>OX419702.1:17859214-18203886 GCA_948474745.1 Oligia latruncula | reverse complement strand
TATAAGTATTGAAGAGTTTATTATAATAGAGATAAAATTATTTATTTCAAAGTTTTTTATAAAAATTATTTTAATTAAAATTGTAAATAGAAAGTTAATAGATGCAATAGATTGGGTAAGAAAATATTTTAAAGATGCTTCTGTTGATAATAAATTATTAGAATTAGAAATTAGAGGGATAAATCTTAAAAGATTAATTTCTAGTCCGATTCAACATCCAAATCATGAGTTAGAGGAAATAGAAATTAAAGTTCTAAAAAATAAAATAAAAAGAAAAAATATCTTATTAGAATTAAATAAAAAAAAAATTTAAAATAAGAAAATTATATTTCTTTAAAGAATTTACAATTCAATATTTATATTTTAGTGTAAGATGCACAATAGTTTTTGATACTATTAGATATAGTTTAATTCTATAAAATATAATAAAGGTAAATAGATTACTTAATTTATCCTATCAGAATAACCCTTTATTCAGGCACTTTATTTTTAAAAAAAAGGTATTTCCTTTATATTTGGGGTATGAACCCAAAAGCTTAATTTAGCTTATCTTTAATTTTTTTTATTTTTATTTATATGAAAATATATTAAAGATGGTTTATATATGCTTATATAATTAATATTTTAATTAATTCCTTAAAATTTGCAATTTTACATCATTATTGAATATAAAGCTAACCTTAATAAAAGAGAAATTTCTCGTTAATAAATTTACAGTTTATCGCTTAATACCTCAGCCATTTTATTTTTATAAGCGAAAATGACTCTATTCAACAAATCATAAAGATATTGGAACATTATATTTTATTTTTGGAATTTGAGCTGGTATGGTCGGAACTTCTTTAAGATTACTAATTCGAGCTGAATTAGGAACCCCCGGATCTTTAATTGGTGACGATCAAATTTATAATACTATTGTAACAGCCCATGCTTTTATTATAATTTTTTTTATAGTTATACCTATTATAATTGGAGGATTTGGAAATTGACTTGTACCTTTAATATTAGGTGCTCCAGATATAGCATTTCCACGAATAAATAACATAAGTTTTTGATTACTACCCCCCTCATTAACTTTATTAATTTCAAGAAGAATCGTAGAAAATGGTGCAGGAACAGGATGAACAGTATACCCTCCACTTTCATCTAATATTGCTCACGGAGGAAGATCTGTAGATTTAGCTATCTTTTCACTCCATTTAGCTGGGATCTCTTCTATTTTAGGAGCTATTAATTTTATTACTACAATTATTAATATACGATTAAATAATTTATCTTTTGATCAAATACCTTTATTTATTTGAGCTGTAGGAATTACTGCATTTTTATTATTATTATCATTACCAGTTTTAGCTGGAGCTATCACAATATTATTAACAGACCGAAATTTAAATACATCATTTTTTGACCCTGCAGGAGGGGGAGATCCAATTTTATACCAACATTTATTTTGATTTTTTGGGCATCCAGAAGTTTACATTTTAATTTTACCAGGATTTGGTATAATCTCCCACATTATTTCTCAAGAAAGAGGTAAAAAAGAAACATTTGGTTGTTTAGGGATAATTTATGCAATATTAGCAATTGGGTTATTAGGGTTTATTGTTTGAGCTCATCATATATTTACAGTTGGTATAGATATCGACACTCGAGCTTATTTTACATCAGCAACAATAATTATTGCTGTACCCACCGGAATTAAAATTTTTAGATGATTAGCTACTTTCCATGGAACACAAATTAATTACTCGCCCTCTATTTTATGAAGATTAGGGTTTGTATTTTTATTCACAGTTGGAGGATTAACAGGAGTAATCCTATCAAATTCATCAATTGATATCACCCTCCATGACACTTATTATGTAGTGGCACATTTTCACTATGTCTTATCTATAGGGGCCGTATTTGCTATTTTAGGGGGATTTATTCATTGATACCCTTTATTTACAGGTTTATCTTTAAATCCTTATCTTTTAAAAATTCAATTTTTTGTTATATTTATTGGAGTTAATTTAACTTTCTTCCCCCAACATTTTTTAGGTTTAGCGGGTATACCTCGACGATACTCAGACTATCCTGATTCTTACATTTCTTGAAATATTATTTCATCTTTGGGATCTTATATTTCATTATTAGCAATTATATTTATATTAATTATCATTTGAGAATCCCTAATTAACCAACGAATTGCTTTATTTACTTTAAATTTATCATCTTCAATTGAATGATATCAAAATTTACCTCCTGCTGAACATTCATATAATGAATTACCTATTTTAAGAAATTTATTCTAATATGGCAGATTATATGTAATGGATTTAAACCCCATTTATAAAGGTATATCCTTTTTTTAGAAATTGCAACTTGATCTAACTTTAATTTACAAAATGGGGCATCTCCTTTGATAGAACAAATTATTTTTTTTCATGATCATACTTTAATTATTCTTATTATAATTACAGTTTTAGTTGGTTATTTAATATCAAGACTTTTATTTAATAAATATATTAATCGATTTTTATTAGAGGGGCAAATAATTGAATTAATTTGAACTATTTTACCAGCAATTACTTTAATTTTTATTGCTTTACCTTCTTTACGATTATTATATTTATTAGATGAATTAAATAATCCCTTAATTACCTTAAAATCTATTGGACATCAATGATATTGAAGTTATGAATACTCAGATTTTCATAATATCGAATTTGACTCTTATATAATCCCCTCTAATGAAATATCAACTAATAATTTTCGCCTATTAGATGTAGATAATCGAATTATTCTCCCTATAAATAATCAAATTCGAATTTTAGTAACTGCTACAGATGTAATTCACTCTTGAACTATCCCATCTTTAGGTGTAAAAGTAGATGCTAATCCTGGACGACTTAATCAAACTAATTTTTTTATTAATCGACCTGGTATTTTTAATGGGCAATGCTCTGAAATTTGTGGGGCTAATCATAGATTTATGCCTATTGTAATCGAAAGAATTTCAATTAAAAATTTTATTAATTGAATTAATAATTATTCTTCATTAGATGACTGAAAGCAAGTATTGGTCTCTTAAACCATTTTATAGTAAATTAGCATTTACTTCTAATGAAATAAAATTTAAAGAATTAGTTAAAATATAACATAAATATGTCAAATTTAAATTATTACTGTAGTAATATTCTTTTATTCCACAAATAATACCAATTAATTGATTAATCTCTTTTATTTTTTTTTTGTTAGTTTATTTAATTTTTAATATTATAAATTATTATATCTTTAATAAAAAAATTTCAAATAATAAAAATAAATTTAATTTTAAATTAGAAAACCTCAATTGAAAATGATAAGTAATTTATTTTCAATTTTTGATCCATCAACAAATATTTTTAATATCCCATTTAATTGAATCAGAACAATTTTAGGAATTATATTTATCCCATATTCATTTTGATTAATCCCAAATCGCCATTATTATTTTTGAAATTTTATTTTATTAAAACTTCATAATGAATTTAAAAATTTATTAAAAAATAATTATTTTCAAGGTTCTACTTTTATTTTTATTTCTATATTTTCTTTTATTTTATTTAATAATTTTTTAGGGTTATTTCCATATATTTTTACTAGAACAAGTCACTTAACATTATCCTTATCAATTTCTTTACCTCTATGATTAAGATTTATAATTTATGGGTGAATCAACAACTCTCAACATATATTTATTCACATAATCCCTCAAGGAACTCCCTCCATTTTAATACCATTTATAGTTTTAATTGAAACTATTAGAAATATTATTCGACCAGGAACTTTAGCTGTTCGTCTAACTGCAAATATAATTGCAGGACACCTATTAATAACTCTTTTAAGAGGAACCGGACCTAGGATAAGTTCTTATTTTATTTTTTTTTTATTAGTTATCCAAATTTTATTACTAATTTTAGAGTCAGCAGTTGCAATTATTCAATCTTATGTAATTGCAATTTTAAGAACATTATATTCTAGAGAAGTAAATTAATGAAAACAAATTTTAATCACCCATTTCATTTAGTAGATTATAGTCCATGACCTTTAACAGGAGCTATTGGAGTAATAGTTCTTGTAACAGGAATAGTAAAATGATTCCATAATTTTAATATAAATTTATTAATTTTAGGATATTTAATTATTATTTTAACAATATACCAGTGATGACGAGATATTTGTCGAGAAGGAACCTTACAAGGTAAACATACAATTTTAGTTACTAAAGGTCTTCGATGAGGTATAATTTTATTTATTGTGTCTGAAATTTTTTTTTTTATTTCTTTTTTTTGAGCATTTTTTCACAGAAGACTTGCGCCTAATATTGAAATTGGGGCTATTTGACCTCCAACTAGAATTATCCCCTTTAATCCTTTTCAAATTCCTTTATTAAATACAATTATTTTAATTAGATCAGGAGTATCTGTCACATGAGCTCATCATGCTATCATAGAAAACAACAACTCTCAAATAACCCAAGGTCTTTTTATTACAATTATTTTAGGAATTTATTTTACAATTCTTCAAGCTTATGAATATCTAGAAGCTCCTTTTACTATTGCAGATAGTGTTTATGGGTCAACATTTTTCATAGCAACAGGATTTCATGGTTTACATGTAATTATTGGAACATTATTCCTATTTATTTGCTTAATTCGTCATTTAAATAATCATTTTTCTAGAAATCATCATTTTGGATTTGAAGCAGCAGCTTGATATTGACATTTTGTAGATGTAGTATGATTATTCCTTTACATTTCTATTTATTGATGGGGAAATTAATTATTTATATAATATATTTAGTATATTTGACTTCCAATCAAAAAGTTTAATAATTTTAATATAAATAATTATTTTAATAATAAATATTTTTTTAATTATTCTATTAATCTCTAATATTATAATATTTTTATCTATTATTCTATCAAAAAAAACTTTTTCAGATCGAGAAAAATGCTCCCCATTTGAATGTGGATTTGACCCTAAATCTTCGGCACGAATTCCATTCTCTCTACATTTTTTTTTAATTACTGTAATTTTCTTAATTTTTGATGTAGAAATTGCCCTTATTTTTCCCATTATTCCTTTATTTAAATTAGTAAATTTTATTTTTTGAACAAAAATTAGATTTTTTTTTATTTTAATTTTATTAATTGGTTTATATCATGAATGAAATCAAAATATATTAAATTGAACTAATTAATTAAAAGGATTATAGTTTAAATAAAACATTTGATTTGCATTCAAAAAATATTAATTTATTTAATTTATCTTGAATAAGAAGCAATTATGCATTTAATTTCGACTTAAAAGAAAGAGTTAATAAAACTCCTTATTTATATAAACTATTAATTGAAACCAAAAAGAGGTATATCACTGTTAATGATAAAATTGAATTATCAAATTCCAATTAAATAACTGAAATATAAAGTTTAAAATTAAGCTGCTAACTTAATTTTTAGTGGTTTAATTCCATTAATATTTCTATTTATATAGTTTAATTTAAAACTTTACATTTTCATTGTAAAAATAAAATAATTTATATTTTTATAAATATTAAATTATTTAAAGATAACTTTATCTCCTTAATATCTTCAATATTATGCTCTAATTTATAAGCTATTTAAATTTATTAGTAACTATTAAATAATAATATAAATAAAATTATTATTATTCAAATAATAAATCTAAATAAATAAATCTTAAAATTATTAATTTGATAAATATTATAAAATATAGAATATTTTTTTAAAATTTTTACTATGCCAAATCCACTATATAATTCTCTTCAACCTAAATCAATATTTTTTAATAAGCCCTGACCAAAATTTAAAAAATAATATCTTAAACTATAAGTAGATAAATTTGGTATAAATCATATTAAACATAAAAAATTTCTTAAATTATAAGTTATAACAAATTTATTAACCGAATAAATTTTCATATTTCTAATAAAATATCCTATTAAACCCCCAATTAATCTAATATAAATTACTATTATTTTTAAATTAAAAGGTAAGTAAATCATATAAGGATAAGAAAAAATTATTCATCTTAAAAATCTCCCTCTAATTACTCTCATAAATAATAAAACAAATATTCTTTTTAATATAATATAATCTTCATCATATAAATTATAAACTCTTATTAAATTATAATCATTTACTATTAAATACATA
Source organism: Oligia latruncula (assembly GCA_948474745.1). Classification (NCBI taxonomy): domain Eukaryota; kingdom Metazoa; phylum Arthropoda; class Insecta; order Lepidoptera; family Noctuidae; genus Oligia; species Oligia latruncula. The sequence goes on along the minus strand of OX419702.1, from coordinate 18,197,683 downwards.
GTTAAACGAAAAGTATAAAATATAGTTAACCCTGTAGAAATATAATATAAAAAAAAAATACTTAAATTTAAATTTCTAAATCTAACTAATTCTAAAATTAAATCCTTAGAATAAAACCCAGCTAAAAAAGGAATACCACAAAGAGCTATATTAGAAATATTTATACATAAAGAAGTTAAAGGAATATATAAACTAATCCCTCCCATAAACCGAATATCCTGAGTATCATTTATTATATGAATAATAACCCCAGCACATATAAATAACAAAGCTTTAAATATAGCATGTGTTAATAAATGAAAAAAAGCCAAATCAGGTAAACCTATACTTAAAATTCTTATTATTAAACCTAATTGTCTTAAAGTTGATAAAGCAATAATTTTCTTTAAATCAAACTCATAATTAGCTGAAATCCCAGCTATAAATATAGTTAAACCTGATAATAATAATAATAACTTTATAAAAAATATATCTAATAATAATTCATTAAATCGAATTAATAAATAAACTCCAGCTGTAACTAAAGTAGAAGAATGCACTAAAGCTGAAACAGGAGTGGGAGCAGCTATAGCAGCAGGTAATCAAGATCTAAAAGGAATTTGAGCTCTCTTTGTTATCGAGGCTATAATAATCAATCCCCCAATTATTTTTATTTCTCAATCATTATTTATAAACTCTAAATAAAAAATATAATTTCAACTACCATAATTTATTATTCAAGAAATTGATATTAAAATAAGAACATCACCAATTCGATTTCTTAAAGCAGTTAATATACCAGCATTATAAGATTTTAAATTTTGATAATAAATTACTAAACAATATGAAACTAACCCTAAACCATCCCAACCTAATAAAATTCTAATAATATTAGGTCTAATAATTAATAATATTATTGAAAAAACAAACAATAAAACTAAAATAATAAATCGCATTAAATTTAATTCAGATCTTATATATCTTTTTCTATAATAAATAACAACAGAAGAAATTAAAAAAACAAATATTATAAATAATAAAGATATTCAGTCTAATAAAATAGATATAATAATCGTTATTGAGTTAAAAGAAATAATTTCCCACTCTAATAAAATAACTATATCATTTATAATAAAATAAATTATAAAAAAAAAATTCAATATTCTTATTATTAATAAAAAAATAAATGAAATAAAACAAATTGAATATTTTACATTATTAATAATTTAAAATGAATTTATTCATATTTTTGACACCACAAATCAATATTTTTATTAAATTATTTAAATAAAATCAAATTATTCTATAATCAATCTTTAAAACTAAAATATTTAAAGGTAATCAATGTAATATTAATATTAAATATTCTCGAGAAACACCCGTATAATAACTATAAATTCCTGAATAATACTTCCCATGTTGAATAAATGAATACAAATATAAACTATAACCAGCACTAAAAAAAGAAATTAATATTAATATTAACATAGAAATTCAAGATCATCTTATTAATCTATTAATTAAACTAATTTCCCCTATAAGATTTAATCTAGGAGGGGCAGCTATATTAGAAGATATTAGTAAAAACCACCATAATCTTATTGAAGGTATAAAATTTATTATACCTTTATTAATATATAATCTTCGTCTATGTAATCGTTCATATCTAATATTTGCTAAACAAAATATACCTGATGAACACAATCCATGCCCAATTATTAAAATATAAGATCCAATAAATCCTCAATAATTTATAATTATAATCCCTCTAATAACAATTCTTATATGGGCAACAGAAGAATAGGCAATTAAGGATTTAATATCTACCTGACAAAAACATTTTAATCTAATATAAAATCCACCAATTAATCTAATAACAATACTAATATAATTTAATTTTAAATTAATTTCCTGTAAAAAAATCAATAAACGTAATAACCCATAACCCCCTAACTTTAACATAATACCAGCTAAAATTATCGAACCAGAAACAGGAGCTTCAACATGAGCTTTAGGCAATCATAAATGAACAAAATATATAGGTATTTTAACTAAAAAAGCTAAAATCATACAAAAATACAAGATATAAATATCTAAATTAAAAAATTTCAAAAAATAAATTATTATACAATTTATTTCATTAAAAATATAAAAAATTCCTATTAATAAAGGTAAAGAAACAAATAAAGTATAAAATAATAAATATATACCAGCCTGAATCCGTTCAGGCTGATAACCTCAACCAACAATCAATAATAATGTAGGAATTAAACTCCCCTCAAAAAATAAATAAAATATAAATATTCTTATTGTTCTAAAAGTTAAATATAATATAATCAATAAAAAAATAATATTAAATAAAAAAAAATTTACATAAAAATTTATTTTATATAAATTTTCTCTAGCCATAATTATTAAAATAGAAATTCAAATTCTTAATATAATTAAACCATAAGATATAATATCGCAAGATATTATATATCTTATATTACAAAATAAATTTAATCTTATTCTTAAATTTATAAATAAAAATATCAATTAAAATAATATTATTTGAACCACTCAAAATATATTTTTTATAAAACAAAAAGGAATTATAAAAATTAATATAATTAGAAATTTTATCATTAAATTTTTAAATAATAATAATAATAAAATTATAATTTTTACAATAAATTAAATCTTTGAAAATAATCATTACCATGAGTTCGAATTATAGAAACGGACACGACGAGGACGTAAGCACTGTGGGGTGGTCCCCCAACCTAACCTAACCTAACCTAACCTAACCTAACCTAACCTAACCTTTTTTTTTTTTTTTTTTTTTTTTTTGTTTGCGCTGGGAAAAAATGCATTACGCATACCCTCCCATCGGGGGATGGGGGGCTATGTGGGACTCCCCGGGCTGACCCGGTATACCCACTAAAATAACCCAGCGATACTCCCGCTTCGTCCTAGTGGCGGGGGACTGGGAAACCGGCAAAGCCTTGACGTCCAGTCCTCCGCCGACGATTGCCCTCCAAGGCGGACCCCTCACGCCCCCCCCCGTGGGGAGGGGGAGGGGCCCGGGAGTTACAGACGCAGGTGGTGATGGGTGCAATGCGGGCGAAGGCACCCCCGTGCCTGTCGCCCGCCCATCGCCACCATGAGGAGGGAGAGGGCGGCGCCTTCTCCGACCCCTTCGTCTGCGGAGCGGCGCAGCGGCGCGCGCTCCGCCTCCTCCTTTTGCGAGATTGCGTCCTCGCAAAAGGAGGCTACTGCTGCTGCCCAGGCCCCCTCGCTCCCCAGCATGGCGTTGACCACGCCGGGAAGCGAGAGGTCCTGTCCGATCACCGGACCAGGGCGGTTTGGGAAGAAGCAGACCCCCACCAGGGCCAACTCTCCCCACGCGGCGGCCACGTATCCCGGTCCCCTCTCTAAGAGCGAGAGGGGAGGGGAGTCCGTGGAAGACCGCGACACCAGGATGCGATGTTCGACCCTACCCATCAGTCGGACATCGCACCCCCCTCCGCAGCCACCGTCGCGGCAGCGACGGTGCTTTTTGCAGCAGCAGCAGGACCGCTCGGCGCCTGTGCTTTACCCCGCGTAGAACCTAACCTAACCTAACCTAACCTAACCTAACCAGTCTGGCTTCACCCGCCGCCCCGAACGTCACGAAAACACCGCGCTCCGCAAGCAAAAATCGCAAAGTTACCAAAAAGTGCTCAAAGTGTATAGTGTTATACATCAAAACACGCGGAATCGCGAGGCGAACACGTTCGTGGTAAAAGCTTAGTGATCGGTCCACGCAAGTGAAAGTTATCACCGAAAAAGTGAAATTTCTGGAACACTAAACCAAAACAGTGAAATAACTTGAAAACTACAGCGGCGACACCGTGATTTTATCTTACCACCAGGATAGCCTCCCTGAGACCTACGATCCTGGAAAATTCCAGATTTTTTCCCCGCTGGCGCGCGGAAATATAAGGGAAAGCATCAACCCGCGAGACGAGGCCCCGTTTTAGGGGCATCAAATTTTTCCTGACCACCATCCAGCATCAGTGACAACTCCCCGAGAAGGAGAACGCGGAGAAGACCCTGGAGGTATTTTGAAACCATATTTTTGTGCTAGGGAAGACCAGCTTGTTTACATTACAACTTGACGTGCGGTCGTGAAAACGTCATAGTAAATTTCCGACCTAGATAATTCAAAATTATCAGTGGTGACCTAGGCTGAAACTTCCTGGGAAGATAGCTTGGACGTCCCCAAACCCGAATCTGCAAAAAGAAAAATTTTAGAACCATAACTTTAGAAATTAGTAAAACTTTTGTAAACCGCCAAAATTTTTTCCGGACGCAAAATAAGTTGTTTCCTTCGTAAGAAATTACCCACGTCATAGTTTTATTTTTATTGTTTAAATATTTTATTTCATTTTATTCTTAAGTTAATTTATTCTATTCCACAATCAGTGACAAAACATCTTGCCCCAAAATTATTACAAAATTGTTAACAAAAATTTTTAAATTTTGTCTCCAACCGGGAATCGAACCTGGGACCTTAAAAATATTAAAAACGCCCATATCTCGGGAACGGAGTGAGTTAGCCCATTTTTGACCACACCCTGTAGATCTATACTAACGTATAGATATACAGCAACCCTCTCCTAACCACCCTTTTTCGAACCCCCCCCATTTTAATAAATTAATCGTTTAATTAACTAAAATCCCCCCTACCCCGCTACCCCGCTCCCCGCAAGCATCTTCCGCGGGCCACTTTATTTTATATGTATGTACATGTTATAAACCCTCAAAGTAAACCCACCAATTCAATCCCCCCCCCCCGAACCATAGTCCCCTTACCCCTCACCGCTCATCTGCAATAAATTAATACTTTATAATATTGTGTATGTGTATTACTGTGTATTTTGTGTATTATCGTGTATTATTGTGTATTATTGTGTCCAGTCCATTCCCAGTTAACTTATAATCACCCATTTTTCCAAACTTCTCCCCCGGAACTTGTTGACCCCCCATTATCTCGGGAACGGCTGGGAATATCCAAATTCTGAGCAAATTTTCCCCCCCCCTATAACCCCCCTCTCATCTAAAACCTATATTGGGATAAGACCCCTAGACCCCCTTTTTGACCCCCTCCACTAGTGACCCCATAAAACTTTTAGTAGTATAATATACACTGGAACTCCTACAGTCGATTCACATTTTACCCCATTATATCCCTTCCCCGCCCCCCCGCTCCTCCTGGGCTACCTCACCCCCCCTGGGTCTAACTTTTGAACCGGTGGTCTTGGACCCACCAAGTTTGGGGTCCCTGTAATCAGCACAAAAAGACCAGCCTTTTGGCTCCGGCCAATTTACTAAATTATTTATTGCGTGTTGTTTGTTATTGTATTGTTGTGTATACATATTACTTTTAAAATTTTTTGGACTGAAAATCACACAGGAGGATAGCCTGAATCGGGCTCATTCAGGAGAGCCCAAGCACGGCAGTATTTGGACTCACGACGCCAGAGATATCAGCAGGAAACCGATTATCGGCCGCCATCTTGGATTGGCATCGCGATTTTCGAATAGCGATATCTCGGGAGTCCTTGGGGCTAGAGTATCCGTGTTTGGGTTCATCGGAAGGGGCTTGACGAGACCTGTCTCCTGGTGTGTAAAGATTGACTCCACATAGAGCCACTCTATCAAAACGATAGAAAATAGGTTTTGACAATTAAAATTGACATTTAGGTCTAGGTATATAGTTTTTAAGGCTCTTGTGCGGTATTGTTTAGACTTTTTGCACTTTTTATTTTATTTTACCGTCCCTATTGACGCTACTAGTTTTAAATTTTTGCCCTTCCGGATAGGTTCTTACCTTCCTGTACTGACACACTGGGGAAGTAAACGGCTTTGTAGACGACCACCGCCTCTTGTAGGCGACTTTATATTTGACAATTAACTTTGACCAATTTACTAAATTATTTTTATTGCTTGTTGTTTGTTATTGTTTGTTTACACATTTTACATTTTAGGCATAATCTCAGACTAACAAATCAGTTTTAAGTAACTACATTAGTACTGACGCCATTTACACGTCTTACTAAAAATAGACTATCCTACCTCCATTATCATGCTCCCATTCAGGACCCCGATGAAAAACACGGCTTCTAGCTCCCCCAAGAAAGCCGAGGGATCGGTGGAAAAGGTAAGCCCCTCGTCGGGGACACAAGATAAAACTTTTGTTGTCCGTCAAAGCATTGGCGAAATAGAGGCCAGGACAAAGACCCTACCAAAACAGGTGTCAGCGCCGGTGGCGGGCCCCTCCAGGGCAAAAACCCAAACACCATCGTTGGATGCCTCGGGTAGCCCGCCCCCAAAACCGACCTATCCCACCAGACTTGCCGAGGGAAGGGCATGCCTGAGTAAGGCAAAGCTCCACCTCGGCAACTCAAGAAATACCAAGACAGAAATAAAAGAAGGAGTTACGGCGGCCGTGGAAAGACTCTATCAGCTGCTGAAAGAGTCGGAGGCGGTTAAAGCAAAAGAAACAACTCAGAGCAAGGAGCGGGGCGGGAAGGAAGAGGAGGAACCTTTACACCCTCCACTCTCTTCTCGCCCTGCCAATTGCCAGGTCGAAAACGAGTTGTTAAAGAAGATGGAAGAGCACCTCAAACTCATCACAGCAAACACTGAAAAGATGGAGGGTCTTAGAGACACGTTACTGTCTCATCAGAAAGTCTTGGAGAAGACCACCTATGCGAGCGTAGTGGCTGGTAGCAGTAGGGGAAGACTCCCAGAGCAAGCCACCCTGCACTCGGTGGTGGTCACCTCCAAGAACGAAACCGAAACAGGTGACGAGGTTCTCAGCAGAATAAGGGAAGCGGTAAATGCCAAAGATGGGTGGATTAAGGTGGAAAAGGTGAGGAAGGCTAAGGACAGGAAAATAATTATAGGTCTGAAAACCGAAGAGGAAAGAAATAAAATCAAAACCCGACTACAAAAAGAAGGAGTTGACCTCACTGTCGAAGAAGTACAAAACAAGGACCCGCTTCTGATTTTAAAGAACGTGCTAGTCGTAAACACCGACGAAGACGTCATTAAAGCACTAAAAAATCAGAACAAGGGTGTTTTTGACGGCCTCGACAGTGGGGAAAACAGGGTGGAGATAAAGTACAGGAGAAGGACGCGAAATCCCCATACTGGCCACGTCATCATCAGCGTCTCGCCGACCATCTGGCGACGGGCTATAGAAATCGGGACCGTGCACGTCGACCTCCAGCGCATTAGGGTCGAGGATCAGTCTCCGTTGGTCCAGTGCACTCGCTGCCTAGGCTTCGGGCACGGCAAGCGGTTCTGTAAAGAGCCTGCGGACCTATGCAGCCACTGCGGCGGTCCTCATATGAGAGCAGAGTGCCCGGACTGGCTCTCAGGCACACCACCCGCTTGCCGGAATTGCGCGAAGTCGAAAATAGAGCACGGCACGGAACATAATGCGTTTAGCCATGATTGCCCTATACGTAAAAAATGGGATGACGTGGCCAGATCAACTGTAGCGTACTGCTAAGGGCACCCCAACACAAAACACCCCGTATGGAGTATTGCAGGCTAACCTCCAACGTAAGAAGCTAGCCACAAATGAGCTTCTGATAGAGGCCACAAAGCGCGGAATCGCGGTGGCGCTCCTACAGGAACCGTACGTGGCAGGAGCCAAAGTAATGAGGAGTCACAGGGGCGTTAGAATCTTCCAGAACACTGGCACAGGAGATGGGACTGTCAAAGCGGCAATAGCCGTCTTTAACAGCGACCTTAATGTCAAACAGTACCCGAAACTCACCACAAATAACATTGCAGTGGTGGGAATCCAGACCAGTGCCTGGGAGATCACGCTTGTCTCCTTCTACTTTGAGCCAGACCAGCCCATCGAGCCCTATTTAGAACATCTCAAACAAATAGGGCTCGTAGTCGGTTCCAAGAGACTGATCGTTGGAGGGGACGCCAATGCAAAGAGCATATGGTGGGGTAGCCCGACGGTTGATTATAGGGGGGAAGAGATGGCAGGAACTCTCGGCGAGCTAAACCTGAACGTTCTGAACTGTGGGGAAATTCCGACCTTCGACACCATCCGAGGAGGGAAACGTTACAGCAGTCATGTAGATGTTACCGCTTGTTCCAACGACATCCTGGACATGATAGACGACTGGAGGGTTGATGAAGGTCTCACGAGCTCGGACCACAACGGCATTAGTTTTAAAATCCTCTTACAGAAATCCAAAGGCATCAAAGTTGAGAGAACGACTAGGCAATTTAACACCAAAAAAGCCAATTGGACCGAATTTCATGAGAAGTTTGGCCAATTGAAAATAGATTACAAATTTACAGCAGCCGAAATAGACAAAATTAAAGACATTGAGCAAATCGACACAGCAACAGGTAACCTCACAAAAGCAATAGAAGAAACATGCAAACAAACAATACCAACCAAAAAAGCTCAAGAAGAACTTACCTTGCCGTGGTGGTCCGAGAGACTCGCCGAGATGAAGAAGACAGTCGCTACCAAGAAGCGCAGGATCCGCTGTGCCGCCCCAATCCGGAAGTCGAAGGTCATAGAAGAGTACCTAAAACAGAAAGAAGAGTATGAATTAGAACAGGCTAAAGCTCAGACTGAGAGCTGGAAGGAATTCTGTGGGAAACAGGACAGGGAAGGGGTCTGGGAGGGAATATATAGGGTGATAGGTAGGACTCAGCGTAGGGAGGAGGACTTACCATTGGAGTGGAACGGTGACGTACTGGATGCGAGGGGTTCCGTCAAATTGCTAGCGGAAACGTTTTATCCGGAAGACCTCCTAGACTCCGATAATGCTCATCACCGATCCATACGATCGAAGGCCGAAAACGTAAACTCTGGCGAACAAGATGATCCTTGCGACCCACCGTTTACGATGGCAGAATTAAAAAATTCGATGGAGTCCTTCAACCCGAAAAAGGCACCTGGTTCCGATGGTTTTACGGCCGACATTTGTTGTCACGCCGTGAGTAATGACCCGGAATTATTTTTAAAGTTCCTAAATAAGTGCCTAGAACACCATCATTTCCCCACGTCCTGGAAGCAAGCAACAGTCGTGATACTGAGGAAGCCAGGAAAAGAGACATATTCCACTCCCAAATCTTATAGGCCGATAGGACTGTTGCCTATATTGGGAAAAATATATGAGAAAATGCTGGTGGCCCGCCTTAAGTACCACCTTTTACCAAGGATGAGCACCCGTCAGTACGGATTCATGCCACAGAGGAGTACCGAGGACTCCCTCTATGCCCTCATGCAGCATGTCAACAAAAAGCTAGCACAGAAAAGAATTGTTACGCTCGTATCACTGGACATAGAGGGAGCATTCGATAGTGCCTGGTGGCCAGCTATAAGAGTCCGTCTGGCAGAGGAGAAGTGTCCGATCAACCTTAGGCGGGTCATGGACAGCTACCTCAGAAACCGAAGAGTTGCAATCAGGTACGGTGGGGAAGAATACAGCAAGGGAACAAGCAAGGGCTGTGTCCAGGGCTCAATTGGAGGCCCAATTTTGTGGAACTTGGTTCTAGACCCCCTCCTGAAAGCAGCAGAGAACAGGGGGATCTACATGCAGGCGTTCGCGGACGATGTCCTCTTAGTCTTTGACGGAGAGACAGCACTAGAGGTGGAGGAATGTGCCAATGCCGCTCTCAATCATGTTCTGGCGTGGGGTGTCGAAAATAAACTAAAGTTTGCACCACACAAAACAACTGCTATGGTTATAACCAGAAAACTAAAATACGACACACCACGCCTCAGCATGGGGGGGATCGACATTGGCATATCAAAAGAAATGAAGCTTCTGGGTGTAACCATCGATCAAAAGCTGACCTTTAACACTCACGTCTCACACAATTGCAGGAAGGCAATTGCGATTTACAAGCAGCTGTGTAGAGCCGCAAAGATCGGCTGGGGGCTTCACCCAGAGGTTATTCGGGTGATATATGTGGCGACCGTAGAGCCCATAATACTTTACGCTGCTAGCGTCTGGGCACCGGCTGCAAAAAAGTTGGGCATTATAAAGCAACTTGGGACCGTCCAGCGTGGAATTGCTCAAAAAATGTGCAGGGCATATCGCACGGTCTCCCTGAACTCAGCACTGGTGCTGTCCGGAATGCTCCCCCTTGACCTCCGAGTTCGTGAGGCAGCATCACTGTACGAGGCCAGGAGAGGGGTGCCCCAGGCGTCGCTGCTGGGCGGGGAGGTCGAGCGAATGACTGCTGCAGTAGAGGATCCCCATCCCGCGGCACGTGACACATTGCAGTTCAACAGTCTGGTGAACCAAGAGCAACTGGACAACCACTGCAATTTTGACGTCCGTATCTTTACGGACGGGAGCAAAATCGGAGGAGGGGTTGGTGCTTCACTGTCCATATGGAATGGTGAGACTGAGACCAGAGCCCTCAAACTTGCTCTATCAAATTATTGCTCAGTTTACCAGGCGGAACTCCTAGCAATAACAAGGGCAACTAGGGAGATAATTAGGCGCAAGGAATCATCTTTCGGAGTTTTCAGTGACTCAATGGCGGCTCTCCAAGCAATCACGAATCCCGGTTCGCACCACCCTCTCGCTGTAGAAGCTAGGGATAATATAAGATCAGCATCCCTCCAGAACAAGGTGGTAAACTTGTTCTGGATTAAAGCTCACGTAGGGCTGCTGGGGAATGAAAGAGCTGACCAACTAGCAAAAGAGGCCGCTGAAAACTCCAAAAGAAAGCCTGACTACGATTGGTGCCCGATCTCATTCATCAGGCGAAGCATACGTATGGCGACGCTTGATGAATGGAACCGTAGGTATGAAACCAGTGACACCGCATCCGTAACAAAGCTGTTCTTCCCTGACGTGCGTGAGGCATATAAAATAATTCGCAGGTTGGGAACAAGTGGCCTAGATACACAGATAATGACGGGGCACGGTGGATTCTCTGAGTACTTGAACCGCTTCAAGTGCAAGGAGAGTCCATCGTGCATTTGCGACCCGGATGCAAGCGAATCGGTCCCGCACTTACTATTCGACTGCCCACGGTTCGCAAAACGCCGCTTTAACGCTGAAAATACATTAGGCATGGAAATAAAACCGAACACTGTGAAAGACATAATAAAAAGTAAAGATGCAGAAATATTCTTGGATTATTGTAGATATATAGCAAAAAGAGTAATTGATCGAAACAAAACCGCATAAGTAAATATGCTGTCACAATATAGTGTACTATATTTAGAGGCTAGCATAGTATAAAAAATTTGTAAAATATTTTGAATAAAATAGGAAATAAATACAATATGTGAAAATAGAAATAAGCTTAGAATAAGGATAATTGTTTAGGTGTAAGCAAAAATAAGAACTACACCCCTGTCTCTGTAATAGAAGTAAATTTAAGAAAAAAGAAAATGTCAAATAGTTTAAGAAGTTAAGTAAACGAATAAGAAACTGTAATTAGATATAAGCTTAGATAAGTAAAAATGTAAAAGTGATTCAATAAAAATTGCCTACCCACCTTTTGTAACACCCGATAATGTAAAAGAAATAAATAAAATACAAGTTACATAGATCGAAGATGATAGTTGGGAATCCCACCCATATGGCATAAATGAGGATGAATGACAGAAAGAACAAGTATGAGGAATGGAAGTACGAGAGGCATAAATGCGAGAACTGGAATGAACGTAAAGCAGACAGGCATAGGCTCCGATCATGTTGGAGGTAGGAGTATTATAATAAAAAAAAAAAAAAAAAAAAAAAAAAAAAAACCTAACCTAACCTAACCTAACCTAACCTAACCTAACCTAACCTAACCTAACCTAACCTAACCTAACCTTTTTTTTTTTTTTTTTTTTTTTTTTTTTTTTTTTTTTTTTTTTTTTTTTTTTTTTTTTTTTTTTTTTTTTGCGCTGGGAAAAAATGCATTACGCATACCCTCCCATCGGGGGATGGGGGGTTATGTGGGACTCCCCGGGCTAACCCGGTATACCCACTAAAACAACCCAGCGACACTCCCGCTTCGTCAGAGTGGCGGGGGACTGGGAAACCGGCAAAGCCTTGACATCCAGTCCTCCGCCGACGATGGCCCTCCAAGGCGGACCCCTCACGCCCCCCCCGTGGGGAGGGGGAAGGGCCCGGGAGTGACAGACGAAGGTGGTGATGGGTGCAATGCGGGCGAGGGCACCCCCGTGCCTGTCGCCCGCCCATCGCCACCATGAGGAGGGAGAGGACGGCGCCTTCTCCGACCCCTTCGTCTGCGGAGCGGCGCAGCGAGAGGGTCATCCTCCCGCGCGCGCTCCGCCTCCTCCTTTTGCGAGATTACGTCCTCGCAAAAGGAGGCTACCGCTGACCAGGCCCCCTCGCTCTCCAGCATGGCGTTGATCACGCTGGGGAGCGAGAGGTCCTGTCCGACCACATCGGTCAGACCGCGACGCAGCTCGGACCACGCTGGGCACACCTCGAGCGTGTGCTGTGCCGTGTCCTCCGCCGCGCCGCAGTCGTGGCAGGCCGGGGTCTCCTCCCTTCCAATCCGGTGCAGGTGCGTTCCGAAACAGCCGTGGCCGGACAACACCTGCACCAGGCGGAACGAGAGGAAACCGTGGGACCGCTCGAGCCAGCCCTGCAGGACTGGACCGAGCGCGTCCAACGTACGGCGGCCAAAGGCGGCGGTGGCGAGGTCCTCCGTCCAGTGGAGGACGATGGCATCCTTCGCCTCCCGCCGCACGGCCTCCCGTTCTTCGGCGACGGGGCGCTCCCCGAGCGCCCTCCGCTGCGCAGTCCACTCGTAGACTCTGGCCAGCACCCAAGCCTCCAACTCCCAAGGAGGGGTGCCGGCCAGGGCGCACGCCGCCGAAAAACCCACCGAGCGGTAGGCCCTCGCCACCCGCAGTGCAATGGCCCTTTGGGGCTTGCGGAGGGCGGTCGCGTTCTCCCTCCTGTGCAGGGAGTCCGCCCAGATGGGGGCCCCGTAAAGGGCCATGCTCCTGAGGATGCCGGCATAGAGGCGCCGGCATTTCTCCTTGGGCCCCCCCAGGTTCGGGAGGAGCCACGAGAGGGCGTCAGCAGCTTTCAACAGGCGCGTCGACAGCCCGCTGAAATGCGGGCCGAAGCGCCACCTGTCGTCCAGCACCAGACCCAGATACTTCATCTGGGGCTGGACCGCTATCCTGACGCCCTCCACGACAATGTGGGCGTCTGGCGGGCAGCGCTGCCGAGGCCCGCGAAAGAACACGGCCTCGGTCTTGTGCAGCGCCACCTTCAATCCCAGCCGGCGGATCCTCTCTGCGACCAAGGATCCGCCAGCCGAGGCCAGACAGGCCGCCTCCGCAAAGCTCCTCCCCCGGGCAGTGAGGAGAGTGTCATCCGCGTAGCAGATGACACTCGTACCCTCAAGGAGGGCCCCCCTCAGGAGCCAGTCGAATCCGATGTTCCACAGGGGTGGCCCCAGCACTGACCCCTGCGGAACACCGGACTCTGCGCCGTACCGCCTCACCGTGGCCGTCCTGTCCACGAGGAGGACCTCTCGGCCCTCCAAGTAGCTGGCCAGGAGGTTCCGCAGGTATTGGGGCACTCCGTGATACCGGAGCGCCTCCAATATCGTCGAGTGGGGGACGGAGTTGAAGGCATTTGCAATGTCGAACGACACCGCCAGCACTCCGTCCCCCGCCTCCACCGCCTCCTTCACCTGGCCTTTGAGCAGGGCCAGCGCGTCGATCGTCGAACGCCCTCGGCGGAAGCCGAATTGGGCGTCCGACAGGTCCGGCCCCACTCCCTGCAAAAGACCAGCGAGCCGGGACGCGACGATCCCCTCGAACATCTTACCGACCTCATCGAGCAGGACGATGGGCCGGTATGCCGATGGGGAGTCCACCGGGCGTCCCTCCTTTCGGAGGAGGCACAGCTGCCCCTCCTTCCATAGTTTCGGGAACCTCCCAGCCGTAAAGCACGCGCTGAAGAGGTCCCGAAACCTGTCCTCCATTTGGGTGGCGGCGATCGCCACCACCCGTGCCGGGACGCCGTCTGGTCCGGGGGCCGTCTTCTTCGCGCGGAGGCTGAGGACCCCCTCGCGGAATTCCGACGCCGTCACCGGAGGGACCTCCTCCTCCGGTGGAGCCGCCCCTTGCGGGGGAGCCATCGTTGGTGGGGCGAAGTCGGTCCCGCGCGGAAACAGGGACCGGACCACCCCATCCAGCAACGCTGGCTCGAGGGTCTCCGTCAGGGGGGGACCGTAGGGGCGGAGCTGGTTCCGCGCCGCCTTGTACGGTCTCCCATAAGGGTCCCTGTCGAGACCCTCCAGCATCTCGGCCCTCGCCGAGTCCTCTGCAGCGCCCATCGCCGACTTGAGGACCGTCTTCGCCTCTCGGTAAGAGGCGTAAAGGCGGTCCTCTTCCGCGGGGACTCGGTTTCGGGCGCTGCGGCGTCGGCTCCGCGTGTAGGCCCTTCTGGCCGCCACGCAGGCGCTCCGGAGACCCGACAGCTCCTCCGTCCACCAATAGACGGCACGACGGGGAGGCGGGCGGCGAGACCGAGGCATGCTGGAGTCGCACACCTCGGTCAAGGACCCCCTCAGTCGGACCGCTGCGGCGTCCACGTCCAGGACCTCGACAGGGGGCGACAGCCAGTCCTGGAGGAAGGCCGCCTCCTCGGCTGCCTCCCGGTCCAGGCGGGTGAGTGCCCACCGCGGGAAGGGAGATTGCCCGGCGCGGGCCGTCCCCCCCCCCTGGGTGGAGATGTCGAACCGCACATATCGGTGGTCCGACAACGTCTCCACCATCTCCACCCGCCAGTTGACGACGCGGGCGGCTAGCGCGGGGGTGGCAAACGAGACGTCCACCACCGACCCGCCGTGTTGCCGCACACACGTGTGGACCGCCCCCCTGTTGAGGAGGGACACACCGCACGAGGCCGCCCAAAACTCGACGGCACGTCCCCGGACGTTGCAACCCGCGGCCGGGTTGCCCCAGGCCGCCGACTTGGCGTTCAGGTCGCCCAGCACCACGACCTGGCGTGGCGCCGCCCTCCCTACGACTGCGGTGAGGACCTCGAGGAAATCCTCAAAGTCCGAGAGAGGGCGGTTTGGGGAGAAGTAGACCCCTACCAGGGCCATGTCTCCCCACGCGGCGGCCACGTATCCCGGTCCCCTCTCTAAGAGCGAGAGGGGAGGGGAGTCCGTGGAAGACCGCGACACCAACGCCACCAAGCCGTCCCGGTCGCCTAGCCAACGGCCGGGGACCGAGTAAGGCTCGGCGACCACCGCCAAGTCCACCAACCACTCAGCCATGGTCTGCATCAGCAGATCCTGGGCTGCCCTGCAGTGGTTGGCGTTCGCCTGGAGGATGCGATGTTCGACCCTATCCATCGATGGTCATCGCACCCCCCTCCGCAGCCACCGTCGCAGGAACGACGGTGCTCTTGGCAGCCGCAGCAGGACCAGTCGGCGCCTGCGCTTTGCCCCGCTTAGGGGGAGGATTGCAGTTCCTCCCCTTCATTATGTGGCCTGCCGGGCAGCCACTGGCGGCACACACCGCGCAGTGCGGCGTGGCGGCCTCGCAGGCGGCGGCCTTGTGGCCCTCCTTGCCGCAGCGGAAGCACGTGTCCGTCCTGTCCACCGCGGACGGACACAGCGGCCGGGTGTGTCCGATGCCCAGACACCGGAAACACCTCAGAGGCTGCTCCTCGAGTGCCCGGACTGCACCCGAGCTGAACCCGACCGTGATCCGTCCCTTGGCCAGGACGGCTTTGGCGGCGGTGATTGGGCACTCGAGGCGTATGGTGCCCATGCCGCCGCGGCCGGGCCTTATGGCCCTGCCTTGCACCGCCGCGATGCCGCAGCCCCCTATGGCTGCGACCGCCGCCACCACCTCCTCCTTGGTGACGGAGTCGTCCAAGTCGGCCACCTCAATGGCCGCCGACTTGACCGGCCGGGCCACCTTGGCCGAATCCGACACGACCTCCGCGAGCTTGGCTGCGAAGAGGTCGGCATGGGCACTCCCCTCCGCCCCCGGGAACTCGAATATTCGAGCCCCGGCCTGCGTCTTGCGGCAGGTGACGCTGCCGATCCCCAATTGGGCGGGGTCGGCATTGGCACGCGCCCGCACCAAGACGGACGCGTACGTCTCCCCCCGTTCCGCAGCCTCTGCGGTGAGCGTCACCACGACGGCCGCGGTTTTCGGGGGGACCAGGCGCCCCTTTCCCCTCCCTTTGCCTTTCGCCGTCCCCTTTCCCTTGCCGGTCGTCTGCGACTGGGTGGGAACGGTGGCGGCGCGGACGGCAGGGTCGGCCGTCGCCGACTTCTTGCCCTTCCCCTTGCCCTTGCGGACCACTTCCGTCCACGCGTTGGACGGGGTCGTCGAGGGGAGGAGGAGGGCGTCTTCCACCTGGGCGGAGGTGGACGGCTCCGGCTCGCGCTGCGTCACATCCGCCGCAAGCGGCGGCCGGAGGCGCTTCTCCGGCAGGAGCCGGTCCTCTATTCCTGCAATGCAGGCTCTCGTGAAGGCCCTCTCCTCCCGTACTACCTTGCGGATAATTTCCTCAAGGTTGGAGGAGGGGCCCTCTGCCGCAGGGCTCGTCTTGACCTGTTGTGGCCGGGCCGTGGCTTCCGCCAGCTTCTGATGAAGCTGGCTGACCTCCGACTGCAGGCGATCCACCTTCGCCTGCAGTTGCCGCGTTTCGTCGGAGGCCTTGCGCTGGACCAGCTCCGCAACGACACCGCGCATGCTTGCGGCCCGGCACTTCAGGGCCTTTTGCAAGGTCCCCTTTAAGTTAGAGGACTTAGAGGCGACCTCGCAAATCTCCTCCATGTCCTCCTCCGCCATCCTCTCCAGCTCGGCCAGAGAGTGGTCCGCATATAAAACGCGGGACGCCCCGTAGCCGGACTTGGCCCGGGCGACGTGCGCCCGCTTTTCTGTAGCAGCGACTCGCTCCTCCAGCTCCCGCTGTAGCTGATCCCGCCGGGCCAGGTCCAGCTGGCGTTGGGCGTTCGCGAGCCCAACGACATGGGTCTCCGCGGCCACCGTCGGCTTTTTAGCCTTCGGCACCCGCGTCGACCCCGAGGCCGAGGAGCCCTCGGACCCACCACTGAGGTGGGTTCGCTTTCGCGATCGGGAGTCGTCCAAGTCCGACACACTGACAAGTGAGTCGTTGTCGGACGAGTCCTCCGCCGTGCCAAATAGGCTCGCCGCAGAAGGCGCGCGGCTAACCTCTGACGCCGAAGCGTCTGAGGGTTGGCCCTGAGAAGGGCCTTTGGTTTGGCCCTGAGAAGGGCCTTTTTTCTTTAAAAATCGCCCGCAGGCATCCCGCATAGGGCTCGGCATTTTCCAGCAGATCGAATACGCACAAGGCAGTAGAATAAAATAAAATCGCAACGATGCACAGTGCACTTTGGCCGTACCCAGTCTGCCACTCCGTTACGGTGGTCAGAGCTGGGCCGTTTCCAGGGGACACGACGAGGACGTAAGCACTGTGGGGTGGTCCCCCCAACCTAACCTAACCTAACCTAACCTAACCTAACCTAACCTAACCTAACCTAACCTAACCTAACCTAACCTAACCTAACCTAACCTAACCTAACCTAACCCGATGAGCTGGACCTAAACATACTCAACAGAGGGGAAATTCCGACCTTCGACACTATCAGAGGAGGCATAAGATACCGCAGCCACGTCGACATAACGGCATGCTCGACCGATATTCTGGACCTAGTAGACGACTGGAGGGTAGACGAGGGCCTCACGAGCTCGGACCACAACGGCATCGTATTCAACATTAAGGTAAAGAGATCAAAAGGCATACAAATCAGCAGAACAACCAGAATCTACAACACAAAAAAAAAAGCAAATTGGCCCGAGTTTCGTGAGAAACTCGGCCAATTTATGCAGATTAACAAAATAAATAAATTAGAAATTGACAAATTAGATACAGCCGAACAAATTAACTCTATTACAAAATTATACATAAACTCAATAAAAGACGCGTGCACTTCGTCGATGCCGACGAAGAAAACGAACGAGGTGTTTACTTTGCCGTGGTGGTCCGAGAAACTCGAGGGGATGAAGAAAAAGGTCGCTACCCTGAAAAACAGAGTTAGGAATGCTGCACCAGTCCGAAGATCGAAGGTCGTCGAAGAGTACCTGAAACTGAAAGTTGAGTATGAGACGGAAGCAGCCAAGGACGAAGTCGAGAGTTGGAAGAACTTCTGCTCTAGGCAGGACAAAGAAGGGGTTTGGGAAGGAATCTACCGGGTGATAGGAAGGACCAAGGGAAGAGGTGAGGACCAGCCGTTGGTGAAGGACGGGGCGGTCCTGAACGCAAAAGGCTCGGTCGAACTACTGGCAAAAACATTTTACCCGGAGGACAACTCGGGAACTGACAGCACCTGCCACCGCCTTATCAGAGAAAAGGCTGATGTCGTGAATACTGGGGGGCAAGATGAGACTTGTGAACCACCATTCACGATGGCCGAGTTGATGACAGCGTGCGAGTCGTTCAACGTTAAAAAAGCGCCAGGAGCAGACGGCCTTACGGCCGACATATGCTGCCAGGCCGTTAGAGGAGCCCCTGACGTGGCTTTGGCACTCCTCAATGGCTGCCTGAGAAGTCACCTCTTCCCGGAAATTTGGAAAGAAGCAACGGTAATCATTTTAAAGAAGCCTGGCAAAACAGATTACGGCAACCCCAAGGCGTACAGACCAATCGGCCTATTACCGGTCTTCGGTAAAATATATGAGAAGATGTTGGTGGCCCGCCTCAGGTTTCACCTGATCCCCAGGATGAGTACCCGTCAGTACGGATTCATGCCCCAGAGAAGCACCGAGGACTCCCTCTATGCACTAATGCAGCACATACGCGGTAAGCTGGCACTTAAGAAAATCGTAGTACTGGTATCATTGGACATAGAGGGAGCCTTCGACAGCGCATGGTGGCCAGCCATAAGAGTCCGCCTGGCTGAGGAACAGTGTCCATTAGGCCTGAGGAGGGTCATCGACAGCTATCTCAAAGACCGGAGGGTCAGGGTCAGGTACGCAGGTGAGGAATACTGCAAGGCAACAAGCAAGGGCTGTGTCCAGGGTTCCATCGCGGGACCGCTCTTCTGGAATTTGCTACTGGACCCGCTTCTTAAGAGCTTGGAAGCTGGGGATGTCTGTTGTCAAGCATTTGCAGACGACGTTGTGCTGGTTTTCGATGGTGACACAGCGTTGGAGATCGAGGGACGTGCCAATGCCGCTCTCAAACATGTCCAGGCGTGGGGTGCTCAAAATAAGCTCAAATTTGCCCCTCAAAAAACCAATGCAATGGTCATAACGCGCAAACTGAAGTACGACAACCCGCGCTTGAGCATGGGCGGGATCGACATTGCCATGTCCAACGAGATCAAAATCCTGGGTGTCACCATCGACAAGCAGCTGACATTCAACGCACACGTCGCAAATGTGTGCAGGAAGGCAATAGGCATCCACAAGCAATTAACCAGGGCAGCGAAGACCAGCTGGGGGCTAAACCCCGAAGTCATCAGAATGATATATGTGGCCACCGTCGAACCGATAATCATCTACGCCGCAAGCGTGTGGGCTCCGGCCGTCGACAAGCTAGGCGTCAAGAAGCAGCTGGGAGCGGTCCAACGCGGTATCGCACAGAAGCTGTGCAAGGGATACAGGACGGTCTCCTTGAACTCCGCACTGGTGCTGGCTGGGGTACTACCTCTCGATCTGCGAGTCCGCGAAGCGGCATCGCTATACGAGGCCAGGAGGGGGGTACCTCAGCCGGCACTTGGTGACAGGAGCGTCGAGCAGACCGCCTCGGCAATGGAGGCTCCACACCCAGCAGAGCGCGCTGAGCTAGAGCTCATAAGCCTGGTAAACCAAGAGCAACTAGATGCCCAGAGCGAACATGAAGTTCGTATCTTTACGGACGGGAGCAAGATTGGGGGTAAGGTTGGGGCGGCACTGTCCATATGGAGCGGTGGCGCCGAAACCAAAACTCTCAAGCTTGCTCTCCCTCACTACTCCACCGTTTACCAGGCTGAGCTCCTGGCGATATGCG
Organism: Oligia latruncula; assembly: GCA_948474745.1. NCBI lineage: Eukaryota > Metazoa > Arthropoda > Insecta > Lepidoptera > Noctuidae > Oligia > Oligia latruncula. The sequence goes on along the minus strand of OX419702.1, from coordinate 18,177,644 downwards.
TCGCAACCAGGGAGATCCTAAAGCACAGAGCGCAGTCGTTCGGAATCTTCAGTGACTCTATGGCGGCCCTCCAAACGCTCCAAAACCATAATCGACACCACCCCCTGGCAGTAGAGACAAGGGCCAACCTCAGGTCCCTGGCGATCCAGAACAAGACTGTTACCTTGTTCTGGATCAAAGCCCACACGGGGTTGGAAGGAAACGAGAGGGCCGACGAACTAGCCAAGAGTGCCGCTGAGGGTTCCAAACGAAAGCCCGACTACGACCTGTGCCCGGTTTCATACGTCAAGCGATGCATCCGAACGGCAACTCTTGACGAGTGGAACCGGAGATACTGCGCTGGAGAAACGGCATCAGGGACGAAGATGTTTTTCCCGGATGCAGTGGCGGCGTACGGGATAGTAAGGAAGATGAAAATCAGCAATATAACTACCCAGATCATGACGGGACACGGTGGGTTCTCGGAATACTTGAATCGCTTCAAGCGCAAAGAGAGCCCATCGTGCATATGCGATCCCGACATTGCCGAGACGGTGCCACATATATTGTTCAGCTGTCCTGTATTCGACAGGGAAAGACATGAGGCTGAACACATACTCGACACCAAACTGGACCGGGAAAATGTGTGGCTCATAATGAAAGGGAAGAAGAGAGAGATGTTTTTAGAATACTGTGTAAAAATCTGCAATAAAGTAATAAAAAGGAACAAACAGCCTAAGTAAAAATGCTTACATAATATCATATAGAATATTAGGGTCAAGCATTGAAAACAGTCGTTACAAACGTATTAAAAACACCGGAAAATAGGATATATGCTTAATTATTAATATGCTTCCCTTAAGGAGAAAGTTGTGTTAATAGCCGTAAGAACTGTAATAGAGATAAGGGTAATTGTATTATAATATTAATTATACTAAGGAATAAAAACAAAAGAAATAGTCCTAAGAATAAGGTAAATAGAAATAAGAACTGTTCATTAGATTATAAGATGGTTGTAATAGTGCAAATAAGCAATTGTAATAATGTTACGGAATAGATAATAAAATAAGACTTAAGTAACGGTATTAGAAATAAGAAAACTTTAAAAGATTGTTAAAAGATACAAAAGACATGTTATAATATAAGAAAGTTGAATAAGAAACATTGTAGAAGAATAATAAAAGTTCCTTGTTGTGTTAAACCCTAAATAAAATAGGAAAATGGAATAAAGTACAGAATAGGGATGAAGTAGAAGGGCGTCCTACCCTTAGAGACAGAAAGATGATAGAAAGAAAGAAAGACAAAGTATGAAGCATAAAAGTACGAGAGGAATAATCGCGAGAAATGGAATGAATGAGAAGCCTAACATAGGCTCCAATTATGTTGGAGGTAGAAGCATACAAAAAAAAAAAAAAAAAAAAAAAAAAAAAAAAAAAAAAAAAAAAAAAAAAAAAACCTAACCTAACCTAACCTAACCTAACCTAACCTAACCTAACCTAACCTAACCTAACCTAACCTAACCTAACCTAACCTAACCTAACCTAACCTAACCTAACCTAACCTAACCTAACCTAACCTAACCTAACCTAACCTAACCTAACCTAACCTAACCTAACCTAACCTAACCTAACCTAACCTAACCTAACCTAACCTAACCTAACCTAACCTAACCTAACCTAACCTAACCTAACCTAACCTAACCTAACCTAACCTAACCTAACCTAACCTAACCTAACCTAACCTAACCTAACCTAACCTAACCTAACCTAACCTAACCTAACCTAACCTAACCTAACCTAACCTAACCTAACCTAACCTAACCTAACCTAACCTAACCTAACCTAACCTAACCTAACCTAACCTAACCTAACCTAACCTAACCTAACCTAACCTAACCTAACCTAACCTAACCTAACCTAACCTAACCTAACCTAACCTAACCTAACCTAACCTAACCTAACCTAACCTAACCTAACCTAACCTAACCTAACCTAACCTAACCTAACCTAACCTAACCTAACCTAACCTAACCTAACCTAACCTAACCTAACCTAACCTAACCTAACCTAACCTAACCTAACCTAACCTAACCTAACCTAACCTAACCTAACCTAACCTAACCTAACCTAACCTAACCTAACCTAACCTAACCTAACCTAACCTAACCTAACCTAACCTAACCTAACCTAACCTAACCTAACCTAACCTAACCTAACCTAACCTAACCTAACCTAACCTAACCTAACCTAACCTAACCTAACCTAACCTAACCTAACCTAACCTAACCTAACCTAACCTAACCTAACCTAACCTAACCTAACCTAACCTAACCTAACCTAACCTAACCTAACCTAACCTAACCTAACCTAACCTAACCTAACCTAACCTAACCTAACCTAACCTAACCTAACCTAACCTAACCTAACCTAACCTAACCTAACCTAACCTAACCTAACCTAACCTAACCTAACCTAACCTAACCTAACCTAACCTAACCTAACCTAACCTGAGCGAACCTAACCTGAGCGAACCTAACCTGAGCGAACCTAACCTGAGCGAACCTAACCTGAGCGAACCTAACCTGAGCGAACCTAACCTGAGCGAACCTAACCTGAGCGAACCTAACCTGAGCGAACCTAACCTGAGCGAACCTAACCTGAGCGAACCTAACCTGAGCGAACCTAACCTGAGCGAACCTAACCTGAGCGAACCTAACCTGAGCGAACCTAACCTGAGCGAACCTAACCTGAGCGAACCTAACCTGAGCGAACCTAACCTGAGCGAACCTAACCTGAGCGAACCTAACCTGAGCGAACCTAACCTGAGCGAACCTAACCTGAGCGAACCTAACCTGAGCGAACCTAACCTGAGCGAACCTAACCTGAGCGAACCTAACCTGAGCGAACCTAACCTGAGCGAACCTAACCTGAGCGAACCTAACCTGAGCGAACCTAACCTGAGCGAACCTAACCTGAGCGAACCTAACCTGAGCGAACCTAACCTGAGCGAACCTAACCTGAGCGAACCTAACCTGAGCGAACCTAACCTAAGAAAATTTAAAAATTAATACACGAACAGAATAATCGACAAATATTCGCAAAATTTTACAAGAAATTTCTCTCGGCAAAATAAAAATACCCCCCCCCCCCCCAGATACGGGTTTTTTTTTTTTTTTTTTTTTTTTTTCAAACCTATAGCTATTTGAGTATTTTTCAAAGTAACTTGAGCATTTGCTCTCGGAAATCATCATTTGGTAAAGTGGAGCTGATGATGAAGACCACAGATGGCCATCGGAACTACTCAATGACAAATATTTCAAGGGTTGCGATTCGATTACTTTAATATTGTTGCTAAGCAATTTATTCTCGTCACAATGCTTATGGTGAAGTGGAGCTGAAGGTAACTTCTCAATCAGCTCCAGTTCTCATGGTTCTTACTAGGAGAACTCGTCAACAATAAACGTCCCAGCATCGGGAAAAGCAATATTTTGTAACATGTGATGAGCAGTTGACATTAGGCTATTGTTACTTAGATGAAAAAAGCTTGTAATTACAAACTGACCCACTAAAAAGTGAAAAATAAAAACTTTTTACAAAAAAAAAACCGACTTCCAAAAATACACTACAAATTGAAAAATAACTTTAATTTCGGAAGTCGGTTTCATTAAACGAAAATGCGGAATCAAAGGCACCGACTTCCGAAATTAGTTATTTTTCCATTTGTAGTGTATTTTTTGGAAGTCGGTTGTTTTTTTTTGTAATGTTAAAGTTTTTTAGGTTACGTTTTTACTCATAGAGATGTAGCTATCGCAACTTCAAAGATATCGTAGTTTTAATCAGACGCGGCGTAATCGCGCGAGTACCTCCACAGCCGCGCGCTGTCGCGCAGAACGGCCGCAACAATTCAAGGGTTATAGTAACAGGTATACAGGATGTAAGGGTAAACAGTGGCAATTTTCAAAGGACGGATAAATAAACCTTAAATAAAAAAATATTACAAAAGTTTTAAATGTATAAGTCGCAATTTTTTTGCGAATTATAGTTTTCTAATTCCGAAATTTTACGGGAAGTGACCGCACAATACGATAACGCACGAAGCGGCCGGACTGTCCCCCGGCCGCCGCGCGCCCACCGCCACGATCGCGTAGTTCGCGTACGCGGCGCACGCACACATGTACACGCCATTCGATAACTTCCATTCACCGATGCACAAAAAATCGCCCTTATTACGCTGGGCTGGCGGTACCGACACTTTTTTTACGATATTGTCGAAACAGTGTTGCCAGATGACCGTCTCGCGTTCTCCCCAAACCTTCCCCGAAATCCCCCCAAAATTCGGGTTTTGAAAAAAAAAACCCCCTCAAATGACAAAAAAAAATTTTTGATCGATTTAAAAAATTGATTTAAAAAAAAAAGGTTTTTGTTTCATTTTTTTTTTATTAAAATTAATTTTCTTTCCTTAGGATTAATGAAAGATACAATTTTAGCAATAGTTTCCATTACCGAATCAGCCTCTTCACCCGCGTCGTTTGCAGTTCCGTATATTTTTTCTGAAATAAATCTGTTTAGCATCTTTGAACTAGGTTTAAAATGAACAAATCCTTCTAGCAATGTATATCTCTCAAGATTGATTCGGCAGTGTGAAAGGCCAATCTATTTCAAAGTTTGTCTTTATTAATAGCTACTTGAGAGAACGCTCTTTCCACAAATGCGTTAGAAAAAGGCAACGCCAAAATTCCTAATGCCAATTCGCTAACATGTCCGTAAGTTCTATCACCGACTGCATTTTTTTGTGTGCTTTCACAGATTAGTTAGTGGTTTGATAGCGTTGATTCGATTGATGCATTCTGATAATATATTTTTTTTATCATCACTGCTAGCCGCGGCTTTGCCCAGACTAGATATGGTAATAAAAAAAACCCCTTAATCCCCCCACACCCAGTTTTCTCCCTCCAAATATCCCCCCAAAAATATTGTCCCCCCATAACTATAAAAAACCCCCAAATTTGGGGGGATTCCCCCCAATCTGGCAACACTGTGTCGAAACAATGAGATGCACAATGGACGCACAGTCGAAGTTAGACATGGGCGAAATAGCTCACTGAAAAGATAAAGAGCGAGTAGCTCTTTCACTCTAAAGAGCTATATCACTCTTCTAGCTCACTAGCTCTTCTATAGCTCACTTAGCTCAGTGACTCAGACGCCGACTGTTAGCTCATATGACTCACGCCGCACGCGCTTCGGCTCGCTTGCTCAATAGTCAATAGCTCTTTGAAAGTTTGGATTCTTTGTTACTCACTAGCTCTTCTATAGCTCAGTAGCTCAGACGCCGAATGTTAGCTCATTTGATTCTTGTCACGCGAATTACTAAGGAATTACGGATATCGATAAATAAATCTTGTTTTATTTTGTGGCGGTTTTTATAGTAAGAACGGTCGTATTAGTTTAGTATTTGTACTTCGTTGCACGTGCCACGCAGCGATATGCATGTCATTTCGTCAAAACAACCGAAAAAGTACTTAGTTAAATAACTTTAAATAAGTTTTTCTAATCTGTTTGTTTATATTATGGTATGAGTACTTATGAGTTATTTAGAATTTACGTAAACGAAACGCAATCAAACAATGCGGTTCCTTTTTATTTATAAATGTGCCAAAGTATTTTCTACTTTAAGTCAATGACTATAAAGACAGATTTACAGTGATTATGTCGTATGATAACTGATAAGATTGTATCGGAGAGCTTTTGTTGGAAGAACGAACGATGCGACGAAGTATTCCGAAGCGAGCCGAATGAGCCGTTCGGCCAGTCGCGTGCATCGCTGAAGTACTGAGCTAGTGAGTCTGAGTGAGCTAACTGAGCTAGTGAGCTACGTAGCGAGCGACTGAGTGAGCGAGAGCGACGTCAATCGAAAAGAGCTAGCTCTTTTCTATCACTAGCTCACGAGCTACCCATGTCTAGTCGAAGTAAATTGTATGGGCGCGCATACCTACGCATCGGCCACATTGAATGAATTTGTAATTTCTGTGATTGACAGTTTCCCTTCATACTTTTCCTGGCTTAGGACAAGCAAAAACACCTAATTCATTGTTAAAAGCGTTTTTAAGAAAAATGAAGAGAAAAAGTGCGAATTAGCGAACTTTACTACATCTTAATTTCTAAGTTAGGTATTTTTGGCGTATTTAAAAAGAGAATCACGTTATTTACAAGTAATTTAGTTAGGTTGTCCCTTTCAACACTGCACTGATTTTGATTTAAATTTTAAATAATGATTAAATACCTACCTACTTACTAAGAAAATCAATAATAACTTACATTAGTCTTAAAATCTGTTCAAAATGTGAACCGTTTACGGCTAAACATGTCTCCGCACGTCTTCTTAAGTTATTTTGCACTCGATTAAGTACAACACTCTCACTCTTTACATCATTAAAAGCACTTTTAATGCGTCTTTTTCATTCGCGTCCGTCTGGTATTAAACTCCGTGGCATACACACGGCGTTTTAAATCGCCCCATAAAAAATAGTCAAGGGGAGTGAGGTCAGCCGAGCGAGGAGGGTTCTCCGCGACCAATCCATCGCCCGTTGACCCGGGTACAATTCTTGAGCAGCAAGTAAACTATCACCGGCTATAGCTTAGAGTCTAACCATTTCGGTAAGTTGTTCGTTCGAGAACGCGGCCATTGTCGGTAACTAATATCGCGTCGATACACGTATCTACGTGATGCGCGAGAGTAGTCTGTACGCGAACGGCACACGTACACTCTCGAGCGCGACTGAGCGCAGACTGCCGTTGCGCGCGCGCGCCGGCGCGGCCCATAGATTATACAGTCTGCGCGGCCCCAGTACATGCGGGGCAGAGGCCTAACAGTAATGTGACTATGATTTTTTTATTTTTCGGGATATTAGAAGAAAAACTTAGAAAAAAAAGGGTCATATTTTTTCAACGGTTTTAGAATCTACTCATGATACATATGCGCCTCCTTAAATATTGCCACTGTTCACACTAACAGCCTGTATTTTTGTGTGTCAAAAAATATTTAGATCACGCGTTGCGTACAATACTTTTGGAATAGACAAATAAAATAACTGAGTATTTATGATTATTTTTATAAAATACAAAAGTTTATTTGTTTACAAATCTATCAGATCTCCAGTTAAATGCAGTCAAATATTTTTATCATCAACTACAAATTGAAATATACACTTATTACTACATTAATATCTTAACTATCTTAATGACTAAATTCGCCGCAACAACGCGCGAGTCTTTGGTGTGAGCGAAGAGCGAGGCGCGTCACTGTGCGTCGGCCTCGGCGTCGGCGTCGGCGTCGGCCGCGCGCAGCGTGCGGCACGTGGCGTCGTTGGGCCGGCCCAGCGCCAGCGTGCGGCCCGGCGCCTCCGTGCGCGTCACTGTGCGTCGGCCTCGGCCTCGGCGTCGGCGTCGGCCGCGCGCAGCGTGCGGCACGTGGCGTCGTTGGGCCGGCCCAGCGCCAGCGTGCGGCCCGGCGCCTCCGTGCGCGTCACTGTGCGTCGGCCTCGGCGTCGGCGTCGGCGTCGGCCGCGCGCAGCGTGCGGCACGTGGCGTCGTTGGGCCGGCCCAGCGCCAGCGTGCGGCCCGGCGCCGGCAGCCGCGTCACGCGCACGCGCCGCACGCGCCGGCGCCGCGCGCGCGCCTCCAGCGTCACCGTGCGCGCCAGCTCGTGCGCCTCCGTGCTCACGCGCACGCACAGCGCCACGCCCGAGTAGAAGTCCAGGTCGGCCGCCACGCGCAGGCGCGGCTCGGCGCGCACGTCGGCGTCCGCGCGCAGCTCGGCCCACGCCGTGCGCAGGCGCAGCGCAGCCTGCGCCGCCAGCCCCACGCGCAGCTGCAGCTCGGCGCGCGCGCTGCGCCACCACAGCGACACCTGCGCCTGCGCGTCCAGCGCCAGCGCCAGCGCCGCCCGCACGCGCGCGCGCACTCGCACGCCGGCCAGCAGCGGCACGACGGCGCGCTCGTCCTGCAGCGGCCGCAGCGCGCGCAGCACGGGCGTGGGCGCGCTGGCCGTGCCCGCCCACACGTGGGCCAGCAGCTCCGCCTGCAACGCGAGGGTCAGTCTCTTAATTATGTTTGCAACAGATAAAAGAACAATCATGTTCACTCTCAACATTTTTCCATAGCTAAGCGCGATACCGCAACATGATTGCCCCCTAAAGAGAGGAAGGCATCTAGGAATAAATCTGTGCCGAATATGGAGTGAGTTAGAACGAGACAAGTGTTATTATTATTGCATCATAGTTTACATTCGTTTGTTATTATTTCGGTCAGTTGAACGATGTCATTGCCTTACCTAACTGGATAACAAAACTACCTTACAAAAAATTCTGTGTGGGTTTAAAAAAAAAATGTTTGATATCGCATAGTTTTATTCTGTCGGCGAACTTCTGAACAAAATCTTGTCAGTCCTACCGCTTCAGAAATGCATTGTAATATTTTTTTAAATTATTTATCTTTCTTTGTTAGTTTAATTACTTGTATGTTACTGCATGTTGTTAATACATAGGTACCTACTTCACCGTGCTACTTCATGTATTAAATATTTGCATGCCATCATTACATTTAAATTTTTGTTATGGGTTCAAGCTTGTAGGCGAATTGGGGTCAAGTGTATTGTGATATGTGCGAGAGCAGAACAGCATTTAAAAGACAACTAAAGTGGTGCCAGGATAGGCAGGATCAGATAAAAATGGACATTTTGGCCTCACGTCATACTGACAAAGATTTTAAGTTGTTTTGGAAGCAAACTTGGAGAATGAACAGTGATCACGACGTGATCGCTGATCTCTTTAAAGACCATTTTAAAATAACGCCACACTGTGATTCTATGGAACAGAGTCATCCCTCAACTCTTGGGTGTAATGGTGCTGAGACTGTTACTCAGAAGCGGGTTGTGAGATTTACAGCAAAACATGTGCAAAAAGTTATTCTATAACCAATAGTAGAAATTAAGCTGGTTTCTAAAGTACAAGAAAACGATTATTTTAGCAGAACATATGCTTTTGGGGATGAGTTAATTCGTAACAGTTTTGTCCATCAGAAAATTTAAAACATTTTTAATAACGGGGACGCATAATATTGTGACTCAACGCCTAGAGCGCGGGTTCCTAAACAGCTATTGGCTTTCACGCGCGCGCCTGGCTCACCTGTCCGTCGAACAGCGCGATGTCGTCCAGTCGCGCGCCGGCCACGCTGAGGCCGAGCCGGCCCGCGGGCTCCTCGGGCTCCTCGGGCTGCTCGGGCTGCTCGGCGGGCTGCTCGGGCTGGGCGGGGGACTGCTCGGGTTGCTCGGGCTGGGCGGGCTCTGCGCCAGTGTCACCGCTTCCTCCGGCGAAAGCCTCGAGACCGCGTGTCCACACTTCTACCTATAAATAATCAAAAAATTCCCTTATTTATTACCTTATTTTCCATTTCTAGTACGCGACAGACTCGTCAATTGAATTTATTAATTCACAAGGCAATTACGACAGGTCACAATCACAGTATGTCACTAGATTCACGTTATAGGTTTGATTATCACCCAAAGTGTAATCGCACAACATGACCAGCAACAACAGTATTAATGATGACGACTGCAGTAAAAAGAATGTATTATATCATCTAGATTCCATGGCTCGCTGGCCGTTTGTTTTCTTAAATTTGTCAGGTGCAAGCGATACTCACGGCGAGCGCGTCGAAAGTGTTGCCTTCTTCGTCATGCACCAGCAGGCGCACCTCCCCGCGCCGCAGCAGTCCGCCCTGCGCCACCTGCAGCGACTGCAGCTCCGCGCGCCAGCCGCCCGCCGCCCAGCCCGGCGCGCGCGCCAGCACGGCCGACGTGCCGGCGTGCGCGCGCGCGTCCCAGCCGCGCAGCTCGGCCGGCAGGTGGCGCGGCAGCGCGCGCAGGCCCGCGTGCGCCGGCGCCAGCGCGGCCAGGCGCTGCCACAGCACGCGCCGCAGCTCGGGCGGGCCGCGCGCGTGCAGCTCCGCAGCCACCTCGGCCAGCGGCGCGGGTACGTCGGCGCGGCGCCGCACCAGCAGGTCCAGCGCCGCCGCGCGCAGCTCCAGCGCGCCCGCGCCGCGCAGCGCCAGCGCCTGCAGGCGGTCCAGGCGCGCGAACGTGAGCGCGGCCGGCGGCGCCGCGTCCAGCGCCTGCAGCGCGGCCAGCGCGGCGGCGGGCGCGGCGCGCTCGGCGTGCTCCAGCAGCAGGTCGGCCGTGTCGGCGCGCCGCAGGTTGCCGAGCGCGCGCAGGCGCAGCGCGCGGCACGGCGGGTCGCGGCAGCGCGTCAGGCCGCGCGCGAGGGCGTCGCGCACGCGCCGCGCGGCCGGCTGCCCGCGCGCGGCGGCGGCGGCGGCCAGGAGCGCGGCCGCGCGCACGGCCGGCGCGCGCGCCTCCTCGCCCAGGCGCAGCACCTCCAGCAGCGCGGCCTCCTGCGGACACAGGCGCGTGAGGGGGCGGGTCGGGCGGGTCGGGGGGGCGGGGCGGCCCGGCGCGGCGGGTACTCACGTCGGGCCGGTCGGAGAGCGCGAAGCCGGCGAGGTAGGCCTGCGCGAGCGACACGAGCGGGTCGTGCGCATGCAGCTGCAGGAAGTCGTCGGCCGCGGCGTGCGCGGCGCGCGTGCCCGCCAGGCCCAGCAGGCGACACAGGCACGGGCTACGACAGTTTTTTTGCATGCATAAGTATACAGTTGACAAAGTGCTAATTAACCAATAATTGACTTATAAAATGTAATAAATAATGATCCAATTCGAGTTTTGTATGTTAACAGTTATACTGCTGTACTACGATACTTCGGTGCGAAATCGACTAGTACCTAGAGGAAAAGTATCTTAAAAATTAAATTATTGGTAAACTTTCAAAAAATGTTAAGATAAGATTTCTTTATTTGTTAAACATTGTATACATACAAGCGCATGCAAGATATTAGGTACATAGTTTGAGTCCATTCATGTTTAGCCGTAAGTATCGGCGTACAAATATTTCCATAACAATGAAAAGAATTAACAATACTAAAAATCGAAAAATGCAATTACCAAGTTTTAACTTAGAAACTATTACAAATTAGAAATTATTTTTATGTTATAATGTCAAAATTTGTAAGGAAAACTTTCAACTGTCAATCAAATACAAGAATAAATGTCAAAGTTACTACATGTCTCAGATTAATGTCAAAAATTACAGGAATTATGTCAAAAATTACAGCTGTGGTCATATAAATTTAATATTAGTGTCAGGAAATAGTCAAAATTATTCAATCAAAAACTTTTTCATATAAACTTTTTCATATGCTTTTTGCAACACAAACATTTTTAATTTGCGCTTAAATGCATTACTATTTAGCTCCTTCCAACGTTTAGGCAATATGTTAAATATAGTAGGCGCCATGCATACGATACTTTTGCGCATGAGTGCCGTTTTTGCTGGGTAGACGCGCAGAATGGTCATATCCCGCCTGTTACGCGGTACGACATCCTGTAGTTGTGAGAACAGATTCGGGTTTGTTTTAACAAACATTGCGGATTCGAGGATATATAGACACGGAAGAGTTAATATCTTGTACCTTTTAAAATATGGTTTACATGTATCAATCGTTTTTAGCCCAAACATCGATCTAATGCATCTCTTTTGGGCCTTGAATGCCTTGTTAGTGTCGGTAGAATTTCCCCAAAATATGATACCGTATCTTAGGTGAGACGCAGCTAGCCATGATAGGCCGCAATCAAGGTATCTACATTCACCACTGCAGCTAGAGAGTGCAATGCAAATGCAGAACTACTCATTTTTTTGCAAAGGTTCTCGATTTGTAATTTCCAGTCAAGTCTTTTGTCGATTATTAATCCAAGGAATTTAGTACATGTTTTTTTTTTGTTTTTTTCTTTCTTCCTTCTATCTGCAATCAGCCCTTGAGCTTTAATCAGATTGGTTGTTTCTTCACTAGGCAGTTCGAGATTGTTCGCATCCAGCGATGCGTCATCTCTTTATTAGATTCATCAGTGATGGTTAGATTGACGCTATTCGATCTCTTTTAAGTCTGTAGGTAGAGTCTGAGGACTTAAGAAGTGTCACAGCGAGTTCATTTTTATGACGTTGGAGTCTTTCCTTGTAATTCTTGTAGGACTTTTCTACAACCTCCTTGATAGTTGGGATTTGTAGGTACTCATGTACTTCAATGTTTTTTGTAAACCAAGGTGCACCACTTAAGCTTTTAAGTGCCTTATTTTGGAAGCGCTGTAGTATCTCAATATTTGAGTGGCTTGCTGATCCCCAGAGCTCTATACCATATGTCCATATAGGTTTAAGGATGCATTTGTAGATAAGGAGTTTGTTTTCCAAGCTTAGTGAAGACTGTCTGCCTATGAGCCAGTGAATGTTTCTTAGTTTTATATTTGCTTGCTCCCTTTTGGTTTTTATGTGTTCATGCCATGTAAGTCTTCTGTCGATGTGCATACCTAGGTATTTGACAGTACTTTTCTGTGGCAGAACGTCTTCACCGAGTTTTACTTGTGGACAGTCTCCTCTTCTTAGGGCGAAGGTAATATGGACAGACTTGGCAGCACTAGCCTTGATTCTCCACTTTTTCAGCCATGATCCAATTTTGTTCAGGTGTTCTTGGAGTTTCGTGGATGCTCTAACTAATGTGGTCTTTGTCGCAGGATAGGACTGCAGTGTCATCGGCATAGGTTGCAGTAACAATTTGTTTTGAGGGGGGTAGGTCAGCAGTGTAGACTGTGTACAGAACAGGGCCCACAACAGAACCCTGGGGTACTCCAGCTTCTATAGGATAGAGTGAAGATAGGCAGTCTCCACATTTAACTTGGAACACTCGGTCCTCCAAGTAGGACTTGAGCAACATGAATGCGGTGTGTGGTAAGCAGATCTTTAGTTTACACAGGAGGCCCTTGTGCCATACTCGATCGAATGCCTGTTGTATGTCAAGAAAAGCAGCTGAGCAGTACTCCTTTCTTTCCAATGATTGTCGGATTGTGTGGACCACTCTGTGTATTTGTTCTGTTGTTCCATGGTGTGCTCGGAAACCAAATTGATGCTCTGGGATTGTCCCTTGTTCCTCAAGTATAGGTAACAGTCGCTGTAGCAATAACTTCTCGAACAGTTTACACATTATGGGAAGAAGACTTATTGGTCTGTACGAGGAGACTTCAGTAGGAGGCTTTCCAGGTTTAGCTACCACATTTATGTTTGAGACTTTCCAGATGAGAGGGAAATAGTGTAGTCTCAACACTGCATTGAATAGTATGGTTAGCAAGACAATCCCTTTTCTCGGTAGTTGATTAAGGACTTCTGATGTGATCAGATAAAAACCCGGTGCCTTTTTCTTCTTCAAGTTATTAATTGCTTTCGAAACTTCTGTTGGGGTACAAGGTCGCAACGGTAGAGACATTTGCTGATCTCTGTCTAGGATTTCGTCAATATCTTCTTCTGGATGTATGATGTCGGGTTCATTTGGTTTGAATACATCTTTGAGGAATTCAGCAAATAGCGCGGCTTTATCCGCAGGTTTTCTCGCCCATTCTCCATTTGGCTGTCTTAACGGTGGCATGTGTTCTTTTGGCCGTTTTAGTGACTTAGTAATTTTCCATAGAGAATAGTCGTCAGCTTTGTAAGGTGATAAAGTCTTTAGTTTGTCTTGAAGAGTGACGTCATTGTATTCTTTAAGCATTTCCTTTAATTCCTTTTGTGCTTTATTGAGGGCTCTTTTGTCATGTGCGTTCCTGCTTGTGTGCCATTGACGTCTCAGTTTCCGTTTTGCAGCTATTGTCTCCCTTATTTTTAGTGTGTAATCCTGTTTCTGAGGACTGTGTTTTATACATGGAGTGGACATCCAAGCGGCTTTTTGGATCAGGTTAGTTGTATACCAGGCTGCATTTTCTATATCTTCCTCTGTTTTAAGAGGTATGTGTAAGTTGGTATTATCCTCTATAAAGTTCTGGAATGAGGCCCAGTCAGTTCTATGATTGTATAGCGTCTCGCGGAGCTCTGTACAAATAATTGTGGAGCTCAGTGTGCATATTACTGGTGTATGATCGGAGTTGCCATCTAGACATGATTCGACTTTTGTATATAGTCCTGACATTCCTTTGGTAACAAAGAAATCGATGAGGTCAGGTGTTTTGTTAGGATCAGATGGCCAGTGAGTTGGCTCTCCTGTAGTCAGTATGTTGAGTGAATCTGAATCAATTGCCTTCTTCAGCTCTCTGCCTCTGGTTGTGGTCAGCCTTGAGCCTCACAAGGTATTTTTGGCGTTCCAATCCCCTCCAGCGACATACCTGCCACCGAGTGTGTTAAGAAAATCGCTAAACATTTGTTCGTCAACTCGATGCCGAGGTGGGGAGTACACTGCAGCGATGTTAAGTGGGCCCTGCCAGTCCTCTATCGACACTACAGTAGCCTGTAGGTATGCTTGCTTAAAGTTTGGGAGAGGGTGTTGTTTTATACTTTGTTTTATTATGATTGCAGTCCCAGCGTGGGATGTTCCATCAGGATGGTTAGTGTAGTATATATTATATCTTTTGATAAGGATGGTTCTTTGGTCAGTCATGTGTGACTCTGAGATTAACTGGATATCAATTTGGTTGTGTTTCATGAAAAGTTCTACTTCCTGTTTATTAGGAGGCAGTCCATTTACGTTCCATGCTGCGATGCGTAAGAATTTCATTTCTTATATTGGGCAACTAGAGTCGTAAGGAGTCCCATTAGGGTGCCTATTTGTTGTATGAGAATATCTATCTTCTCTGATTGTTTACTGATGATTTGTTCTAGTGAACTTGTTGGCTGAGATTGTACGTTCTCTTGTTTTTTGTTCCAGTTTGCCGTGTTTTCAGCGTGTTGATTGCGTGAATTAGGCGGTTGTTGTCTAGCGTATCTACTTGGCTGTAGTTGTGGAAAGTCATCAATTACAAAGGGGACAGTATCATTTCTTGGATTCTTCATATTTGGTAATGGAGCTTTTTTGTGGGGTAGCTTTGAAATTTTCCTTGCGCGAATCTCCTTGTATACTTGACACCCCTTGTAGTTAGCAGGGTGGTCTCCAAGGAGGGGCGCATGCAGTTATTTTTAGTGTGGCCATATTGTTGGCATCTAGCGCATTGAGGAATTTCATTTGTTTTTCGTGGATCTTCTATCGTCACTTTTGTGTGGTATATAGAATCTATACGTTTAAGTTCGGGGTTGTTTGGGTTGGCTAAAATGTATGATTTTAGTTTTATCTAAATTAATCTTTAAATTGTTATTGTTATTTTTTTTATTAAAATCGCAGAAAATAGCACATACAGGTGTTGGTTGTCCATTTTTGTCAATACCGTGTATAAGAAGTCGTATATCGCCATATTTATAGTCTTATTTTCGCGAAATCCCTTTTGCTCATTACATAATATATTGTTTTTTTCTAAGTAACCGTTTAACTCCTTTTGAATGAATTTCTCAAATACACACATCAAAAGTGTCTAGGGATCAACATATATTTTTGCAATAACTTTTCTCCTGATTGATATTAATTAAAATTTTCTTTAAGGATTCATCAAATAAAGTGTTTTCGTTTGTCACAGTAACGATAAACCAAGTCACCTTTGCATTAATAAAGAAATTTGCCATTTTCCTAATAAAGGGATTTTTGACATTTGAACCACTAACACAAAAGTTCGAAAAAAAGACTGAAATAACAGTTTTCTTTAAAATTTTATTGGGTAACTTAAACAATTAATAATCCGTGTTTCTACCGCGAACACTAACAACACAAGAACATCGGTTTGGCATACTCAAAATGAGTTCATCCAAATCACGCTGTGGAATGGCCGCCCATGTTCGTTGCAACAACAAAAAAAGGTCTTCTTGCGACTGGATACCCTCCATATTCGGCAGAGCTCTTCTCTGTAGCATATCCCATGCATGCTCAATCGGGTTCAAGTCTGGCGACTGAGCAGGCCAGGGCAGGACATTGATGTTAGCTGCGGCGAGAGTCTGTCTTACAACTCTTGCGGTGTGCGGTCGTGCATTATCATGCATTAACTGAAATAAGGGACCGATTTGCACTTGTAGAGGAACGATGACGTCTGATACAATCGTCTCAGCATAAATTTGAGCGTTGAGGTTGCCTCTGATCCAAATCAACTCAGTTCTTCCGCCGATCCAAATACCCGCCCATACCATGATGGTTCCACCACTATAAGGATGGACTTCCTGGCAGGATTTTAGTCGCTGTTGGCGTCCAGGGGTTCTCCAGTGTCGTATACGTCTTGTATCCGGTCTCATACCAAAACGAGACTCATCAGAAAAGCACACGAAACGCCATTGTTCTTCTGCCCAATTTCTGTGTTCAAGAGCCCATTGATATCGAATCCTACGATTGTGCATTGCTATAGGTGGTACCCGTAGCGGTCTTCGAGAATGAAGGTTCACTTCATGCAAGCGGTTTCTGACTGTTTGGTCGCTAATTAAGTTCCCTGAAGAGTGATGAAGCCTCACGACTAACATCATGGCGGTTATTGTTGGAGCTCTTCGAGTTAAGATTTGAATGTATCGGTCTTGTCTCCGTGTGGTGCAGCGATACCGTCCTCCATGGCGCTCAGCCACGGTACCAGTGCTTCGGTAACGTGTCCAAAGTCGACTGATAACACTCTGACTTGTATTCAGAGCTAAAGCCACAGTACGTTGCCGGGAACCAGCTTCTATCATTCCCACGGCTCTGAGCATTTCTTCCCTGCTTAAATGACGTCGCCGCTCCATAATAACGTTGGTTTTAATCAGTAGTAGGGAAACAGTAGCACTAATAATGTCTTCAATGCGTTGTATGTTTTTATAGGGAAAATATTGACAGCTGATTTTCATCTTTTACTCGAATTTGATTCACAGTTCCTGATTCAAATTATGAAATGCACCAAAAAGGATCCATATAAATTTATAAAATCATAAATTTATTACAAAGCCACATCTCAATCTCAAGAAATCCGCATAAAAATGCTTGATCCCTAGACACTTTTGATGTGTGTATTTTCGAGAATATAGGAATCAGAGAGATATGTGAGCGCAGAATGTTGAGCGCGGGTTATTACAATCACACGAGCACCGCAGGGGTGGCGGGTACTACAGGGTGCGGCGGCAGTACTCACAGCTGCTCGTGCAGGTCAGCGCGCTGCAGCAGCTGCAGCGCCGCGGACTGGTTGGCCTGGCGCAGCGCCGGCAGCAGCTGCAGCGCTGCAGCGGCGCCGGCCGCGCGGCCTCCCTCGCCCGCGCCTGCGCCCTGCAGCGCCGCGCCCGCCTGCTGCAGCGCCGCGCTCAGCTCCTGCAGACAATATGCAAGCAACCTGGAGACTGATAGACTTCGGTCATCGTCGATACTGTGCATGCGTACGCGTACTCGATTAGGGAAACTTTCACTGTGCGCAGTCTGACACGCACTTTGCCTGTTTTTATATTTTGATTGAAAACTACCACAAAAAAAATAGTGGATTGTTTGCCAAGGGAGCAAAGGCGAGAGTGTTTCTTTGAACCCAGAGCGGAGCGAAGGATTCTAGAGGGGTTCTAAATTAGAATCCTGAGCGCAGCGAGGGTTTTGAAGTAGGTACGTCACTCGAACTTAAAATAGTGCTGCTCCTGAGGTGAACACTACTTTTTATCACCCTCTATGAAAAAAATAAGTACCTAAGTGCAACTTATGAATAAGAATAGTACGTTTATTTATATTTACATACAATGTTAAGTAAACAATTACGAACGACGAAGGCAGAATGATTTTCGCGCGTTTTTATTTTTTCACAAACTTTTTTTTAATATTTGGCTTGCGCGCATTTTACTTTGTCATACAGCCTGTTATTTGTTCATACAATGTTCGTGATTGATCTCTTTGGTGATTGGAACTTTTACTAACAGAAAAGTGACTAGGGAAAAAAAGGTAGGATAAAGTCACTAGGGATTAAAGAGCTATTTTAGTCCCTGTTTACGAAGAATACACTAGCTCTTTTTGAATGTGATAAAAAAATGGCTAAGTGCGAGTCGGACTCGCACACGAAGGGTTCCGTACCACAGGAAAAAACGCCGATAAATACACGTTTGTTGTATGGGAGCCCCCCTTAAATATTTATTTTATTTTATTTTTATTATTTATGAATAAAGTAAAAATACAACTGAGTATTTTGTGAATATTTCAAGTGCCTACCTGTTGCCATTATTGATATGGAGCAAAAAAGGGCAAAAAAATCACGTTTGTTGTATGGGAGCCCCCCTTAAATATTTATTTTATTTTTAGTATTTGTTGTTATAGCGGCAACAGAAATACATACTTAATTTGTGAAAATTTCCAACTGTCTAGCTATCGCGGTTCTTGAGATACAGCCTGGTGACAGACAGACGGACGGACGGACAGACGGTAAAAACGGGACCCTATTACTAAGACTTCGCGTCTTAGTAATAGGGTCCTGTTTTTACCCTTTGGTACGGAACCCTAAAAACTATTTATTGTAAACAGTTGACTTTTTTATACTGGTCGATTTTTAACTAGGACCGTTTCTAACGCGATGACTAAGGTTCATCTTTCTAAGATAATATTAGATATGTCATACTCTCAGTCACCAAGGCAGATTCAAGTCAATGAAAGACGTACCCTGTAAAGGGTAGAGTACTCCCGTTAGAGGTGCACTAAGGTTACTTATTTTCGAATTTAATTTTAAGTTTTACTTTTGCAGTGAAATCCTGCATAGATAGAAACTTTATCGTCGTTAGGTAATAAATACCTAGCATGTCAGTAAAAGCTGATTATTAATCTGTAGTAATGGAATAGGGTATTATTATGTAGTAATTGAATAGGCGCCTAATACGTAAGTATGTTATGAGAAGTCATCTAAAAAGTAATAAAAATATCTGACAGTATCTGAGACAGAGATAATAGCCGTCAGCTTCCGACGTGGCGGGACGTGGCGGCGCGCGGAGCTATCGCGCAGATAGCGCGCCCCGGCGACCCGGCTTATCTGTAGCGTACCTCGTCGTCGGCCGCGGCCTCGCCCGGCGCCGCCTGCAGCTCCAGCGGCAGCTCGCGCAGCTCGCGCGGCAGCGCCCGCAGCGCCTCGGGCAGCGCGGCGGCGCGCGCGCCGGCCGGCGGCGGCTCGGCGCGCCGCAGTGTGTGCCACGAGCGCGCCTTCAGGCCCAGCGCGGGCGGGCCCAGCGCCAGCAGCTCCTCGGCGTGCAGCGCCTGCAGCCCGGCCGCGCCCAGCGTGTAGCGCGCCACGCGCCGCGCGCTGCTCACCACACCCGCGCCCGCCGCGCAGCGGAGCTGCACACCATCGCGTTAATGTTACTCACTAGCAGTACGACTTGATTTAGCCCAGACCTAAAAACTAGGATGGGATGATCGAGCAGACCGTTGTAGGGGAAAATTATAACAATTAGGTTGCTGTGACCAATTAGAAGCTGACTCGGATCAATGTTATTAACTTTTAAAAAGTAATGATAATCTCGATTTATACAATATTTGCAGGTTTTATTTAGTTCCGTAGGTACACATAAATAATAATCTTTTGTTTTTTCATTTGTCACGAATCATTACAAATGAACAAACATTATGTTTACACCCACCTTGATCTTTCGGAACACCTCTGTGGAAATGGTCTCATAGAGCACTTGGCAGGGGCCCGATACATCTGTCTCATTGTACTCACCATCCAGCATTTGTACCTGAAAATAGTGTTTAATTTATATTTTACTAGCTGCGCCCCGCGGTTTCACCCGCGTAAATGTCGATCCTGTGGGAATATTGGGATAAAGAGTTATAAGTTAATCCAGGGTGTCAGCTACCTTCATACCAAATTTTAGCAAAATCGGTCCAGCCGTTTGAGCGTGAAGAAGTAACAAACATATAAACACACCCCCACACACACACACACAAACTTTCGCCTTTATAATATTAGTGTGATGTGATTATATAGTGTGATTAGATGGCACACTACCCTAGCACACCTTATGTTAAGTGGTTGCTCCTGCCTATGACATAACATTCAAAGAAAAAGTTTGAGTAGTTAAGACAAACAAACAAACTGAAATTCAGTTGAATCTTATTATTAGATCATGTATGCATGTCCAGCAAAACATTACCTGAAACAGACTGAGCAGGGACTTCTTGTAGTTGAGCACATCGGGCAGCTCGTCGGGGTCCAGGTAGGCCGCCTTGATCTCACCGCGGCTCCAGTGAGCGTAGAATGTGCTCTCACTGTACGAATCCCACACAGACTCATACGGCATGAACTCTGCACTTACATGCTTCCCTCGAAGATATAGTTTGGGGGACCGCAACTAAAACGAAATTAAAATTAACTTCTGGTGATACTTACAACAGGAAGCAGTAAGTCTAGATAGTGTTCCCTTCAATTACAAGAAACTATTGATCATATCGGATAAGTAGAATGCGGGACAGGAGCACGGGAGGCGCGATACTGACCTGGAACTCGAGCAGGTAGTCGTCCTCGTCGCCGGCCCAGCGCGGCACCACGGCGAGGCGCGCGCGCAGCTTGTAGCCCACCTCCCGGTCGACGCGCGCCGCGTCGTTGAGTTGCAGCGTGGACTCCAGCTCGAAGGCGGCCGGCGCGCCCAGCAGGCCGCGGCTCGCGCCTGCGCCCAGCGCCGCGCCCGCCAGCGCCAACACTAGCCACAGCGCCGCGCCACCCATCACACTGCCGCTATTACTAATATTTACGTAAATAAGTCTAAACTGCAGAAGTGCAGACCGGACCGACCGGACACCGGCGATTAACTAGCAGACATAGGTAGCGTCTGCGCTCGCCCGACCGAGTCAAACGGAGAGTGAGTGAGCGAGACAAATCCTTGTATATTATTATACTCTTTGGAGACAAATGAGAATGACTTATAATAAAGTTTTATGTCAGATCAAGTCAGATGTGTCCCATTCCCATGTCCGTGTCACCGCCACTGACACTGACATACCTAACGTCCGTTTGACAGTTCGCCAGCCGTGGAGCCGATGCTCGGTGCTTGCGCAGGAGGCGCGGGGCGGGGGCGGAGGGGGGGGGGGGGGGGCCTGCGGCACAGCACGTCGCACACTGGGGCCGTTTCATATAAAGTAATGCTCAAAAGTCCAAACAAAAATAAAATGCTATAAAATGTTTATTTTAATTGAAATATCGGTCAGAAATAAAAATTTATAAAATACAACATTATATTTCGACATCCGAAGCATCAGAATCATTAGAAAGGGTTAGTAATTATTCTAAAAGCATATCTGTAACTTCAGGATCAAACGGTCTTCTTTTAACTACTTGCGAAGGTCTTGAATTTGTTATGACAGGGTCAGAAGAAATAAGTAGACGATGAAATATATCTTCTAAGTTACTCTGTCTTGAGGTTTTTCGAGAGAAGCGCTCTCTATATATTTTAAAATCCTTGTCGTGATTCCTGCGCTTTAGTAAACAATTCGATATCATTTCATTACCGTTGATTAATATTTTGTGCAATGTCGTAGTCATTGGGTACCAAGGATAAAGAGGAACGTATAATAAAGGTAAAAAAATAAATAAAAGGTAAAAAAAAATGTTAATTGCGTAACACAATCGGAATCTGACTCATTTTGAAGCAAATTTCTTCATAAGTTCGAAAAATTTGTCTGCTTAACACGTAAATAACAACAACCATTTCTTAGAATCTGGACAGTTGATATGATGTCTAAGGTAGGTTTCTAGGTCAATGAACTTCTTTTCCACAGATTTAAAGCTACTTTGGAATATAATCTCACATAAGTTTCCATTTTTCAAGGTGAAGTATGATGATGAACTTTCTTCTGAAATGTAATGAAATAAAGTTGTCTACAACAAAAAAATATCAAAATTAGGTGCGACAGACATGATTTATAACTGTTTTCTTCAAAATATATCTTATTTATTAAAATTAATTG
This sequence comes from Oligia latruncula, assembly GCA_948474745.1. Lineage (NCBI taxonomy): Eukaryota > Metazoa > Arthropoda > Insecta > Lepidoptera > Noctuidae > Oligia > Oligia latruncula. The sequence continues at coordinate 18,155,742 of OX419702.1, read as the reverse complement.
CTAGGGACTTAAATAGTTTGGTTTTATAGTAACATCACAACGCCTAACAAAACTTGTGCGCAAGAAAACTTTTATTATCTCGAAAATGCGCAAAGTTCTATTGCTAATCTCTTCAGTTCATTACTAATCAACACCTCGTAGATATTGTAAAAAATATTTCAAAAATAGAACTTTGCGCAAAAAGGAAAAAATAAGAAATGTTTGATTCAGTACATAAAAAACCATACTATCACATATAATTAGTCATTAATCCAAAAGTACTAATCGTTAAGGTTCATAAAAACAATATTAGAATAACCATACCTTGCCTAGTTGCAGCCATGAACCACTTCAATTAAATATGACGATTCCTTACAGAAATAAATGTTTTAATATTCTCTACAAATTCACGAATGTTATCGGATAATTAATGATGTGGGTATAAAGTAAACTTTAATCTGATGCACTGGACAGCAGATAGCAGTTACTGATTCAGTATTTGTAGAAATGATGTGACACATTCTTAAGTCTACCCTTACATAGTTAATTTTTTGAAATACCCTCATTTTGAAAATTGAGTTTTGAGCATTACGTTGTATGGACGGGTCCCAGTGTGCGTCGCTCGCACGCACTTCCGCCAATGACGTTGGTTGGTTGAGTAATATACTTAGGGCGCTTTCCGAATTAGCTATAATCGCTCACAGCGCTCACATCATCCCTGCGTTCCGAGTTGGGAAATAATCGATGTGAGCGTGCTTAAACCAGTACCGAATTAGCGTGAGCGCGATAACAACGTTCCGTGAATCGTCATAGATGACGTCATGACATGCGCCATCTTGCGATAACGCCGACCATGCCCTAGAATAATATCACCGTGAGCGCTGTAAAAATGACAGTGTGTGTGTGAGGATGTGTCAGTGTGTGTTTTGTTTTGATTTGCATCTTATCATAAAATTAAACTAACGTGGCATTTTCGAAATTGTGCTTCTGGCTGATAGTCACCACCTAACCAAAGAAGAAGAAATGTGGTGTTTAAACAAAGAAATACTGTAATAATATCGTTTTTACATTGAGTAAGCACTGTGAGCGCGCTCACGGGCGTTCCGAATTGTTGACAGCTCTCAGCTGTCATAATCGTGATATCTAAATCGGAACGCCATGTGAGATGATGTGAGCGCTGTGAGCGATTATAGCTAATTCGGAAAGCGCCCCATCTCACATGCGTTCCGATTTAGATATCACGATTATGACAGCTGAGAGCTGTCAACAATTCGGAACGCCCGTGAGCGCGCTCACACTCACAGTGCTTACTCAATGTAAAAACGATATTATTACAGTATTTCTTTGTATAGACACCACATTTCTTCTTCTTTGGTTAGGTGGCGACTATCAGCCAGAAGCACAATTTCGAAAATGCCACGTTAGTTTAATTTTATGATAAAGTGCAAATCAAAACAAAACACACTGACACATCCTCACACACACACTGTCATTTTTGACAGCGCTCACGGTGATATTATTCTAAGGCATGGCCGGCGTTATCGCAAGATGGCGCATGTCATGACGTCATCTATGACGATTCACGGGACGTCGTTATCGCGCTCACGCTAATTCGGTACGGGTTTAAGCACGCTCACATCGATTATTTCCCAACTCGGAACGCAGGGTTAGACGCGACGCGAATCGCACGCGACTCAAAGGCACCGCTCGTTGCGCGACTTGTGGTTCCTTTGTGTCGCGCGCGATTCACGTCGCGTGTCGCGCCTGTTTGTGCCGCATTTACACAATCGCGCGAACCGCGAGGCGAACCACGAGCCGAATCACGAACCCGCATGTGTAAACAGTGGGCTCGCTATTCGGCTCGTGACTCGCCTCGCGATTCGCGTGATCGCGTTAGGAGCGGTTTTTCGGACGCGAATCAAAGGGCACGAATCGCGAACACGAACTTACTGTTTACACATTCGCCTGCATTCAGTTGACTGCTAGCGCCCGACCCAACAGGACGTGTAGACAAAATGGAGTGGAGTGAAGGGCGAATTTTAGAATTCCTAGAACTGCGGTGCTATTCTGTAAAAATCTCACCATGAAAACTTAGGTGAAGTGAGCGTGGAGTGAGCTGTCAATACTGTCAATTCCTAGCAAAAACAAACTCACTTCACCTAAGGGGCTGCCTCCACGAGCGAGAGAATCGCGGCGATATTATCGTCTTTCTATACACTCTCTTAGAACGTGTCTCCACACGGCGATTTCATCGCCGCGGAAATTTGATGGCGCGGCGAGACTATCGCCGCGATTCTCTCGCTCGTGGAGGCAGCCCCTAAGTTGTCACGGTGAGATTTTTACAGAATCGACCGGCTGTATCAAAAGGAAGAGCTCATTTGGAACCCAAAACATCGCAATCATAAAGACAGACAAAAGATATACGATGCATGGAACCGTATATCAACTAGTATGAGATTGCCAGTCAGCAACTTAAAATTAAAGAAGAATTTTTACTTTAAGTAAATTAAATTTTTATTAAATTTTTTACTTTAAATTAAAGATTTTTTTTTTTACTTTTTTACGCAGGATACCTATCTAAATAATTGTATAAACTCATTAGATATTTAGATGTAGCGCGCATGCCGCAATTATTTCCACGTCCTCCATGTTCGTGTTGTGGTTCGTGTGCGATTCACCCCGCGAATGTGTGAACAGTAGTTCGCGACGGGGCTCGTATACGAATGGTTCGTCGAGCCACGAGGCGAATAGCGAGCACGATTGTGTAAATGCGGTGTAAACAGTGCGCTCGCTATTCGCCTCGTGGCTCGCCTCACGATTCGAGTGCTCGCGTTGTGGCTCGCGTTGTCAAAATACTTCACCCCGCGAATGTGAGAACAGTAGTTCGCGAAGGCCCTCGTATACGAATGGTTCGTCGAATCGTTCGTCGAGTCACGAGGCGAATAGCGAGCACGATTGTGTAAATTACATATAGTTATTTACTCTGGTAGGTACCTATAGTTAAGTGTCATCGCCATGTCATGCCTCGCGGTTCGCGCGATTGTGTAAATGCGGCATTTGTTAAAGTATTCTAATAATATTGTTGTAATTTCTTAGTTTATAATTGTGTATACACTGCCGGATAAGGCTGAACAATAATGAATGTCATTACCTAATATCATTGGTGTGTGTGTGGCAACACTGGTGGAAGTGTACTTCCCTTTCCTTCCTGTCAACGTCAGCCAACATGTACGAACTGTTTTGTATTCTCTGCTTACAAAAATAAATATCTATTATAATAATAGTTTGTTTCCATTTAAAATCTCAACAGCATTAACATGCTCTGTGACGTTGAGCGAGCCACTGTGTGCGGCGAGCCTAGAATAACTATTGTACGCATTGATAACGATGCCGTCGCCGATGGTAAGTCTATTAAACACATGAAAATTGGTTCATTTACTAAAACAACTCTGCCGTTGCCGGTCCCAAGCCCGGATGAGAAAAGAGGAGGGTTGGCTCGCGAAAGACGTCAAATACCAATCAACATCTTGGTATTAGGAACACCTAAGCGGCCATAAAAGACGTCAACGCCGAGCCAGGGCGGCGGAAAACTAACCCTACCAGGCTACTGTGAGCCTTGCGGATTAAATACCTGCAAAAACAACGGAGGCAAGTATATGGGAAGTACTTGTCATAATTATCCCAATACAACCATGGCTGCAGAACAACAAAAATATCTACCCCAGGAGGGTACCGGCCGAGCCGGAGAATCCCTCTCTGAGCCTAGCTCAGGCTGCCCCACGTATTCTGGGGGGGGCACTGTGCTGCAACAAATGGAAAAGGAAGTCACATCCGCGAATGTTACTGGAAGACGGAAATTGATCCAACAAGCATTCCACCCTGGCCTATTTATGAGGCCCCGAAGCCTATCTGTAGGAAACAAAACCCACAGATTCACCCACCCCAATGTCATTACACAAAGATTTAGAAGCAACTACTCCCAAACCTCCAGCTTGGCAAAGAGTTCCTGGAGTTAACACTAATAAGCGAAAGAAGATGTCCCGGACACCATCTCCAGAAAAAATAACCACGAACAATCGATTCAGTGAACTACCAATAGATCCCCCAGAAGACTTAACAGAACCAAAGGAGAAACAACCTAGTAGACCACCTCCTATAATCCTCTATGGAATTGAGGACATTAACAAACTTGCAGAACTCATAGAATCAACTACAGATAAAGACTGTTTTATTTTAAAAATCGTAAACAGAAATCAACTTAGGATCACCTGCAAGGATGTTGAGACCTACAAGAATATCATAACTACTGTCCGCCATAATGGGCTTGTAGGTCACACATTCAACCTGAAGGACCAACGCTGTTGCAGAGTGGTCATTAAAAACCTGCATCACACAACCCCACATGAAGCCATTGAAGAAGAAATAACGAAGACAGGAAATAAAATCTATGGGGAAATTATCAACGCAAGATTTGGACCCGATAAAAAACCAACGTCAACCTTCTTCGTCAACATCGTCCCAGGCCCTAACAACAAAGATGTAAAAAACATAAAATATATCTACCACCAATCGGTTACAATTGAAGACCCAAAAAAGAGAACAACAATACCGCAGTGTCAAAGGTGCCAACAATATGGACACACGAAGAATTATTGCATGAGGCCATACCGCTGCGTGAAATGTGCTGGAAGTCATAAAACTGCTGACTGCCTCAAAAAAGATCGCAAAACACCGGCGCAGTGTGCCCTTTGCCAGGGGGCACATCCAGCCAATTACAAAGGCTGCGAAATCTACAAAGAGATAACAGCAAGAAGAATGCCAAGACGTCCACCTTCAAAGTCTTGGAAACCAGAACAACATAAGCCGGAAAATAACTATACAGCAAGAGACAACCACAAAAAAGAAACCAATGACCTCTATTCTGAGAAAGTAAAAGAAAACAGACCAACAGACCAAAAGAGCCCCCATTAAAAACAACCACGCACTATAAACTGGAAGAATTACTTCTCAAACAATCCGAAAAGTTAGAGATTGTATTACAACAAATGAGTAACCTTATAGGTCTCTTAACAACACTCGTCAACCAACAGTCAAAATGACTGCTCTTCGAATAGCCACGTGGAACATGAACGGACTAGCCCCCAATAAATCAGCACTGGAACTACTGATAACAAACAATCAACTAGACGTTGTACTTATATCCGAAGCACATTGTACCGAAAGAAGTTATGTCAAAATCAAGGGATGCAAAACCTATGTCACCACTCACCCTGACGGGACGGGACATGCTGGAATGGCCATTGTAATACGAAGTTCAATTAAGCACAATCTTTTGCCTGAATATAAAACAAGCCACATCCAGGGGACCACCATAGCAGTAGAGAGTAAAGGTGGAAGTATAAACTTATCAGCAGTCTACTGCCCACCAAAGCACACAATTGACAGTACAAAATTTACCCAGTATCTTCTGACACTAGGAGCTCGATTTGTGGCGGGGGGCGACTGGAATGCCAAGCACACGTTCTGGGGCTCCAGACTAATAACAACGAGAGGTAGACAGCTTAAATTAAGCCTTGATGCTAATAACCTCAATTCAATTTCAACTGGCGAACCAACATATTGGCCTACAGACCCTAGTAAAAGACCTGACCTTATAGACTTTTTTATCACAAAAGGTCTATCAAAACAATACCTTAGAGCCGAATCCTGTCTTGACAGCAATTCAGATCACACCCCAGTCCTACTTACAATAAGTACAACCGTACTTTGCTATGAAAAGGCAGAAACTTTATACAATAAGCACACAGACTGGGAGGGCTTTAGAGACTACATAGAAGAGAACATTAGGTTGTATGTCTCCCTAAAAACACCCCAAGAGATAGAAGATGCTACCACGTACATAACGAATCTCATACAAAATGCATGCTGGGTTAACACTCCAGACGAAAAGGAACAGTCTAATAGTAGAAACATGCCCCTTGAAATAAAACTCAAGGTACTAGAAAAGAGAAGACTAAGAAGAGTATGGCATCAGTCGAGAAATAGAAGCGACAAAACTGCTTTAAACAAAGCTATAAAAGACCTAAAGGACATGTTGGATGAAGCGGACAATGCTACACTTCAGACCAAGCTAGAAGGACTGACCGCAACAGCATCAACGGAATACTCTCTATGGAAATACACAAAAGCCCTCAATAGACCCCAGCAATTCAAGGCCGCAATAAGAACCACTGGCAGTGGGTGGGCCAAAACTGGCAAAGAAAAAGCTGATGCTTTTGCAAATCACTTAGCGAACGTTTTCCGACCTAATGAAAGCACCTGTGCAGAGTTCGAAAGCGAAATCGACAATACCTTACAGCAAGACCTTCAATTATCACCACCGCCTAAACCAGTAAGAGCGAGCGAGCTAATTAAAACCATAAAAAGGCTTCAAAACAAAAAAGCCCCAGGTTTCGACCTAATTACCAAAGAGGTTCTTATTGAACTTCCCAGGAAAGCCATAGTGTTTCTTACCACCCTATTCAATGGTATACTTCGAGTGCAGCATTACCCGAGCATCTGGAAAGTGTCAGTTACCACTATGATACATAAAGCTGGGAAGCCTCCGGAAGACGTCACATCCTACAGACCGATTAGTCTACTTCCAACTTTGTCTAAAGCATTTGAAAAGATACTCTTAAGCAGAATCACACCAATACTGACTGAAAATGGAGTCATCCCCCGGCATCAATTTGGCTTTAGGCAACAACACTCGACCATCGAGCAGGTGCATCGTGTCTGTGATAAAATACGCAACTCCCTGGAAACGAAAGAGTATTGCTCAGCGGTGTTCCTGGATGTACAGCAAGCATTCGACAGGGTCTGGCACAAGGGCCTGCTGTGCAAAATAAAAAAGGCACTGCCTCACAGTTTTTACCTCCTGTTGGCATCATACCTATCTGACCGTATTTTCCAAGTTCGGGAAGATGGAGACACTTCAAAAATCTGCGAAATAATGGCAGGGGTGCCACAAGGTTCGGTCCTCGGGCCAGTTCTGTACTGTATATTCACCGCAGACCTTCCAGAAATGCCTGGGGTCACCACAGCTACGTTTGCCGATGATACCGCAATAATGGCAAGTAACATAGATCCACAAATAGCCTCAAACATCCTGCAAATGAGTCTGTGCGAGGTAGATGAATGGCTCCGAAAATGGCGTATTAAAGCAAGCGCCTCCAAGTCTGTGCACATTACCTTCACTCTCAGGAAAGGAAACTGTCCTCCAGTAAAATTAGGAGATAATACCCTCCCCCACAATGACACAATCCGGTATCTTGGACTGCACCTGGATAGGAGATTGACTTGGAAGAAACACATCAAAACCAAACGAGACGAACTGAACATTCGGTACAGGAATATGCACTGGCTGATGAAACGTAACTCCAAACTCTCACTTGACAACAAGCTCCTCATCTACAAAACCATTCTGAAACCAATATGGACATATGACATTAAATTGTGGGGAAGCGCATGTAACACAAGCATATCAATTGTTCAAAGGCTACAAAATGGCATACTGCGAACAATTTCAAACGTACCATGGTTTGTAACTAATGCTGAACTGCACGAGAAACTGAACATTAGAACAGTAAAGGAAGAGGTGGCATTGGCTGCCTCCAACTACAGAACCCGACTTGAAAACCACCCAAATGAACTTGCTTCTGTACTTACACAAATTACCTATCCCAGACGACTTAAGCGCCACAATATCCAAGACTTGGAGGCGCGATGGTAAAAATATGACGGGGGTTCTGCCGCTGGAAGGAACCCGCCAAACGCCCACCACCCACAACAAATCTGCTCATAGTCTTGGGACTGATCGCAGATAAGGGAAAAGAAAAAAAAAAAAAAAATTACTAAAACCCCTGAGATACCTAGAAACCCAAATTTCATACAGGTCAAACGGTTATTGATATACCTACTTAATAACGTCAATTTTATGGTTCCGTAGTCTACAAGTCCCTTTATAGTTTCGTCATGTCCGTCCGTCTGTCTGGCAATGTGTGGATTAAAACCTACAGATTCTTGTAAACCACACTTTAAACTTAAAAATATTGACATTCCCATCACTGTATATTTATGAACTAGCATTAGACATTAGAAATAATTTAAATAAATATGAAACTTTAAAAAGTACCAGGCTTGCCAGTACACTTCAAGCAATACGACATAGAACGGTTATGTTTGACAAAAGTGCATTTTGTATGGGCCCTAGATTATAATAAATTACCTAATAATATAAAGGAAGCAACCAATTTTATGTCATTTAAAAATCCAAACGAAAGAAGATATGATTATGTATTATAGCTCAAAAATTAAGGCATAATAGCTGCCACTGGCAGCAAAATTTTCAAATCCCTGGTCAAAATACTCTATGAGTTATTAAACCAATAAACATGTGTAAGCTGGAGTGACGGCACCGAAACTGCTCATGAGATAGATAGATTGCATCCCGGGGAAGGGCATAGGATAGTTTTTATCGACATACCTCGCGGGCGAAGCCGCGGGTGGAAGCTAGTATATAAATATATGGCAAAACAACGTTTGCCGGGTCAGCTATATCAAATAAAATTATGGGTTCAGTTGATAAATCTTGTAAATATTAGAGGTTTTGTAATTATATCACAAATATTACTTACCCGCTGCCTGCTGGTCGCCGAATCGTCGTATCTCTATGTGATCTGTGGCGTATGGGCTATGGCCGAGTGTCGCTGTGGGACAGTTGTTGAGGCAGGAGAAGTCACGCAGTACAATAGGAACACAGTATCATGCGATAGTACATTTATTTGAACAGTTCCGGGCGCTTATTGCGGCGCACCACGACTAAGTACTAGTACTACTGACACTAATCATTCTCATTAGCAATGTAAATATAATAATAGTCTAATGAGGACAAAGTTTTGAATCGTAAATTAGGTGCCACTCATATAAAATTACATTTAATTTGAGTACACACCTACGGTACATAATACCTAATCTATTATTAATTTTAATAAATAAACAATCATTAACAAACTGTAAAGACAATTAACATTAGAAAACTGATATAACAGAACTAGATTAACAGATGCGACGTTGCATCTGTTGAAAGCATTAAAAGCTCAAAGAGCGATAACGGTTTTCAACGCGTGTTCTCAGTGCTCTGTCTGCGTCCACTCTCCACTACGACTGCGAGGAGTCTGCGACACGGTCGGTGGTGACGGTCGTCAGTTCGTCACGTGAGTTTACAAGTTCATGACGCGATGATGGGGATGGGGCAAGCGAGGACCAGACACCAGAGGGGCAATGAACGTTCACAGTCTGATCTCAGTCTCTATCTGTCAAAAATACCTCCAATTTACATACATTTTGACAAGTTTTTGACATTTGTTTGTCGCCGAGATGAGACTGCGACTAGATTTTGAACGTTTTAAATTACAAGAATAGGCCTTCGGAGGTATCTATATTATTATAGTCGACCTCTAAGCTAGTTGACACTATGACAGTAAGAAAAGATATCAACTGTCACATAGACAAATAAATACATGGACGTAGGTAATATATTTACGCGTTTTGAGTTGCGGCGAGTGTCACTACCTGATGACGTAAACGTTGACGAGCATGTGTTTGAACTGGTTTGTGCTACTGTGTACCTACGTAACAGATTTATGTTGACGTGACAACGTCTTAAATTAGGTTGCGGCTGGGAGTCACTTATGAAAAAGTGTAACGCTCGGTAACGTTACGATGAGTCACCGAACGAGAGAGAGGCCCGCCGAATGCCTTGCGTCTCTCTCCCACTCAACTATTCTACCGAGAAAAAGACGTTGTCACGTAAAATCTTCGCCCGTAAAACCGACTTTACAGGCAACCATTTTTATTTTTACTCTGTGTTATTTATATTCCGCCTGGTAGCAATGATAATGAATACATGTTATTATTTCGCATCATTGAACAGTTCTGTAATAAGTATAGGGATGTGCTGGTTTTAGGTGATTTTAATTTATATTCTGGTTCTGTAGCCATAAATAATTACTACGAATAGGTACTTTCATACTTTTTGTGGATTCACTCAGAGTAACGCAGTGGGTAATTGCAATGGTCATTATTTGGATTTGGTGTTGAGTACACTGGCGGAGGAAGTATGAGTGTGCGCGCGGCGGAGGCGCCGCTCGCGAGTACCGGTAGACGTATACCACCCGCCGCTCGAGATCTCTGTTAGTACACACCAGCAGGGCTAGCATGGGCTGGGGATAAAACTTTTGTCCACCGGTTATTTCCACTGACAAGGGATAAAATTATTTTATCCACCTGCCAAAGCACGGCAACAGGGGGAAAGAGAATTATATCACTTTTTGACATTAGACGTGGATACTCACCCCCCGCATAGAGCATGGCGACTAGTGGAAGAGAAAAATTACACATATTTTGACATAACAAAGGGAGAAACTTGTCCTCGTCTTTAGATGGTGGGTTTAAGTATATCTCTTGGAGAAAATATAATTAATTGTAATATAAAAATGTCTCGTACTTACTGGAGCTTAGTGTTGTCGTCGGAAAGGGAGAAAATCGAGCGAAAAATACACCGGCGTTCAATTTGAATAAAATAAATTTATAGAATAAAATAATAATTAATAACAATAATTTATACAATTTAAACAATAAAACAAATAAAGTACTTTCGTTTACAACGATATTCTCGACTATTTTGTAATTGAATAAAAGTTTTCTTATAATGGCAATAATTTCGGGGACAAGCGTTTCCCCTGGTTTGTCCCCCGTGATAGTTTATCCACCCATGTCGTCATGCTCGGAGGGTGGACAAAATTGACAGAGGGGAATAGTATTTTGTCCTCTCCCCGTGGATAAAATGTCTCCGGCCATGCTAGCCCTGCAAAACACACGCGCCTGCGCCGGCACGCCGGCTCAGCAGGCTTAGCTGCATCTGACAGTAAAGCATGTGCACCAGACGGTTGGAACTTTAATAAAGCAAACTTTTTGTCATTGTATTCGTCAATTGCAGCCATAGACTGGACTCCGTTGTATGAAATGGACTTAGAAGCAGGTTTAAATTATTTTTATAACGATATTAATTCTATTATAGATGACTGTGTTCCGAAAAAAAAGCGAAGTCGTGTAAACTCAAGGTACATTTATCCTGAGTGGTACACTGTTGAAATAATTCGCGACATAAGATTGAAGGCTTTACTGCATAAACAGTACAAGGCAAGTGGGTCGAGGGTCGATTATGAAGCGTTTGCTCGATGTAGAACCAACATTAAAAATATGTTAGTAGTGGCACAGGAGCAATATCGGAACCGTGTTCAAAGTCAACTACTGAGTGATCCTAAATCTTTTTGGAATTATACCAAGTCCAAAGGAGGTAGGAGAAGTCCGCAAGCGATTTTGAAAGACGGGGTGGCATTGTCTGGTCAACGGTCTGTGGAAGAATTTGCGAAGTATTTTTACTCAGTGTATAGGGCAGAGCGTCCGGAGTTAGATGTGGACGCGGCTATAGCTCAAGCAGGTAGCGAAAACGGGGCGGCGCGGGTGCACTTGGACCAATTACAGTTAGTAGACGTATATCGTGCGCTTCAAGATCTTAAGCCGAAACGGTCCGCTGGGCCTGACGGCATTCCACCATACATAATCAAGGATTGTCGATTAGTGCTAGCTGAGCCGCTACTACATATTTATAACCAGTGCCTAAAAGCTGCCGTGTTTCCGGAGAGGTGGAAAGTGACCCGCGTTGTTCCGGTTCCGAAGGGAGGGTCAGCAGAATCGGTGGATGGGTATAGGCCAGTCGCAGTTTTGTCGACGCCGGCAAAAATATTAGAAACTGCTATTTACAAAAGTATATATACCTTCAGGTGAGCGCACAGTTATCAGACGCTCAGCATGGGTTTCGCCCAGGAAGAAGTACCACCAGCAATCTTCTTTGCCACATGGCTCATCTGGTGCCGACAGTGGATAGTGGGGGACAAGTTGATGCTGCTTACTTTGATTTCAGGAAAGCGTTCGACCTAGTCGAAAATGACATGTTGCTTAAAAAGTTAGCAGGGGTTGGTTTCACCCCACACTCACTTAGGTTTTTTGCCAGTTATTTGAGGGATAGGCAACAATATGTGGAATATGCGGGACACGTGTCAGATCCATATTTCACGAGGTCCGGGGTAAGCCAGGGTAGTAACCTTGGCCCTTTGGGCTTCCTTCTGGTGGTAAACGACCTACCAGAAGTAGTTCAAGACGCAAATTGTTTGTTGTTTGCCGACGACCTCAAATTATCCCTCGCGGTAAAAGGCAGCGATGACTGTGTCCGGCTACAAAGGGACATTGATAGGGTAGTGAGCTGGAGCAAAGAAAATCTCTTGCAGTTTAATAGCTCGAAGTGTGTGGTCATCACTTTTTCTCGCGCACACAGTCCCTTAACACATACCTATCATATTGACGGATTGCCTATGGCACGGGTCACAGAAGTCAAGGACTTGGGAGTGGGCTTCAACACGGGTTTGACTTTTCGTGATCACATTATGCGTAGCTGTAAAAGAGCGTATAGAAATTTAGGTTTCATGCTTCGTACGGTCAGAGGTTTCACGAATGTGAAAGCTATTATAGCATTATATAACGCATTGGTGAGGAGCCAGTTAGAATGTAATGCAGTCATCTGGGCTCCGCATGAAGCTAAATATAGTCTCATGCTGGAGAGGGTACAAAATAAGTTCATAAGATATTTATATAAGCGTTATTATGGAGTCTATCCTTTTTACCCCTTAATGTATCCAACCTTATTTATTTTAGGTATGGTAGGATACAATGAGCTAAGGGTTAGGAGGGATCTTGCACTCACCTCTTATATATTTAAGTTACTGAGAGGGAAGGTGCATAATGCAGTTATTTTAGGGCTGGTGAGTCTGTGCGTTCCGGACAGGTACGTGTGGCGACGACGGCAGCCGCCACTGCTAGTGGAGCCGCGCGCTCGGACCAACCTTTTAAGAGAGGCGCCTCTGACGCGTGCGCTCCGCACGCTCAACCTCATAGCGAGTGAGACTGACTTATTCTGTTGTTCTCTGAGTGAATTCACAAGGAATGCATTATTTATAATAAGTTATAGATTTTAGTATGTTTATGTTAGGATAAGCGCATTTACCGCATTGGGTTATGTCCTGTAATCTATACTAATATTATAAAGCTGCAGAGTTTGTTTGTTTGTTTGAACGCGCTAATCTCTGGAACTACTGGTCCGATTTGAATGATTCTTTTAGTGTTGGGTAGTCCATTTATCGAGGAAGGCTATAGGCTATAACATCACGCTACGACCCTTAGGAGCCGCGCAGCGTGTGACACCGCGGGGAACGGCTAGTGGTTTATGTAAGTGGAAAATAAATAAATAAATAAAAATATAGAAGTAACCTAAATATTACGTCCATGAATAAATATAAACCACACTATCAGTAGCAATTGACAGTTCAACAATCACAGACTAAGAAGAGAAGTACCCTTTCAACAATATTCATTTCATTCATTGACTTCTATTGAAATCATTGATTTCATTGCGTTATTTGTGCGTCTTCTTCTCCATAGGTACCTACGCTTTGGAATGGGCAACTAGCTTCATATTTTCTGACTGACCGACTTCTTGACAATTCAAAAGTGCCTGTAAATGGTTTAATTGAAATATATGCTTTGAGTTTGAGTTGTTGATCAGACAATTTTTTCGAACATAAGAAGCAATTTCTTAGCTACTTAATATTAAAATATCCTTCAAAATGATTCAGACTTTGATTAGTAGTGCGTCCCGCAATGGTGCTTGTCCTCTTACGACGTGCATGACCAAAGAACCAGACGTAGGTAGGTAATTCAATTACGTCTGCTAGTTGGAACCCATGAACCCAACGTAATTTTCATGAACCGCGCACGAATCCAGACTCCGGGCTGTAATACCTACATTCTATAAGAGTGAATTTCTCAAGTGTAATTTTTAGGCGGCGCAGTTGAAAATCGTATCTTAGACCAAACGTAAAATAGTGTTTTATTTTTTTAAAGAAAGTAGACGTAGCTACTTAACATTGATCAGGCCGGAAATATTTTAGTAGAAAACATTTTAGAAGTTACTAGCACTTTGCCCGCGACTTCATCCGCGTGTATTTCGTAGGTACCTACATACTTTCCTCTAAAAATGTCGAAAATGTATAGGTAGGTACATGTTTATGATATTTATCATTTATTTAGATAAATAAGTATTCGGGCCAATTTTTAAGTATAAAGATCAAAGGAATCAGATTTTTCAAATAAACTGTATCCCCGCTTTTCACCCCCACAGGGGTGGAATTTTTTGATAAATTGGGATGTGTTCATTTATAACTTGACTCAAAGACCCATAGGTACCCATTTTCGAGTTCATGGAAACCCCAAACCCTAAAACACATACTTTTTTAGGGTTCCGTAGTTTTGACAAGGAACCCTAAGGCGATTAACACACGGCACCGCGCACCGCCGCGGTAGGCAGTGAAGCGGATCTCATGTCGCATTGGTCTCTAATAAATCTTGAATAAATCCGTAGATGCCTAACACACGTACACCGCCTGGCCGCGCAGTCGAGCGGTGCTGTCCCCGCCACCGCCCTCCGCGAGCCGGCCGCGCGGTGAGGCGGCGCCTCACACACGTACACCGCCTGGCCGCGCGGTGAGGCGGCGCCTCACACACGTACACCGCCTGGCCGCGCGGTGAGGCGGCGCCTCACACACGTACACCGCCTGGCCGCGCGGTGAGGCGGCGCCTCACACACGTACACCGCCTGGCCGCGCGGTGAGGCGGCGCCTCACACACGTACACCGCCTGGCCGCGCGGTGAGGCGGCGCCTCACACACGTACACCGCCTGGCCGCGCGGTGAGGCGGCGCCTCACACACGTACACTGCCTGGCCGCGCGGTGAGGCGGCGCCTCACACACGTACACCGCCTGGCCGCGCGGTGAGGCGGCGCCTCACACACGGTGCGTCGCATAACCGCGCAGATCATCGTGAGTGCAGGACGTTTTATAATTTAAAAATGATGAAAAAGTGATCAAGCTGGTCAAAAGCGTGTTACCGCACGGGGCACCGCTACGAAAGCCGCTTTACCGCCACCGCCCTCCGCGGCGGTGCGCGCTGCCGTGTGTTAATCGCCTTATAGTTTCGTCATTTCGTCGAAAATTTAAAAACATGATGGTACGGAAGGAACTACGGAACCCTCGGTGCGCGAGTCCGACTCGCTCTTGCGTGGTTTTTTTATTTTTGTTTTAGTAGTAGGTACCTAAGTAGTGTTTAGTAGTTTGTTTCGAAATAATCCGACAGCGGGTTACATATTTTTCTAATCTATTAACTGTGTCTAGGGCTTGTAATTCGAATATTCGAATAATGCGAATATTCGATCATTTTTGTTATTCGAATATTGACTGATGTTAAATTCGAATATTCGAATAATTTTTAGTTAAGTTTGAAAATACGAACTACGTCTGTCTTACAAGTTGTTACCTACAGACCGCGCTTCACACGTACACACACAGTGCCGGAGCGTGTGTGGAGATTTCGAAAGCGTTGATTTTGCGAAAGAACTAAATAAAGAAATTGAAAAGTCATTGAAGGTGGAGAAAAATACAAATATGCGTAATAGAAATGAAACGGAAGATGAAGCTAACAGAGATGGTGGCTATGGTGAAAACGATAAGCATAAGTCATTTCAAATTGAAATGGCATTGTTTGAAAATGGTGGCAACCGCGGGTTCTATTTAGACATGGCGTACAGACATTTACTGACGGTACCCTCCACGAGTGTAGAGTCTGAAAGAGCGTTCTCGTCTGCGGCATATACGTGCAACAAAATAAAATCGTCTCTCAAAGACAATACCTTGGATGCCCTCTGCTACTTACGTTCCATATTTCAACAATCGCGATCTCGTGAATGCCTTCGTCTTTGAAGCCATAAGATGACGACTGTGCTGTAGGCCCACCAATTTAATATCCAGTTCTTTGTGTTTATTGTAATATTTACCTATACTTTATGTTACTCAATTACTTATTTTAACTTGTGTTGATTTTTTTTAATTTTATGACATAGCAGAGTATGTTAGGAAATAGTTTTTTTTTATGTGTTTCATACTTTTTAAATTCTAATTTATATAAGATTGCAATGAAAGATTTTTAATAATAAATCTCGTTGATTTACTTTGCACTAGTCTCTTATTTCTAATATTTGGACCCTAACAACGTTAGAACGAAATTGATCTTTTTTTGCCATAATATCGGAAAAATATCGAAATACCGGAATATCGGTATTCAAAAATTTTATATCGAAACAAAAGCGGTATTGGAAAAGGTTCCGAATATTCCGATAGTCCATGCTCTAGCCGCGCGACACCTGAGAGGTTAAAGGTGATTCAATTACATATAATAAAAATACTCCACTCAAACTTGTGTAAGTATTAATTGTTTATGCATGTTGTCCCTTCAAGGTTTTAACTTGGTTTCAAAGGAAAAAGCTAATATTCGAATAAATATTCGAATACTGCCTGTAAAAACTTCGAATATTCGAATTTCTAAAAACTTCGAATATTTACAAGCCCTAACTGTGTCATCTCCTCCTCCTCCTCAATCCTCAGTGAGGGATTTTTAAAACGAATAAAAATGACAATCATTATTATTTACTGAGCCAAATATTGCCAAGTTTCAAGTTTGTTAACCAAAAGAATAAGGTTTCATATAAACTGTGTATCCCCTCTTTTTATCCCCATAGGGGTGGAATTTTGAAAAATCGTCTGGAATGTTTCTTTCATTCCCCGCTCCGCGCTGCCAGTCTAGTCAAGCACTTCAATTTTATGTAACTAAATACGTATTTCTTGCATAATTCAAATTCTTATATTCATTAAAAATTCAAAAACAAAAATTTCCACCAAAAATTAGGTAAAAAATCATAGTTGTGGAAATGCACTCTTATTGAATGAAATGAATCAGCCATGAAGCCAGCGGCCCATCGAGGGTCCGTCGCGGTCGGTTCTCTGCAGGTGCCACATCTCCTCACACGAACACCGCGCTGCGGATCACGTGTTGTAGGTACACGTGTTCTCGTGTTCTGCCGGTCGATTCTGTAAAAATCTCACCGTGAAAAATGGTGAAGTGAGGTGAAGTGAGTTTGATTTTGCTAGGAATTGACACTATTGACAGCTCACTCCACGCTCACTTCACCAAGTTTTCACGGTGAGATTTTTACAGAATAGCACCGCTGTTCATCAAGAAGCGTTTTCGTTCTTTGAGCTTAAGCGGGAAGCGCCAGGACAGCCCGCGAAAATTTTCTTACGTTTTTTGCAATTTTCAGGTCAGTGTCAGGTCGAGTATTTCATGAAATAGTCATACAATACATACATGATTATACGAACTTATAGGGTTTTATTGATGATTTTAATGATTATAATTAGCAAATTATTTTCCAGGCGACTAACAACTTAAAGGCAGCGATTATATATTTTAGCAATAATTATAATTAGATTTGCTTCAAAATGTAAGGAATTATAAAAACTAAATACCTAATGGCTGCTACTTTAAGGTAGCGAATATATTAAACAGGGCCAATTGAAATCTTAGGCGAGGTACTATACATAATGACAGGGCGACTAATATTAACAGTGGGATAACAAACATTGTATTATAGGCAACTATAGACATCTCTGAAGACTCATTCCCAGAAACACACAAGATTGAACTTAGGATGCAAGAGCGAGCGAAGCGAGCTCGGGACTGGGGGCACCCCAACTCGGACCGGTTAGGTTCGAAGGGGATGAAAGGGGCTCAAGGGATCGAGCAAAGCGAGCGAACGAAACGAACCCCAGTCATCTCCTTCGTGTTATGTTCCTAGACAGAAATAGGGGCCCCGCGCAGTGGGGCTCCGTCGACTACGTCTTATTATTATTAAAGACAATTAGTTAACTTTATATACAACCTCATTCTATAATTTAAGAATTACCATTTTCTACTTTTTGTCCGCCGACAAGTGTTCGCTTAACAATAAATTCAGTTACCAAAAAAAAAAAAATTGATGCCAGTTTAAATCAAAGCAAACAAAGTTAACAAAAATGATCCTTTGCTGTAGCTGCCAACCTACTATTTTTGCTACCGGCTTTAATTATGTTTTGGTCTGAAATTCTGATTAATATGCCATTATAATTCTGTAAATACATACTTGTTACGCTTGCGACTTATATTTAGTTTAACATACAACCTGACACTGACCTGTAAATTGTAAAAAACGTAAGAAAATTATAATTTCGTGGGCTACCCTGGCGCACCCGCCGCGACATGACGTCAGGCACCGAGTTGCCGACACACTGTGTACCAGCGCTGCAGTGCCGTCGTGCGGCCTCACCGCCTCACTCGCAACATACAGTCTGGCGAAAACATCACATACACCTTATATCATTGCACATAATCATAACAATAAATAGCACCTGTCTGACAATGTACCGCGTACACTGTACAGTGTACAGGTACACAGGTACACTGCGTGTACAACTAGTTCAACAATATCACAACGTGGACGTGTAGGTCGCGTACTCGCGTACTTGCGTAGTCTCGTCGCTACGCTTTGTACTGTAGCCGCAGCTCATTTGGATCGGATAATCTTTGGTCATTGAACTATATCTGTAGAACATTGCGGTCGATATACGGCCAATAAATAACAATATTTACAATTACTTTTAAGGTTGAATGGGTAGTGGTAGATCGGGAAATTCAAATTTTCTTACGTTTTTTGCAATTTGCAGGTAAGTGTCAGGTTGTATCTTGATCAAAATATAATTCGCGACAATAACAGGTACCATATAAAGAATTATAATCATTAGAATCATTAATGCATCTTCCTAAGTTAGATTTCTACCATAAGGACCAATCTCTTATGGAAAAGTGCAGCTAGAAATAGAAATCTTACTTAGAAATAATTATGTATTAATGATTCTAATTCTCTAAATATGTACCTACCTGTTATTGTCGCGAATCATATTTTGATCAAGATACAACCTGACACTGACCTGCAAATTGCAAAAAACGTAAGAAAATTTGAATTTCGCGGTCTACCACTACCCATTCACCTTAACTGGTCATGAAGCGATTTCGTGTTTATGTTAACACGACCGACTACAAAAACAATACTGGTCCTGGACAAGTCGCCGCGGGCCGCGCCGCGCTTCACGAGTAGATCGTCATCAGGATCATCTAGAACAGAACATGGCGCATCGCTGTCAGTGTCACAACTGTCACAAGCTCAGTCTCACAACTCTCACAGGCCGCACTTTGACTTTAGGTACTTTATCACGTAAAGTGAGCGTTTCATTCGAATATAAACATTGACACTACGACATAGATTTATAAGAACCAGATGGAGTGTACCGTACAAAACGCAACGTTCAAATTGAATGCATTTTGTAATGCGCGTGTGCGTGCGGACCGCCCACCACAAGTGTATTATTATCGTTTCTGCGTTTGTGTGCGTGACATTTTCTAATACCAGCGCAAAATGATTACCCCAAAATATGGGAAAATTCGGGTAGTTTTCTTATTCATATTGACATAGGTAATTATGTAGTTAATATATGTGTACAAAATGAAACCCGCCTTTTACATTCATACCGAGTGCCTATTATGATAGTTTTTGGAGATTGTTATAATTTTATTTTATAACATGGTTTTCGTAAACATGTGTGAATGAACAAAAAACTTTTAATATCATACTAACATTATAAAGAAGAAAGTTTGTGAGTGGTGTGTGTGCATGTTTCTGTGTATGTTTGTTAGGTACTTCTTCTTAAAGATCGAACGACTGACTGAATGTATTTCTACTTTCGCGCGGGTAAAGCCGCAGGCAGCTATAAAAGAAAAAATAAATTATTTGTTTTTAAATTCAGAGAAACATTTTTATAATTAAATCAACTACCTATGGTTTTAGTGACAACGGTGTTTACCCTTACAGCCTGTATTTATCAAATGTTTCATTTAATTTGTTTTCACCTATTGTGACAACCCTACCAAAATAGGTAACAATATTACACGTTCTTAGTAAGCTTTCCCTCTGTACGGTTTATCTACTCATGTGGCCGGGACTTCGATTGAAACACGAAAATCGGTTACTGCGCATTCAAAGTCGACCGTCATGATGGTTCAACTTATTTGCCGCGTACTGTACTGCTTTGAGAGTTATCACTACACAAACATACGTACGTTAACGTAACAAACATACCTGAAATATTGTTTTACTCCAAATCCGTTTGTTGACTCAATAATATCGCAATATTTTAAGAGATGATAAAAGTATTTCATACCCTTGGCAACCATTGATATCATTTCTTTTTTTTTTGTTAATAATAATGTTGATTTCGTAACATTTTACAATATTAAAATATCGCAGCACAAAAAAGGGGTAAAAATATTTCACACTGTACCTTGGCAATACTCAAATATTATGGAGTCGTTTTGTTTTTATTTAGTTTTCGTAATATTTTCAAAGAAATTCATCATAAAATTGCAAACTTACAAGTGAAAAGTAATGTTCGTATCCTTATCTTTTTTTGGAGTGTAGTTTTTACACGATTTCACCGCACAAACAGTCATTTTTTCAATATATTTAACAGCGTAGACGCGCTTTGAACGTCTGTCGCGTAATGGCGGCCTGTGGGCGGGGCTTACGAACGAACACGCTATTTTGGTGTGTTTGAATTCGAAGCATTTGGACAGCGCGTACTAGGCATCTGGACGTTCTTATAAATCTATGCACTACGACTATAATGTTCACATTCATATGTGACGCTTCTTTAGTTAGCAAAGTCAACGTGCGGCCTGTGAACGTCGCCGATATGTGTCGCGCCGCGCACGCACCTCCTCCAGCGAGAGCGGGTTGGACTTCATCTTGGTGTCGAGGCTGCGGTACCGCTCTGCAACAGAAACACGTCTGGCTACACACCCCAAACTACTACAGACCCCAAACCGTTTCATTCAAACTAACTAACGTATATTTTGGTTATCGTATCATTTTGATCGTGTACGCGTATGGTAGGAGAGGTTTGGCAAACATTCGCGGGTCTCAGCTTGTTTAATGTTTCTAGGGTTTCGTACCCAAAGGGTGCGAACGGGACCTTATTACTAAGCTTCCGCTGTCCGACTGTCCTTCCATCCGTCCGTCTGTCTGTCAGTGGGCTGTATCTTATGAACCATAATAGGTGACCAGTTGACATTTTTCATTTTTTTTTTTTTTCTTATATGGTGTAAGTACATAATAAAGAGTATTCTATTCTATTCTATGTATTTCTATTGCTGCTATAACAACAAATAATAAATCTATACTAATAACAACAAATAATAAATCTATACTAATAACAAAGCTGAAGAGTTTCTTTGAGCGCGCTAATGTCTGGAACTACCAGTCTACCAATTTGACATTTTTTTTTCATTTGATAGTCCAATTCTTGAGGTAGGCTATAGGCTATTTAACATCACCGGTCCTAGCCGTTAGAGACCGAGCGAAGTACTTATTAGCGCAGACGGGCGATGCGATGTGACGGGATAGGTCGGGATTGTCGGGAGACGAAGTCGCGGGCATAAGCTAATGTAAAATAAAGTTAAAAGTTCAGGGGGTCTCCATACGAGAAATATGTCTCTATCTATCTCTACACAGCGACGCAGCGATACGCACCGTGCGCGAGGTGCAGGCGCGCCAGCGCCATCACATAGGCTTCCTCCGACAGCTGCGCGTCGCGTGCGTAGCGCAGCACCAGCCCCTCCAGCACCTTGTTGCTGGCCGACACGCCCGCCGCCCACAGCAGCGCGCGCAGCCGGTACGACGACACCGCGCCCGCGCCGCAGCGCCGCGCGCCCAGCTTCAGGAAGGCCGCGCGCCAGTACGCCAGCAGCGCCACCAGCGCCGGCAGCTCG
Source organism: Oligia latruncula (assembly GCA_948474745.1). NCBI lineage: Eukaryota > Metazoa > Arthropoda > Insecta > Lepidoptera > Noctuidae > Oligia > Oligia latruncula. Next base: position 18,133,799 of record OX419702.1, on the reverse strand, counting down.
CGCGCGCGCATGGCGCCGCTCAGCGCCTCGTCGCGCAGCGGCACGAGCGCGCGGCACAGCTCCAGCGAGGGCCGCGCGCACAGGCACGCGCGCCAGGCGCGCCGCAGCGCCGCGCGCAGCCCGGCCGCGTCCAGCTCGCCGCGCGCGGGAAGGCGCGCCGCGGCCGCGCGCACGGCCCCCGGCACGGCCGCCCCGTCGGCGCGCAGCTCGGCCGCCACGTCGCGCACGATCAGGTTGTCCTCGTTCGCCTCCCTGCGGACGCGGTCGGTGAGCGCGCGCCGGCCGGCCCCCGGCCCCGCCCCCCGGCCCCACCCCCCGGCCCCGCCGCCGTACTCACCACACGTCCGTGAGCTCGTCGGTGAGGATGCGCAGCAGGAAGGCGGCGTCGGTGTGCGGGCGGCGCGTGTGCGGCACCACGAGGTAGCGGCCCGGCGGCAGCGTGAAGAACGTGACCACCTCGCGCGCGCGCGACTCGTGCGTCACGTCCAGCGGCCGCAGGCCCCGCAGCGCCGCGTGGTCGGCGGGCCGGCGCGGGCCCCCGGGACCCAGCTCGTACACGGCGAAGCCGATGGCGCGCAGCTTGCGCGCGGCGTCGCCCACGTCGTACTGCTGCGTCACCGACACCACCACATGGCACTTGCGCGCGCCCGCGGCCTCCGAGTGCGGGATCTGCACGTGGAACTGCGGGTTGGTGCCCGTGGTGTCCGGGCAGGAAGGGGGCCCGCCCGCGTTGTACCCGACGCGCCAGCGACGCCGCGCCAGCACGGCGCGCCAGGGCCGCTTGGCGTGCAGGCCGCGCTCCAGCAGCCAGTCGTCGGGCCCCACGTGCAGCAGCTCGAGCTGGCTGAAGCACTGCGCGAAGTCTTCGAACGACATCCTGCCACATAACACGAGCTCACCTCAACTTTGATGGAGTACGCGATGGGATAATGGCGTTAATGCCTCATCAATATATTTGTAGATGTAGGTACAACATACTTATTAGGAATGTTAGTGCCTCTTTTCACGTCAACTGCACAATTGCGTAAAAAAGTCCGCAACAGCATGTCTATCTTTTAAGGTTGACTCACTATAACCTTTTTGTTGGTCATCAAAGGACAATGAGTAATGGTGGACACCTCGCAATAGAAATAGGAGACTCATGAATGAATAACTATTCTTATGCATAATAAAACGACTATACGACTAACCCTAAAAGTCAGTACATTCGGAGGTATACTGCCATAAAAAAGTGATCCCAATCTATTCGCAGTTTACTTCAATATAAGATAAACATTACCCAGACTCAAACCGGACGGCACGGTTGGCGCAGTAGTTAAGCGATTGACTGCCGCGCTGCGTGTCGCAGGTTCGATTCCCGCACGGAACAAATATTTGTATGACCTACAAGTAGTTGTGCCGGGTCTGGCCGTTTGTGTATGTGAGTTTAAATGTTTGTAAACGCACCCACAATACAGGAGAAATTCCTAGTGTGGGGCAAAGTGTTTTTTTTTTTAACCGTTTCGTGTATAGTCATTAATATATTAATTGATCGAAACCAAGTTGGAAGAAATGCGATAACACAATATTATTGCTCTTGCTTAACCGGACGGCGAACTATAGGAACTTGCGCTCACACCATATCTTTGATTTGGTACCAACTACCTACTACCTAGGAGTTGGGAGACGTCAACCATTCGTGGCCCCTGCTGCGGATTTTTTAAATGATGTAAGTAATTGTCATTGATTTCCAGAACGAATAATAAATATGTTTTGTTTTAAAGTGAAATACTTGTATTATTACTATTCTACGTTATAAATATCCATAAAGATTTGTTAGACTAAGACGACTTTAAGACGTCGTATCTCCGAAAGTACTAACATTTGACCATAGTTTTATTAGTAACTAATGTTCCGCTTAAAAAGCCCTATCCAGCGGTATATCAAATGTTACTATTGAAGGGTGGGTCCAGACCCCATACATTTGTTTCCCACTCTCCTTTGTTCTAAAATGTTACTATTGAAGGGTGGGTCCAGACCCCATACATTTGTTTCCCACTCTCCTTTGTTCTAAAATGTTACTATTGAAGGGTGGGTCCAGACCCCATACATTTGTTTCCCACTCTCCTTTGTTCTAAAATGTTACTATTAAAGGGTACCCACCCTTCAATAGTAACATTTTAGAACAAAGGAGAGTGGGACCCCATACATTTGTTTCCCACTCTCCTTTGTTCTAAAATAATGCATTATTTGCGAAGGTGTTTTTATAAACATGATTGATGATGAAAAAATTTATATCATGTTTATAAACACTTGTGATGAATAACGTATTTATTTGGATAAGTCCAAATAAATAGGTACATATAGTTTTAAAATAATACTAATAATAAAGCTGAAGAGTTTGTTTGTATGAAAACTCTAATCCAGTGGTTCCTAACCTTTTCAATATTGTTATCCCTGGACCTATTAGGAAAACTGATTTTACCCCGATCTTGTTATCAATAAACAATGAATTAAGTAAAAATAGTGTGATGTGGTATTGTTGTGCATTCACAAGTTTTTTTTTATGTTAGGTTTAGCCTATACTACCTCAAATGGCTTAGCATGATCCTTCGTTATGTCGAAAATAGCGCAGCATTAATTTTGAAATAAATATATGCTAAAGTTGAGGATTAATGTTAAGTACTATATAAAAACACGATTCCATAAAATTTTCTAGATAGAAAAAAATTATAAAGTTACCTCCAAACCGAACAATAAACCGCTGGTATTCAAAAAATACTTGACATTAGATCATGAAACTTTGCATACTAACTGAAATAACTATAAAGCAGGTCTCATGTTATTTACTTGTTTTGAATTACCTTTATTTTCACCGTAAAAAGCAAATACCTAAACTATTGGCGCTGCCTCCCGCCCAGCACCGCACTCTTGTCTCGGTCTCACACAGTCCGCGAGCAGTATCGTGCGAGCGAGATAAAGAGTGAATTGTAGCTGAGTTAGTACCTATAGGCTCTTAAGTAGTGTTCTACATTGAGACGGTTTCTGGCATTTGTTTTCAGTGTAACCAAAGTTGAAAAACCACTCTCACATCTAAAGGTGGTGGCAAAGGGTATTAGTATTTTTAAAGCTCTGTTAGCTATAACAGGATAAAACAGACCGAGGTGACCGCGACGACACGCGACAGTTAGAAAGAGATGCCACGTGCGGTTCTTACTGCGCGGCGATCTATCATTTTTTCTTTTTAGCTAGGTATTTCATTACATTAGGTTTTAATTATTACGTTCTTTGTTACCCCCACTGAATAGCTGATTTACCCCCGCGGGGGTAATTACCCCCAGGTTCGGAACCACTGCTCTAATCTCTAGCTAGAAATATCGGTCGGATTTTGAAAAATATTTTTGCATTTGACAGAACAGATTCGTACTATGTTGTGATAACGGGCTACTACGGAACCCTACACTGTGCGTGGCCCGACACGCACTTGCCCGGTTTTTTGTAATACGTAATTTTATGTGATAGTTCGTAGAGTACCTACAGACAAACATTGAGTTTAGCTTAGCCTCTTCTTCTTTAATAAAAATAAATATCGATGGTTTGATGACTGCTAATGAGGAATCGAATAGAATAGAATGCATTTATTTGTCAGAATATTGTACAAAGTTGTTATGTGCATTAAACCTGCATTATGTATTACGATCATAATATTCTGCCGTTTCCGGCGTACAAAATAATATGGTTTGGAAAACTATGGGTCATCATTGCATTAAAATTAAATTATAGTCATTAGAATTAGATAAATTAAATATATTGAACAATAGTTGTAAAAGAGATTAATTATAGTATAAGTCAAAATTAAATAAGGTCAAGGAGATAAAATATGATTTATAGGCAATAATGTTAAATATTTAGGTTAATTTTTCATTCATAAAATCGTCGGCCGAGTAATAGCATTTGCTTAAAAGAAAGTTAAATAGTTTACATTTAAATGTTCTGAGGCTGATCCCATGTGTTTACAAACTACTGTTTCAGTGATAGTTGTTCGTCACAAATAATTTGTAAGAATGCAACAGTCAGTGTATCGGTGTTGTGCCATTATGAAATGAAATGAAATGATGAAATGATTTTATTTTTTATAAGTAGGTTTGTACAAACACTTTTACACGTCAATCATGTTTTTTTTTTTTAAACTAGATGAAGTCGGCGTTTCCTATCTGACTACCTACTCTGAGAAGAAAGGACGAAACAAACTCAGAGGTCACAGTCTCTTTTAAAGTCCAGACATAATCTTGGTCAGGTTATATGAAGACCATGTAGATCGATGTCTGAGGTGGTCTTTTGAGGAAAGAACCACACAGATTGAGAGGACCTGTCCAGTCAGTGCACGCATTTGTCAAAAATCGTGCAGCTCAACTCAAGACTTAAGGAGCTCAACGATTCGACGAACAATACCAAAGAAAGAACATTTGGGTAGGCCACAAAAATTACTCAAACTGCCAGACAATTAAAAAAAAAAACTAACAGAACAGAGAGAATAATAAAAAATATATATATGTAAAATGACCCACATCGTCTTCACATTCACAATGAAAAAATAATATAATACTTTACAAAGTAGACAAATGTCATTGATTAAAAAAAAAAAAATCATCAAAGTCAATGTGTATATAAAAAAAACTGGCCAAGTGCGAGTTGGACTCGCACATGAAGGGTTCCGTACCACAAGGCAAAAACGCCGAAAAAAACACGTTTGTTGTATGGGAGCCCCCCTTAAATATATATTTTATTTTAATTTTATTATTTATTATTAAAGTAAAAACACAACTGAGTATTTTGTGAATATTTCAAGTGCCTACCTGTTGCCATTATTGATATCGAGCAAAAAAGGACAAAAAAATCGCGTTTTTTTGTATGGGAGCCCCCCTTAAATATTTATTTTATTTTGTTTTTAGTATTTGTTGTTATAGCAGCAACAGAAATACATCAACTGTGAAAATTTCAACTGTCTAGCTACCGCGGTTCTTGAGATACAGCCTGGCGGCAGACAGACGGCAAAAACGCCGAAAAAAAAACACGTTTTTTTGTATGGGAGCCCCCTTAAATATTTATTTTATTTTGTTTTTAGTATTTGTTGTTATAGCGGCAACAGAAATACATTATCTGTGAAAGTTTCAACTGTCTAGCTACCGCGGTTCTTGAGATACAGCCTGGTGACAGACAGACGGACGGACGGACAGCGAAGTCTTAGTAATAGGGTTGCGTTTTTACCCTTTGGGTACGGAACCCTAAAAAGAAAAAAATCATTCAAAATGAATGAAAGAAATTGGAAGCAGCTCAATCCCAAGCCTTTTTGTCCTCAATATAATCTTTAACGGTATAAAAGGCTTTCTGGCACAACTTACGTTTAATGAAAGATTTGAATTGATTAAGGCTTAGATCTTGAACGTGGCTTGGTAGTTTATTGTAAAAGCGTATACATTGGCATCTGAACGAGTCACCTATTTTCTTGAGCCTGGTTGTAGGTACAACATATTTGTGTTTGTTTCTAGTATTTATATTATGGATATCACTGTATTTTTAAACAATTTTATAATTTTATGGGCATATAAAAGATTTTCATAAATGTACTGAGAAGGCACAGTCATTACATTAATCTCTTTAAATTTGTCTCTGAGAGAGTGTCTCGGACTTAATTTATAAATTGATCGAACAGCTCGTTTCTGCAAAACAAAGATAGTCTGAATACTCTGAATATCGGCGGCATTTCCCCACAATAGAATACCGTACGACATTACACTATGAAAATAGCTAAAGTACACTAAACGAGCAGTCTCTATATCAGTTAAATTACGAATTTTTCTAACAGCGTATGCTGCAGAACTTAGCTTTTTTGACAATTTATAATAATAATATAATAATAATAAAAACATTTATTTCTAGCAGCACAATAACAACCAAGGAAAATATAATATAAATAACATAATACAATTCAAAGAGATATAAAATAACAAAATCTCATGACGGACGTATATGGTTGTTAGAGAGTAATTCACACTGACCTCCGTACTAGTAAAAACTGTATCACGGTAGGTCAGGCTTCCTCGTTCTCCAACAATCACACACTCAATCAGTGAACCTAGCAGGTAGTTCGGTAATAATTATTACATTGCTATCAAGTCGTAAGTGGCTAAATCGTAAGGTGGGTAAAATTAAAAAACATTAAGTATAAGCAAAATATTTAGACAAAAAATTGTTTAAAAGAAGATGTAGTGTTGATGTTTGTATGGTGTAGTGTGTTGATGTAATTGGTGTATGTGACTGAAAGTGTGTGAAAACGAGCTGTGTGTTTGTATTTATGATAGGCTTACTAATAGCTGTTCCGTGTTAACATAATCAACTTGAAGTAGAAATTCATTTAAAATCTTTTTGCAATTATAGCTTGACAAATCACGTAAACTCAAACTCCTAGACAACTGATTGTATAAATGAGGCCCGATATGGTCAAAAATCTGCTAGCAAATACCGTGTTGGTTCTAGGAACAGAATACACTAATTTATCTATATGTGGACCCCACTGAAGCTTAGCATCCAAAGTTATGCCCAAGAATACTGTGTTGTCTTCAGGATTCAATTCCTCGCCGTTTATCAACACATTAGTTTTCACCTGCCTTACGTGGGGTAGCGCAAACTTAATGCATTTGGTTTTCTTCTCGTTTAGAAGCAAATTATTAACATTGAACCAGTGGACTACTTTCGAGATCGCGCTATTTACATCGTCAGTAACCAACTGCTGACGTTTAAGTTTAAACATAAGAGAAGTGTCATCTGCAAACAACACTATATCATGATGATCCTTTATGAGGTACGGCAAGTCATTAATATAAATGAGAAACAAGAAGGGACCAAGAATTGAGCCCTGTGGGACTCCCATTGTTACTATAGATCCGGGTGATCTTTTTCCATTAACGTCAACGCTCTGAATCCTTTTACTCAAGTATGAAATAAGAAGATCCAGAGCAGTGTTTCGGATCCCGTAGTGGCGGAGTTTCCTGATTAACGTTTCGTGAAGAACGCAATCGAATGCCTTGGACAAATCACAAAAGATGCCCAAGGCATCGCATTTATCTTCCCATGCATTATAAATATAAATAAATTGTGTTTATTGCATCATCTTAGATAACTTATTCTAGTTACAATGGGGAGAATCCATTTAAGCAATTAGTTTGCTTGTGTTAGGATGCTCCGCCCTTCCCCAAGTTATAAATTGTTATTAAGTTATAGAGCTATTTCCAGATAATGTAAACTTTTACAAATAAAAATAAAAACAAGAATAAAAACAAAATAATGAAATGAAAACACTGTTTTTATGAAAGGCAAAAAACGCGCTAGTGATGTATGTGTTATGTGAGTGGGAGATGGTGTGGAGGTGAATGTATAAGTGAGTAGTGGGTGAGTAAGTGTGTGAGTGAGGGAGTGGAAGTGGATGGTTGAAGCCACACAGTTTAAGATTGTGGAGTTATGAGATTATTTTTTTTTTGCCAACTAACCCTACGACTAGTCTTGGGATCGGAAAATACTGCAGGACATTAATTTCCATTAGCGGCAAAATATCGAAGCGTAATATACAAATATATGTATATTAAATACTGTATAATATTATAGTTTCATTGATTGCACCATATTTTCCACTTCGTCGTAGGTCTTTGACTTAAGCCATTTAGACAAAGCGTTTTTGCATTCCCGGTAGGTTAGTGGGTATATGTCAAGTTCTTTATTTAGAAGATTGTATAAATGGAATGATTGGCTAGGATATTGCCTTTTTGCGAAAGTAGACTTTACTGAGACAGTAGGAGCAACGGTGTTTTTCCTTCTGCCTTTTGTCTTCTGTGGGTTGAATGATAGTGTTTTATGCTTAGTTAGAGTAACATTAAGTACGTAAAGCTTTCTAACGGTCAGAACTCAGAAGATCTGCAGTCCGGTAAATGTCCTCAGTTGAAAATCGGAAGGGCTTAAAAAACATAACTTTCAGTAGGGACCTCTGAGCCCTCTCGAGGTCTAGGAATTTAATTTTAGTCGCACCTCCCCAGACCGGTAGACAATATGCCAGGACGGACTGAGCAAGTGAGATATAAATCTGTACCAGGAGTTTTTTCGAGGTTACATGACGTAATGTCTTGAAAGTCCATATTAGTTTTCTTATTCGCTTCATTAATAATTCCGTGTGATTGTGCCAAGATAATCGTTGATCAACCATAATACCTAGGTATTTGGAGGATTCCACTCTAGTAATTTCTGTGCACGAACAATTTGGGTTTACAGGATATAGGCATTTATGAATCTTAATTTTGAATTCTGGGGGGGGTTGAGAGATGTTGTACTTTGCGAAGCAGATGAAGTTGGTTTTGGAAGTGTTTAAGGTTAGAAGGTTATGGTCAAGCCAGGCTGCTATCCTTGCTAGTCCACGCTCGGCAGTTATCCGGACACTGTCCCAGGTAGCGGCACTGAACACTATAGCAGTGTCATCTGCGTATGAAAGAATGTGTCCATCCACGATTTTTATGCTACATAGGGTATTTATATATATAAGGAACAATGTCGGTCCGAGCACACTACCTTGGCCCACTCCGAACTGAACGGTTTCTTCGGAGCTAATTGTATTGCCTATCTTAATCTTTTGTTTGCGTTCGCTTAGATAGTCTTTGAGCAAGGCGTGGGGAACACCTCTTACTCCAATTGATTCCAGCCTAACAAGCAGAGTGGAGACAGCAACTGTGTCGAAAGCCTTTTGAAGGTCTAGGAAGACAGCTAGACACTTGCCTCCGCTGTCCACTTGATTGGTTACCGCGGAGGCAAGCGCCAGTACTGCGTCTTCCGTAGACATTTTTTGTCTGAAACCGTACTGCGACGGCGATAGAAGGTTGTTTTTGTTAAGGTAAGACAAGAGACGTGAATTTATTAATCTTTCTATTATCTTAGATATTGATGGCAGTACAGAAATAGGCCTATAGTTCGACGGATTAGCTCCGTCTCCACTCTTGTGCACAGGTGTTATAAAAGCTAGCTTTAAGGCTTTCGGGTAGGTAGCGTGCTCAAAGCACTGATTCGCTAAGTGGGTTATAATTGGGACGACAAGGGCATGGGCGGTCTTTAAGAAGTTGACAGTTATGCCATCCCAGCCCGGGGTACTAACTGATTTCAGAGACATTAAAACGCGGTGAACTTCATCCTGGTCAGTGTTTAAAAGTACAAAAGATGAGAGAGGTAGAACATTAGATGCGTCATAACTATAGTTTTGGCCATACCCTGTGGTGGTGCTGGCAATTATCTCGTCTGCAAGAATTTTACCTAAGTTGGAAAAGTATTTATTTACCGCGTCAGCTGACTCTTTTGGAGTAGCCTTCATCTCTAATAGATCCGTATTGGGGGTTTTGCTTAGCTTTCGATGAGTAATATTATTTATAGTTTCCCACATTTTTTTGGGATTTTTATGCGCTTTAGCTAATTGGTCTCGATCGTGTTTCCGCTTTTGCTTTTTAATAATACAGTTGCAATAATTTCTGTATCTTTTGAAGGTGATCTTTAATATTTCGTTATGAGGCTCAAACTTCAACTTAAGTTGCATGTCATTGCGATTACATATGCAGCGTAGTAATCCGACCGTCATCCATGGTTTAATTAATCTACATTTTTGCGGTATTACTGTAGTAATGGTGTTATTTTTATGTCCTAATAGTTCAACGCCGGTATATCAGTAGTTGAACGACCCCTTGTAAAACCAAACTGTTTGCTATGTAATAACTTATGTTTATTAAAAAATCTTTGCATTTGGTCTAAAATTAATTTCTCAAAAATTTTACTAAAGGTAGGTAGTACAGAAATAGATCTATAATTTGTGGGGTCTGATGTACTACCTGATTTAAACAAAGGTATTATTTTACTATTTTTCATAAGGTCAGGAAACTCCCCATTGTCAATACAACTATTAAAGATAATAGCTAGAGTAGGCGCTACAATGTCAATAATAGACTTGGCTACTTCTACAGAATTACCCCACAGATCTGCAGTCTTTTTTACATTTAAAGTGTGAAAGGTTTTCATTATATCTCTACAGGTAATATATTCAAAATTAAATTCCGAATCGCAACCATTAACATTTTCCTTAAGCAAAGACTCAGCAACAGAAGGTGATGAGTTTAGTGATTTAGTACCTAGTTGAAACGGGAATATCTGAAAAGAAATTTTCAAATGCCTCGGCGACTTGTGTGTCTGATTTTATTATGTTGTCATTAATAGATAGGCTGTAGTCAGTATTTCGGTTACTAGATCTTCCCGTTTCACTATTAATAATATTCCAAGTCGTTTTAATTACATTACTGCTGTTTGTGATCTTTGAACCCAAATAACGTGACTTGGCCATATAACAAACTTTTTTAAATAATTTTGAATAATTTCTAACATACAAATTAAATTCATCAGTGTTAATATAAGTCCTTTCATTGTACAGTTCATAAAGCCGTGTTCTACTTTTATGAATACCAATGGTAGCCCAATCACTGAACGATGCATTAAGCTATTAACCGAAATAGTCTTGGGAATAAAGGTGGAATCAAATTGTTTACAGTATACATTAAAAAAATTATCATAAAGATGATTAGGATCAGCATGAATAGACAAAACTGGTAATTTATCAATTAGTTTAACTTTAAAAGCCTCCAAGCGACTTGCAGTTTTGGGGTTAACAGTGATATCCTTTTTAGCCACTTTTTTGTTTTGATTTTGAACAGTAATCCTTTGCCCGCAATGATCAGAATCTAGTAAAGTTATAATTTCTTTGTGGCTTGGTATAATATCTGTATATATATTATCTAGGCATGTGGCACTAGTAGGGGTTATTCTTGTGGGCTCCAAAAATAGGTTTAGAAGATTGTAGGACTGAAACAGACTTAAAATTTTACTACGAGAACCTGAGTTTTCTAATAAATTGACATTAAAATCAACGCAAATGATAACGGACTTGTTTGAGTTACAAATCCTGTGTAACACTTCATCCATTACCTTTTCAAAGCAGTCATACAATCCTGAAGGGGGTCTATACACACTTAATACAATAGAGTGCTCCAATTCTACACAGGCAATTTCAACCGTACGCTCAACTGATAGGCTCACAATATCTATAGGTACGATCTTTAAATTTGAGCTGGTTACTTACTAAAATTAATGAGCCACCATGTATAGCATTTATTCTGCTAAACGAACTACCAACCTGGTGATTATTAAAATTGAACAAGAACTGGTGGCTTTTCAGCCAATGTTCTGTTATACAAAGTATGTCAATACTATTAAAATTCTTAAATAATTCTACTTCTAATTCTTTGTTCATAAATCCTTGAATATTTTGATGCACTAGGTTGATACTATTGACTGATTTTAAGCTTTTTTGCGTACATTATAGCTAGAGGTTGCCTCTATTGTCTTAATTTCTAATTTAAATTATTAGCAATGTCATTAATAGTGACCAAATTATTGGCAGAATTATTTATAATGTCATTGCATTGCTCAAAAGAAGCAAGTTGTTTAGCCAAATTTTTGGCTGTAATAGAATAAAAATAAGATAGCGACACAGCTATCTGTCTTTTATAATAGTCAGAAAGATAGTACATAACAATGTTATATCTATCTTTTGTCAAATAGAAATTATTACTAACATAATTGTTAATATCAACTAAATGGAACATGTTATTATTAAATGTCAAGTTATGCATTGTCATATTCAATTCAAATCTTAAGCTATTTTCTTCCTGTGGCAAACTGTTACTTTAAGGGAATGTAAACAATACAACTTTTCTTAAACTAAGGTTGCATAATGTTCTATGATACTGGAGCAGTTCTCCTTTGTTTACATTTCCCCTAATACCCATAAAAATTAATAAAGTTGTATCCTGGGTAAAGTTACATTTAATAATTTTTTTCATAATATGAAACAAAGAACAACCAGGCATACAGTAATTTATTATTGAGTGTCCCGGATATTCATTAAGTAGGAAATGCAGGAACGCAGGCGTCCATTAAATGGGATATTGCTACGGAAGGCTGCGGGTGTCGACCTCTGGGCGAGCAGCTCAGCTTCTCACACGGACATCGGAACGTCGCTTGCTCCTGCGGCACTAGACCCCTGACTCTCTTTGTATCCACGCGAATGAAGTCGCGGGCAGAAGCTAGTTCTTAATCTAAGTACCTATATAATAAAATTCAAAGTCCTGACTGACTGATATATCAACGCACAGCCTAAACCGTTGGTCCTAGAGACATAAAATTTGGAAGGTGTGTTCTTTGTGAAGAATTATTGATAGGTATCCATTAAGAAAGGGTTTTTCGAAATTCCACCCCTAAGAGGGTAAAATTTCACGCGCGCAGAAGCTAGTATTCTTATGTATATTTTTGGTTCAGTCTTATCTGAAACGACAGATCGTAACGTGCAACGGTGTAAACAGGGACGAGCGTCTCGAGAGGGGAGACGGACCGTAAGAAAGAAGCATGCGCTCACCAGAAGTCGCCGGGGCGCGGCGCCAGCAGCTCGCGGTCCGGCGGCGACAGCGCGCGCCACTCGGCGCTGGCGGGGGCCCAGGCCCCGCGCCAGACCCCGCGCGAGCCCGCGCGCAGGCGCACCAGCGCGCCCGCGCCGCCCGCGCTGCGCACGCGCGCCAGCCCCGCCACCGCGTAGGGCCGCGCGGGCAGCAGGCCGCCGGGCGCGCCGCGCGGCGCCGTGACGACCAGCAGCGTGGAGCGCGGCACGCCCGAGTTGAGCACCTGGAAGGTGAGCGCGCGCGGCTGCACGCGCAGCGAGAAGCTCTGCACGATGCCGCCCGACAGCTCCTGCAGCGCGCGCGCCACGCTGCCGCCGCGCAGCGCCGCGTACGAGCCGTGCAGCCTGCGGACAGAGCGCACTGCACTGGCTGGCCGGGCCGACGCCGGGCCGACGCCGGGCCGACGCCGGGCCGCCGGGCCGCTACTCACTTGGCGTAGGCCTTCTCCAGCAGCGGCAGCGTGAAGTCGTCCCGGGCGGCGCGCGCGCCCAGCAGGCGCGTGCCGCGGGCCGGCAGCCGGTCGTCCACCAGCACCTCGCGCCACTCGCCGAACACCCAGAACCGGAACCTGCGGTACCAGGTCTTGCATATTATTATATATTAGCTGCTGCTGGAGAACCAACTGTCGGCGAGTCTCGGCGACCTCTGCCACTAAACTGAATAGTGAGGCCGAGTCTTTGGGTGAAGCAGACGAAATACGCACAAAGTATACAATGAAATTTTAGTTAGATACTAAAAGCTACAAGCGAGTCGAGATCAGAAAGCAAACACTATTACCCTCATTACAAAAATGTTACAATTGACAACTACTTAATGAAAAAAAACGATCAAGAGCGAGTCGGACACGCGCACCGAGGGTTCCGTACCACCGTAATTTTTCATCGGTGAGGCCTATATTCGTCAGAGAATTTTAACACTGTGCACTGCGGTGTAGAATATTGCAGTTTTATGTCAGCGCCATCTCTTCACTGATAGTAGAACTAATGTAACTTTTGTTGATGATTTCTGAAAAACTGGTATTTAGAGACTTCGTTTTATTTTTTCTGTAATCTTTACACAAACTTCTATCACACAGAATAATTTCAGATTTTTCTCTTTGCAAACTTCGGAGATAAGGGGGGGGGGGGAACGGTATTTTTTTTACATTGCTCATCAAAAGTCGAAAACAGTGCGGTCTAAGAAAAAATAAAAAATGTTTGAGAATGTGCAAACTGCGCTCTTTCGTATGATACCCAACACGCCCTAGTAGCCCCACTTCGAATTTTTTAGACCCCCTTTCGGTCCCTGTTGCAAAAAATATACATATATTTTTATTTCTATACTGACTATATTTCCTACTCCTATGTTTAATGCATGCCGTGGCAGCCTTTAATTAAGGCTACACTATAAAATGTTATATTATTATTGTGTATTTTAACATGTATTTTTGGTGTAAGCTTTGTTGGTTGTCCTAAATAAATAAATAAATTTCTTTCTTATTTGCAAAATAGTTGGACAAACGTCATCTAAAATTATTTCAAATTTCAAGTTGATAGCATTAGTAGTTCTTGAGATATCCAGCTGTGACAGAAAGACAGACTAAGTCTCACCATAAGGATTCCGTTTTACCATTTTGGTACGGAATCCTACCATTGTTATTGCAGGCTATTTTCTCCGCTAACGTTGAACATTTGTGTAAATAAATGTGTTAGTTGCGATCACCCACAGAAACGAAAATATTGAAGTAAGTAAATACGTGCCGCCAGGCGAGTGTAAATGGTTTAAGAATCTAGCTATCGAAGGGGAGCGGGGCCACAAAATGTAGCACAAGACCATTTCATGATAAATGATAAATGATAAATGATTTTATTTCTGTAAGTAGGTTTGTACAAACACTTTTACACGTCAATCATATTTTTTTTTAAACTAGATGAGGTCGGCGTTTCCTAACTGACTATTCTGAGAAGAAAGGCCGAAACAAACTCAGAAGTCACAGTCTCTTTTAAAGTCCAGACAAAATCTTGGTCAGATCGTGTGAAGACCATGTAGATTGGTGTCTGAAATGGTCTTTTGAGGAAAGAACCACACAGATTGAGCGGACCTGTCCAATCAGTGCACGCATTTGTCAAAAATCGTGCAGCTCAACTCAGAACTTGAGGAGCTCAACGATTCGACGAACAATACCAAAGACAGGACATTTGGGTAGGCCGCATAAACTACTCAAACTGCCAGATCATGATTAAAACTAAGAAGGAAAAAAGAAATGACCCACATAGTCCTCACATTCACAATAATTAATAAAAAAAAAAATAATAATAAAAATTACTTACAAAGTAAATATTCATGTCATTGTCTAAATAAAATTCATCAATGTCAATGTGTATATAAAAAAAAAATCCGGACATAATCTTTGAGGACCATGTAGATTAGTGTCTGAAATGGTCTTTTGAGGAAAGAACCACACAGATTGAGCGGACCTGTCCAGTCAGTGCACGCATTTGTCAGTAACCGTGCAGCTCAACTCAGAACTTAAGGAGCTCAACGATTCGACGAACAATACCAAAGACAGGACATTTGGGTAGGCCGCATAAACTACTCAAACTGCCAGATCATGATTAAAACGAAGAGAGAAAAAACAAAAAAATTACCCACATAGTCCTCACATTCACAATAATTAAAATCATATAATACTTTATACAGTAAATGTACATGTCATTATTTAAGTAAAGAGATACTTAAAAAAAAAAAAGAAAATTATTAAAGTGTAAAATAGCAAAAATAAAAACAACAATCTAAACCTATTGGAGCAGCTCAATCCCAAGCCTTTTTGTCCTCAATATAGTCTTTTACAGTATAATAGGCTTTCTGACATAGTTTTCGCTTTATAAAAGATTTGAATTTATTAAGGCTTAGTTCTTGAATGTGGCTAGGAAGTTTATTATAAAAACGTATACATTGGCATCTAAACGAGCCACCTATTTTTTTGAGCCTTGTTGTAGGAACAACAAATTTGTGTTTGTTCCTAGTATTTATGTTATGGATATCACTGTATTTTTTAAACAGATTAATATTTTTATGTGCATACAAAAGATTATCATAAATGTACTGAGAAGGCACAGTCATTATATTAATCTCTTTAAATTTGTCTCTGAGGGAGTGTCTGGGACTTAATTTATAAATGGAACGAATTGCCCTTTTTTGTAAAATAAAAATTGTCTGAATATCGGCGGCATTTCCCCACAACAGAATACCGTACGACATCACACTATGAAAATAACTAAAGTATACTAAACGGGCTGTCTCTAAATCAGTTAAATCACGAATTTTCCTAACGGCGTATGCTGCAGAGCTAAGCTTTTTTGACAATTTATCTATATGGGGGCCCCATTGAAGCTTGGCATCCAACGTTATGCCTAGGAATACTGTGGTATCTTCAGGTTTCAACTCTTCATCCTTAATGAGAACACTAGTTTCTACTTGTCTAACGTGGGGTATGGTAAACTTAATACATTTAGTTTTTTTTCCGTTAAGAAGTAGGTTATTGACATTAAACCAGTTAACTACTTTTGCAAGGGCGTTATTTACATTGTCAGTAACCAGCTGCTGACGTTTGAGTTTAAATAAAAGTGAAGTGTCATCTGCAAACAACACTATATCATGTTCATCCCTTATGAGGTAAGGCAAGTCATTTATATAAATAATAAATAAAAATGGGCCGAGAATTGAGCCCTGGGGGACCCCCATTCTTACTACAGATCCGGGTGACCTTTTTCCGTTAACATCAACTCTCTGAATCCTATCACTCAAGTAAGAAGTAAGAAGATCCAGAGAGGCGTTCCGGATTCCGTAGTGGTGCAGTTTCCTGATTAATGTTTCATGAAGAACACAATCGAATGCCTTGGACAAATCGCAAAAGATGCCCAAAGCATCGCATTTGTCCTCCCATGCATTATAAATATGTCCTAAAAGTTCAACTCCTGCATCGGTAGTCGAACGACCCCTTGTAAATCCGAACTGTTTGTTATGTAGTAATTTATTATTATTAAAAAATCTTTGCAATTGATTTAAAATAAGTTTTTCAAAAATTTTACTAAAGGTAGGTAGTACTGAAATAGGTCTATAATTAGTAGGGTCTGATGTACTACCCGATTTAAACAACGGTATTATTTTACTGTTTTTCATAAGATCAGGAAACTCACCACGGTCAATACAATTATTAAATATAACAGCTAAAGTAGGTGCTACAATGTCTATAATCGACTTAGCAACATCCACAGAATTACCCCATAGATCTGCGGTCTTTTTAACATTTAACGTGTGAAAAGTTTTAATTATATCTTTACAGGTTACATATTGGAAGTGAAATTCAGAATCGCAAACTGGAACGTTTTCTTTAAGTAAAGACTCTGCAGCAATGGGTGATGAGTTAAGAGATTTAGTAGTTGATACGGGAATCTCTGCAAAGAAATTTTCAAAGGCCGCGGCGACTTGACAATCTGATTTAATTATATTGTCATCAATAACAAGGCTGTAGTCACTACTTCGGGTGCATGACCTTCCCGTTTCGCTATTAATGACATTCCAAGTCGTTTTAATAATGTTACTACTATTTTTAATTTTTGAACTCAAATAACGTGACTTGGCAATGCTACAAACTTTTTTAAATATTTTAGAATAATTCTTAACATATAAATTAAATTCAGCAGTGTTTATACAAATCCGTTCTTCATATAATTCATAAAGTCGTTTTCTACTTTTATGTATACCAATGGTGGCCCAGTCACTGAAGGAAGCAATACTATTAACCGATAATGCTTTTGGAATAAATGTGTTATCAAATTGTGTGCAATACATATTAAAAAAATCATTATATTGTTGATTAGGGTCATCATTAGTGAACAAAAGTGGTAATTTACCCATGAGTTTAGTTTTAAATGTTTCCAAGCGATTAGTTGTTTTTGGATTAACAGTGATATCTTTTTTAGTAACTTTTTTGTTTTTATTTGGAATAGTGATTAATTGTCCACAATGATCTGAGTCTATTAGGTTAATAATGTCTTTGTGGGTTGGTATAACATCTGTATAAATGTTATCTAGGCATGTGGCACTAGTAGGAGTTATTCTAGTGGGCTCCAAAAATTGGTTTGCAAGATTGTATGACTGAAACAAACTTATAATTTTAGTACTTAACCCAGAATTTTCTAACAAATTAACATTAAAATCACCACAAATGATGATGGACTTGTTTGTATTACAGATTTTGTGCAACACTTCATCCATAACTTTTTCAAAACAATCATACAATCCTGAAGGAGGTCTGTACACACTTAATATAATGAACTGCTCCAATTCTATACAGGCTATTTCAATTGTCCGTTCAACAGAGAGGCTCACAATATCCTTTCGGTCTTTAAACTTAAGCTGGTTATTTATTAAAATTAATGAGCCACCATGTATAGCATTTACTCTGCTGAATGAACTACCAACCTGGTGATTACTAAAATTGAACATGAACTGGTGACTTTTAAGCCAATGTTCTGTCATACAAAGAATATCTATATTGTAACAATTCAGGAATAATTCTACTTCTAAGTCTTTGTTTGAAAAACCTTGAATATTTTGATGCACCAGATTGATACTATTTAATTTTTTTACACTTTCATTTGACTTATTTACATTTTTGCAAGAGGTTGCCTCTATTGTCTTAAATTCTAATTTAAATGATTAATGTCAATAATTTCAACCAAATTATTACCAGAGTAATTTAAAAAGTCATTGCATAATAGAACTTATTTGCAAATGGTAATCCGGTGGTGAGTGTTCGTCGAGGCGTGCGCCGCACAGCGGGCTCAGTCCTCACCCGCGGCCCAGCGACCCACTGCGGCAGCGAGCGCGGCCCGAGCCCGGCCCAGCGACCCACTGCGGCAGCGAGCGCGGCCCGAGCCCGGCCCAGCGACCCACTGCGGCAGCGAGCGCGGCCCGAGCCCGGCCCAGCGACCCACTGCGGCAGCGAGCGCGGCCCGAGCCCGGCCCAGCGACCCACTGCGGCAGCGAGCGCGGCCCGAGCCCGGCCCAGCGACCCACTGCGGCAGCGAGCGCGGCCCGAGCCCGGCCCAGCGACCCACTGCGGCAGCGAGCGCGGCCCGAGCCCGGCCCAGCGACCCACTGCGGCAGCGAGCGCGTGGCCCGGCCGCGTCCCGAGCCCGCCGCGACCCTAATCGTTCATTGTCTCAACATTTCCGCTCACGACTGACCTACTAGTACCGCAACCTTTACCGCGATTACAAATATTAGGAAATCGCTACTCAACTATAGGCCGACCGCTTAACTGAGACGTTGCCTGAGGTAGCCGCGCGTGCGCGGTGCGAAGTAGATAGACTGCCGGCTCGGTACGCTCCCGGCTCCCTAGATAGACCCCTAAAGCACGTGTTTTTTCCTCAATGGTCACCTATGGGCTGTGGTCGCTGTGGAACTCTACTTCGACATAGATATAACAAGTCGTATAAAGTGTAAGTAGCTGCATTCGGTTAGATTAAGCCGACCCCAACACGTTCGCCATGGTCGGCAGCAGCAAGTACCAAGTAGTGATGCTCCGGCCGGAGAGCGCGCTGTGTGCCGTCAGAAGTGGTGCACGCCTCGCCCCCCTTGCCGGCAGTACCGACCGAACTGATTGACAATACGTGAATGTTCGGGACTACAACATGGTACCTACTAGAATAATAATTAAGTACCTACTTATAGAGTTTTATATGCCTTTTTTATATACCAAGGATACAACAACTGTACCTACCTATGCTATAATTCGAAGTATCCTACTCGTTTCTGATGATTCCTTTTTTACGATTTTGGTACGGAACCCTAATTACTTACCTACCACTTCCTTAAGTCTTATTCCTCAACGTTAAGGGTTAGACCACTCTCTAAACTGAGCAATGAGCATCCACACCCGAAGTAGGTATGGAACTCGTCTGCCAGAGACAGTCGGGGCACGCACCTGAAGGCGCCGGTGTAGTGCTTGCGGAAGCTCTGCGGCGGCGCGGCGCGGTCCAGCAGGCGCGGCGTGGGCGCCAGCGCGGCCGCCGCGCAGCACACGTGCGCGTCGCCGGCCGCGCCCGCCTGCTCGCTCCACCTGCCGCACACCAACACGAACACTGTACCGGTTGTGACAGACACTATACAGTTGCTACGCGGAGTACCTACGTGGTCAAAGTGGTTGAATGAATAACCTTTACAAGTATAATTATGTCGGACGATCTATCTCTATCACGTTCTACGCATCTGCAGATTCTAAAGGTGTGTGCGCCGCTCGCGAGTCGCGAGCCGCTTGTGAACTGCTCGGGTGGGGTTACAGCCTACGTTTGGTGCGCCGCTCTAGTGCAACTCCGGTAAGGCTCGAGTGGTGCGCGCGTGCAGCACGCGCGCAGTTCGTGCGCACATAGCTTCTTTCGCGTTTGAACTATGAGCACAGCTATGAGCCTCAGTTGTGAATTTGTTTGCGCCGCTCGAGTACAGCGCGTAGCTAGAGCGCGAGGGGCGCGCGGACGGCGCAGGGGTGCGTACGAACATGAAATGCACGCTCGCAGTTGCGCGCAAGCGGTGCATTCGCTATAGGTCTGGACACACCTTAAGGGCCTTTTTGCTGTCACGCGGGTTTGCACCTGCGTGCGTGCCTCACGCGCATGCATGATGCACCCGCGAACTCCCCGTCGCGCATGCGTGCGGTATGTGTGACAGGACTGACAGGAAAAGTATAGGTACATACTAGACAAGATGACAAGACTAGATGCGGGCGCAGATACAAATTCGCATGATAGGAAACAGTGTTATTCTATTGTTATTCCTAAAGAGTGTATTTTACCAAATTATATCAAATACCGCAAATTGACATAATCTTAACGCAAATTACATAATCTACTGACACACAATTGTTTTCACAAACACAAATATTGACTTGACAAATACATTTATATGTAACGCAAATTAATTTATTTTAATAGTTAAGTAATTGTTACCTACCAATTAATAAAATATAAGTAATATTAATAGGTATTTACCTACTTTAAGATTTATTTACAAATGGCATGACGTATTGCCGTTATAAATTAGTTATTCTGTGGTGTTGCGTCGAACCTTATCAAAATCGAACTTTAGTACTTAATAGGTACCTAATATGAATGGTCAAAATATAAACTAACCAAACCATTCCAAGGTACGAAGCTAACATTAAGAAGCACGCTGCAGTAGCTCCTGCAGGGCAGGTTCTCCTTATTCCTAAACTGTAATTACTACAATAATTGTGAAGCGTTCAATTTAATAGCCCCAGACATCAAAGTTTTGGAAAAAAGTTCATTGCACCTCCTAGGTTCCCCAATTTTAGAAGACAGTTTTTCACCATTCGTCGACGAAAAAATTAAACATTTTAACGATATTTCGGATAGGCTTTCTAAAATTAATTTACATTCGGCTTTCACCCTTATCAGATATTGTTGTTTCGGTCCAAATTTTATGTATTTTCTCCGCTCTTCCTCTTTATGGAAGCAGCCACATCTTTTGGACAAAATTGACCATATTATTCGCAGTACTCTTACATCCATTTTAAATGTGGCTTTGGACGACCGCGCGTGGCTGCAAGCCTCACTACCCATTCGTTTTGGTGGGCTCAGCGTCCGCAAAATTTCTAGCGTAAGCCTACCGGCGTTCCTATCCTCGGTCCACAGCACAGAAAAGTTAACCACACGAATTTTGATTCCTGCTCAGGTTGACTCTGAAGTGCCGTGTTTGACCGATGCAGTGAACGCCTGGAAAATGGCTTGCCCGGACACGGTTCAGCCCGAGAACCCGTCTTCCCAGAGACAGTGGGATGAGCCGCTCTGCAGGTTGGTACGGAATAAACTTATTAATACGTCCACCAATACTGCTGAGCGAGCCCGCCTGCTGGCTGTGGGTGAATAGGAGTCGGGCCTCTGGCTTCAGGCGCTACCGTCACCCAACATAGGCACTATGCTGGGTGACACCACATTCCGGCTCGCTACATGTTTGCGTCTGGGTGCTCCTTGCGGAACTCCACATCGCTGTCAATGCGGTGAAGCAGTCGACTTCCTCGGACACCATGGCCTATCCTGCAGCAAGAGCGCTGGTCGGATGGCACGGCACGCCAGCATTAACGACATCATCCGTCGGGCTCTTGTCACCGCCGGGGTGCCAGCTGTTTTAGAACCCAATGGCTTGGCACGCGACGATGGAAAGAGGCCAGATGGAATGACCATAATGCCTTGGAAGTTGGGTAGGCCTTTGGTGTGGGATGCTACCTGTGTCGACACCCTCGCGCCATCCCATCTTCCTAGCACGGTGGGCTGTGCTGGGGCGGCTGCTGCAGGAGCAGAAAACCTCAAACGGCGCAAATATAACAACCTTATTGGGAGCTATATGTTTGAGCCGTTTGGGGTTGAAACACTAGGGCCTTGGGGTCCGAGTGCTCATCAAATATATCGGGACATCGCCAAGCGGTTGGTTGACTCATCACGTGACCAGAGGGCTGGCCTATTTTTAGCCCAAAGAATAAGCATTGCCATCCAACGTGGTAATGCTGCCAGCCTTTTGGGCACTTATGCCATTGACGGCGATGCGGACGAATTTTTTGATGCCCAATGAGCTCCTCTCTTTTTCTTTTCCCTTCTTTTTTTATATACTTGTATATACTATATAATATGTATATTTTAGAGTTAAATTGTAAGATAATTAGGTATTTACTAAAATAAATTACTTACCTATAAGTATAATATTGTGTAAAAAAAATTATTAAATTTTAAATCACAGATAAATAATTTTCCTACGAGTGATTTGCTTATACATAGATTCAGATAAAGTGTGTTAGTATAGTAAACCGCATTATAAAGATATAACTGTAAACATCGAATGTTCGCGGGCTGGTTGGAGCATTCCCCTTAATGATGAAAAACTTACTGTTAATTTATTTAGACCTACGGCTTATCAATAAATATACAGGATGAAATTGAACACATGCGACAAACCGAAATGGGAGATTGTACTCATCATTATGAACAACTTTTACTAAGGAATCAAAGCTACAATCGCGAAAAAAAATCAGCTGTTCCCTACATTTTTACGTGTTATGCCAACATAAATGTAGGGAACAGCTAATTTTGTTTTCGCGATTTCAGGTTTGGTCCCATAGCAAAAGTTGTTCATAATGATGAGTACAATCTCCCATTTGCCATATCTTTTGTTCACACAAAAATTACTGAATGTATTTTAATGAGAAGATAGCTTACCTTGGAATAGCACTTAGGCTACTATTTATAATGTACTTAATTATGTGTAAGGTCATAGAAACAGCTAGTAGAATATAATCCAAAAACAACTTTATTTTATTACTTTTCTACTTCAGTGTACTCAGGCACAACACGTGTGAACCGGTTAGTGAGTAAAGTAAAGAAGGTCATCGATATGTATGAATCCGTCGCTTTTTAGTAGTCATTCAAATTTGGTCGGATAACCAGCCGTTGCTTAGATATTTTGGTTTTTTGGTAATATTTACTTAATGCGAAACATTCCAAGCTGAATATTTTCACCATATATTTTCGACTAAAGGCACAAGATTTTGGTTTGCACCTACACATCTGGAATTGAGCCGGTTCCTTGTATGTTGCCGTTAAAGTTATGACACCATCGTTGTGACTTTTAGCAAGATTATTCAAAAACGCATGCATGTACAGTTTTGAAACTTTGTATGGTTATTATTAGCGACAAGAAGGACCAAATCTGGGGGCACGGGAGTGCCCCCGCCAAGACGAGCCAAGCGAAGCGCAAGGGCACTACCTACCTTTTCTCGAAGCACTTCGTCGTATTTTTGAACCTTCATAACTTGGGTTT
Source organism: Oligia latruncula (assembly GCA_948474745.1). Lineage (NCBI taxonomy): Eukaryota > Metazoa > Arthropoda > Insecta > Lepidoptera > Noctuidae > Oligia > Oligia latruncula. The sequence continues at coordinate 18,110,364 of OX419702.1, read as the reverse complement.
GGATTATACCAGATAAACAAAATTTTCGGGATATGATGTCAGTGGTTGACTTATTAAACCTATAAAGTTTCAATTGCATAGCTCATATACTTTAGATTTTATTTATTGATATCTAAAATACCCCGATTTCGTCACTGACTCACTGATTCACTGATGATCATCAATATTCTAAGGGTCTTCCTGAAGTCCTAAAAAGCTGAAATTTGGTATGTAAGCTAATAATAGTACACAAACAACAAAAAAACTCTAAAATTTGGAACTTTTACCTTCCAACCCCTTAAAATAGGGGATGGAAGTTTGTACGAGACTTCCGCAGATTTTGATGCTAGAGTTCTGAAAATTGATATAGGGACTCCTTGTTATAAATAATAAAATACGTATTTCAGGATTTTCAGTAAATAACCCCCCAACCCCCCAAAACAATATTTTTTTATTTCATAAGCATCAATATTCTAAGGTTCTTCCTGAAGTCCTAGAAAACTGAAATTTGGTATGTAAGCTAGTAATAGTACACAAACAACAAAACAATTCTAAAACTTGGAACTTTTACCCTCCAACCCCTTAAACTAGGGGATGGAAGTTTGTACGAGACTTCCGCAGATTTTGATGCTAGAGTTCTGAAAATTGATATAGGGACTCCTTGTTATAAATAATAAAATACGTATTTCAGGATTTTCAGTAAATAACCCCCCAACCCCCCAAAAAAAAATATATTTATTTCATAAGCATCAATATTCTAAGGTTCTTCCTTAAGTCCTAGAAAGCTGAAATTTTGGTATGTAAGCTAGTAATAGTACACAAACAACAAAACAATTCTAAAACTTGGAACTTTTACCCTCCAACCCCTTATACTAGGGGATGGAAGTTTGTACGAGACTTCCGCAAATTTTGATGCTAGAGTTCTGAAAATTGATATAGGGACTCCTTGTAATAAATAATAAAATACATATTTCAGGATTTTTAGTAAAGAACCCCCCCAAAAAAAAAACATTATTTCATAAGCAACTTTCAAAAAGATGTGAAATCCCACCAAAACATTTTCATGTAAAATGTTGCCAAGACGAGACCACATATGGCTCGCACTGCCAAAAAGTTATCAGATCTCATGTAGAGCCAAGCTTCTAACTCTACACGCCCTAACTTCACAAACTCTACACCTTAGTCAAAATATGTGGCTTGGCCGTTTCGCTACCATCACATGGGCGTTGTTCACGCAGACAAGGCGTGAGTCTTAGTCCAAGGCAGGGGACGCGCGGAGGGCGCGACGCGGCGCGGCGCGGGACTGCACCGCGGCAGCCGACTGGCCGCCGCCCGCACTTCACTCCACTACCGAGCACGGTCGAAGACGCGCGCGCATACCTACTTGTATTGTTAAAGTTTCCAACATTGTACTGTCTTGTAGAACCATATTATATAGTGTTTACAGTCCACTTTTCCTTTCATTCACGAACCTTTAGTTAGGTCATCAACAGGCGTAATGTGAAAAATTTATTCACTGTTCATTACTTTTTCTGCTATACAATAGTTTTTGTAGTAACGAAACGGCCAAGCCTCATATTTTGACTAAGGTGTTGAGTTTGTGAAGTTAGGGCGTGTAGAGTTAGAAGCTTGGCTCTACATGAGATCTGATAACTTTTTGGCAGTGCGAGCCATATGTGGTCTCGTCTTGGCAACATTTTACATGAAAATGTTTTGGTGGGTACAGTTTTCAGCGAACTTATACCTTGCCTCTTTAGGCGCTGCGATGTTTTTTCGGGTTTTCATAAAACCGCGATAACTTGAAAACTATAAATATTTTCTTAAATCTAATTGGGGCACTAAGGGGCACACATTAAGAGCTACTCGTGTATGTTTATTCTACAGGGGCACATGCAATGGTTTTAGAGATATACGATTCATCAAAACGTTACTCCAGCAGGAAATACAATATCTCGAAAACCTGAAGGGGCACAGATATTTTTTTTGGGGGCACCTTTTGGCACACATATAAGCTCTCTGGCCATGCACAATTTTTCTCTCTCCGATCATTCGTTTAGAATTTTCCTGCTAGAAAAACGTTACCCCAGCAAGAATCGTTTTTTCCGTTTTTCCAAAACGACAGGGGGCACACATTTTTTTATGTGGGGGCACATTTACAGCAAATAAGGCACCAATTATACGTTCTACTCATATAACTCTAGGAGACACTTTCTTGCTGGGGTAACGTACACGGTTCTCCTTATTCCTAAACTGTAAGTACTACAATTGTGAAGCGCGCTTCAGTCGCTCCTGCAGCGCAGGTTCTCCTTATTCCTAAACTCTAAAAGTCGACAAAGTAACTCTTATTTCTATGTGTATGGCGAAAAGAAAATCTATCCTATCCGACTGGCCCATGTGATGTGCTGCCCCTCCCAGAAATAAATCCTGGATCCGCGCTTGCATGCATCTAGCATGTGTAACTAGATCAAAAGACCTATACTTGAGAGAAAGCTAGAGCAGCAGAAGTTAAAATACCAGAACCGGAGTGTGCACCTCACCAGTCACCGCTGACTGCTCAGCACTCAGCAGTAAGACTATTGAGCACTGCTCGGTGGACACACTGCCACCACAAGAAGCTTCAGTCCGGTATGGCAGTCACGTGCCGGCGCCGTCAGGCTCTGCAGCGGAGTGCAGCGCACCTCCAAACACCCGCGAGTAACGTAACTTTGCAAGCGTATCAAACCGGCCATGCTGAGCCGGATACACGGTGCCGCGGTGCTCTGTAACTGTGTGCAGGGTGCGTTTGTATTACAGCTACTGTGCGGAAAATAGTCTTCAAGCAGTACAAACCGTCACACTCATATTCTTCAGATAAATAACCGCAATGGCAAGCATTATTCATACCTAATTAAAGTAAGTACATGATTGTAAACACGTCTTACAGAGTGCATATTTTTTACTGATTGTAGCTCAATTCTTAAACTACTAGCTTCTGCCCGCGTTAAATTTCTTATTCCCCGAGCCACCGCGTCGCATCGCATCGCTTGTCACCGAGCCACCGCGTCGCATCGCTTGTCACCGAGCCACCGCGTCGCATCGCTCGTCCCCCGAGTCGTCGCATCGCATTGCTTGTCCCCGAGCCACTGCGTCGCATCGTTTGTCCCCGAGCCACCGCGTCGCATCGCATCGTGTGTCCCCGAGCCGTCGCATCGCATCGCTTGTCCCCGAGCAACCGCGTCGCATCGCATCGCTTGTCCCTGAACCGTCGCATCGCATAGCTTGTCCCCGAGCCACCGCGTCGCATCGCTTGTCACCGAGCCACCGCGTCGCATCGCATCGCTTGTCACCGATCCACCGCGTCGCATCGCATCGCTTGTTCCCGCTATAACTTCGTTTTTGCTTGAAGTTATTTCTGACTTATTTTCTTTTTCTCAGCTCTTAGGGGACGTAACGTGTTGTTAAATAGCCTTTAACCTTTCTCAAGAATATGGTTGCACAATTTCAGTCCCTGTTGCAAAAAAAATAAAATATTTCTTTTGCAAAATAGTTGGACAAACGTCATCTAAAACTATATTCGAAACAAGTTGATAGCATTACTAGTTCTTGAGATATCCAGCTGTGACAGACGGACAGACAGACAGACTGTTCTTTTTACCATTTTGGTACGGAACCCTAACAAACAAACTATTTAGCTTTATTATTAGTATATTATATAGATATATTATTATATATATTATAGATTACGCAATTTATAATACTGAATCGGAATTGCAGATTCTAATATCGTGCAATGAACAGACAAAAATAGCCCATAAGCAGTGTTTTATGAAGCCCGATTTTCGGACATCCCAGTTTTATTGACAAACCTGACAGAAATAATCATTTAAATGCAAGATTTCGTATTCCCATTTAGCTGCCAAGTCTAGTTTCGGAGTTATAATTTTTTGAAAATCGTAATTTTTCCATCCGGATATTAAGAAAAAAATTAATTAAGCTTAAACTAAGCGTGATACGAAAAAATGATGTGAGGTACATTGATGGCGTATCTTATGCAGAGTATTTTAGTCCATAAATGAACCTCACACCATTGTTAGATCCAGATTTATGCGAGTATTTCGGTTTTTAGTTTTTCTTCATTTTCTCGGAAATTCCGCCCTTTCGGGAAAAGTTACTTATACAGAAATAATTCTATTTACGTCCCCAATACACCACATAATTATTAAATCCCGAATCCATGGAACTCAGAAGTTATTCCAATTTAACTATTTTTGTTAGGGTTGTCAATTTTTTTATCCTTATTTTGTGAACCAAATTTTTCGCAAAAGTAAAAGTTTCGTAGTCAGAATGAGAAAAAGAACGTGCACCAGTTTACTAGTATCCTACCGAGACCTTTCGAAAATATTTATTTATTTATTATTATTTACTAAAAACTCTATGCACAAGTAAAAAACATTGTACAAAGGCGGACTTAATGCATTAGGCATTTTCTAACAGTTGACCTTAGGGTGGTCCAGAAACGTCATGGCGGATGCAATTTATAAGAGAGAAACGGAAAGGAATTCCTATATAATACAGTCTGATTTTTCCAAGTGGGCGTGGATGGCCAAATCCGAAACTATGAGGAATAGCGAAAAGTACTCAAAGGAGTCGCGGGCTCAATTTTGATGAAAACTAAAACTGCATCATTGGATTTTTGAAAAATCAACATTTCTAGCCAGGAATCGTAACCGTTGATTTTGAAAAAATAAAAAACCACACTGTATTATTACCCCATTCGATAGTGTCGCTGATAAGGATTGCATTCTGGGAAGTAATGACATACTTTTTTATTTATCTTATGTTACCTACCTATTAAACCTTAACTGTTTAATTGTTCAAAATGTGATGACCATTGTTTTCAATACATAGCTGGATTCAACGTCTCAAGGATTGTACTGCATTTAACATTTGAATTTAGATCATAATGTTGTGAAGGTGACTGCGCTGCGGAAGTATTGAGCATCATTTCGAACAAGGTACAGGTAATGTCGGTATGAATACCTACTCTAAAATAAGAAGCAGTTTATTAAAATACAAAATTTTCCTTAAGTTTGCCTTATGTCATTAATTCCCAGAATTTCATCCTTATTAGGGACACTATCGAGTGGCGTAATAATACAGTGTGTGTTTTTTAAATTAAAATCAACGGGTTCGATTCCTGGCTAAAAATATTGATTTTTCAAAAATCCAAAGATGCAGTTTTAGTTTTCATCAAAATCAAGCCCGCGACTCCTTTAAGCACTTTTCGCTATTCCTCATAGTTTCGGATTTGGCAATCCACGTCCACTTGAAAAAATCACCCTGTGTATACATATATTGATAAATACATAGATACATATGAACAATATTGTTAAGAAAAAAGTATTTGGTACGTACTACAAAAATACTTAAATAACACAAAATGCCTGAATCTGCCTTTTAACATACATCGGTAAACAATATTGTATTTAGGTACCAAGCTGGTATCCTGGCGTCTTCACGTCAGATAATCCAAACCACCGATTTTACTACAAGGTAGATATATTTTTTGATAAAGTTATATAAAATCCGGATATAAATAATTATCTGAGATTTTGACAACCCTGACGACATAAAATCCGGATAAAACTTAAAATCGTTGTGGTTTCTAAGTTCCATGGAATTGGGACGTGAAATTTATGTGGTGTGTAGAAAAAGTTATTTAGATCATTTCAGTATAAATAACTTTTCCCGAAATGGCGGAATTTTCGAGAAAATTAAGAAAAACTAAAAACCGAAAAAGTCGTATATTTCTGGATCTAGCAAAGTTACGAGGTTCATTTGTGCACTAAAATACTCGGCATAAAATACAACATCAATGTACTTAGCATCAATATTTCTATCACGCGTAGTTTAAATGTAATAATTTTTTTTCTGAATATCGAGATAGAATTTGGTCGATTTTCAAAAAATTATAACTCCGAAACTAGACTTGGTAGCTAAATGGGGATACGAAATCTTGCATTTAAATGATTATTTCTGTCAAGTTTTTCAATAAAAATGGGATGTCCGAAAATCGGGCTTCATAAAACACTGTGTAAGGTGACGAACATATAGGGTGACTGGTAATTAGTGACCGATACTTAAACACGTGATTTTACTCATCATTATGAACAACTTTTACTATGGGACCAAACCTGAAATCGCGAAAAAAAAAAAACAGCTGTTCCCTACATTTATGTTCGCTTAACCCGTCAAATGTAGGGAGCGGCGGATTTTTTTTCGCGATTTCATGTTTGGTCCCATAGTAAAAGTTGTTCATAATGATGAGTAAAATCATGTGTTTAAGTATCGGTCACTAATTACCAGTCACCCTATATTTCGGATGTGATCAGTCGGTCACAAAAATAGCCCTTATGTTGACGAACATATTTTGGATGATGTGACTCAGGTTGGCTGGACAAATCTTCCAAATAGCTCGCGTTTTATTAGGTCAATAGGGTACTTTATGTGACGGCTAAACACCCTTATTTCAGAATTTGTGACGCTACAGAATCTTAGATAATCGATCGAAAACGTGTGCAGCCAGCTTGAAAAACCACTTTTCGCTGGTCTCTGAATCTCGGTAACGGAAGTGATTTTGACGACTTTTTGCATATCAACGGGCGTCACATAAATTTGTGACAGGCATCGAGCTAAAAGTTTTGTGATACATACAGCGGTTTAGTAGAAAAATGCAAAATGCTGTGTCCAGCCAACTTGAATTTACGTATAAAACTTCTGGCTGGCACTTCCGAATCTCAATAACGGGAGCGTTTTCGAATATGGTTCCTTCACTAACATTTAGTGACGCAATGTGTGACAGTAATAACGTTTGATTTATGGCGTCACATGTAAGGGTTTACAAGAAATCAATAAAAACTTAATGTCCAGCCAACCTGAGTTCAAGCTGGCTGGACAACCTGTATCTCCGGTGCCTGATGATCTACGGCCTTCGAAATGTGTTCAAAATTTTGTGACGGGGACGACAATGATAACCTGAATTTGTGACGGAGAAACTTTGAGTAGTTTCAAAGATATTGGTCATTTAAATTTTCCCATACAAACATCCATTAATATTGTGAGGTGACCATAATTTTTACATGAATACAGGATTTCTTTTTAATCGACTAATCAGCCGGTAGCAGCCACGCCTGCTTTGTATTTGATGCGGGAAAACCTTTTATTCCTGTGGGAATAAAAGGTTTTCCCGCAGTAAAAAGCGTACCTAAGTACCTATGTATTAATTCAAAATAATAATTGACTACCAGCGCTACAAAAGAGAGCCCACTTATATTTCGCGTTTAGTTCATTATCTTCATAGACATAGGTACTTTTGAAATCATTGATTATCTTAGGTAACTTAAAATGAGAACTAAACTCGACAGTCGGCATTGTATGTACTTTTCGAAGTGTAATCACTAATCAGAGTAAGACAACTATTAATTAATATGGGAAGACAACCTAATGAGCTAAGATTCGACCAGTTCTCCTAGTAGTACCAACTTTAAGCAATAGATGGCGACACCAACATCAGCTATCATGGAAGTATTACCTTTCGTTCACAGTTATCGATTATCTAAGATTCTGTAGCGTCACAAATTCTGAAATAAGGGTGTTTAGCCGTCACATAAAGTGCCCTATTGACCTAGTAAAATGCGAGTTATTTGGAAGATTTGTCCAGCCAACCTGAGTCACATTTCGGATGTGACGGCGGTCATTCGTCGACCGGTCGGTTCATTGCACAATAGAATCTGCAATACCGATTCATTAATATGGTACTTACCGCTCGGCGAGCTCGTCGGGCGACTCGTCAGCGCCGTCGTCACCGCGGAAGCGCGGCCGCGCGCACAGCTCCTGCAAGCACCACACTCGCACACTCAGCCCCACATCAGTGGCAACACTCATCAACACTGGCAAGTCAACAGCAACGATCTGCCACTGACAGCGCCTCTATGTACCAGTAAGGGCGGTGCAGCGGTGTCGTAGTGCACGCATCACCAGTGATGTGCGGTTTACTGTTCGTTAGGGAACACAGAAGTCGCGCGCACGCCAAGCTTTTACGTTAAAACTTAGTATTCTACGAATGTACTACTTGGATATTTATTTCAACTTTTTAAACAAAAAAGAACATTTTTAAAACTCTTTCATAAAGGTGGCTGTAAAGTTTGTAGCACTGCACCCAGCCAACTCGAATTCGTTACAGGTTACAGGCCGAGACGGCCCACAAGACGAATGACTGTGAGGAAGCTGCGCCGTGCGGAAGGGGTGACAGTTGTGCCAAGCTGCACACGAGATTGCCTCGACCAGATTTTTCTGCTACCCGCTTTCACCCGTGCGAAGCTATTCAACTTTTAGGTTTAAGTAATAAAGAAGGTGCAGTGTGCCAGAGCGAGAGCATGTCACCGCTCAAAGAAATATGGCAGAGCCGAACGCAGCTTCCCGGAAAACGATAACTTGGAAGTGGAGCAGTCGACAGTCGTGTGATGCGGCATGCCGCGGCAGAACAAACGCGGCTAGATAATGTAAGTATCAACTCTTACAACCGGCGCGGGCGGCGAAGGTAACATCGCCCTACAAATAGAGTAACGCTTGAATCTGGGGCGAGTGGCGCGGGCGATAGTGCGCGACGAGGGGGGGCTATCATAACGGCTCGCGCGCAACAACTACAACTGCGCCGGCGCCGCGCGGCGGCGGTAATATTATTACATGGTGTTATGTGTGGTGCGCTACTTGTGTGTGGCGCGCCCGCGCTGAGCGTCATTGTGTTCCCTCACACATCGCTGATCAACAACAACGAAAGTTCAGATCAAGTCAATCTTTTACTAATCAGCCTATAAAGTTCCCACTGCTGGGTTGGTAGAGATGTCACATGTCTTCGAGTTTTTGGTTCTAGGACATGCCGGTTTCCTCACGATGTTTTCCTTCACCGTTTAAGAGTAGTGGTGATAAATAATTTATACAAAGTATAGCGCCAATCGTAAATTTACATTAGACAGCACCCGAAACCATTCAACTCGTTGTTTTAGGAAGTTGTCGTTCTGGGAAGAACTCGTGCTACTTCTTCCCACAAGCTCTCCAGCACGATTATCATGTATCGTTTGGTCAGTGTCATTGTTTGCCCGCGATGACAGCGGCCGTATCCGGGTCACTCGCGCCGCGCTCGGCAGGTCGCGCGTCTCGCTGCACTTTCCACGCCAGGTTTCACTGTGACGGGTCCAGCCGACGTTTATGTACATGCGATGTAATGTAGCTCATTAGTGCGCAGTCGCGCGTAGCGTGCGTCTTGCGTCTGCTGCCTCGTCAGGCCGCAAGGCGCGCACGCAGCGCGACAGTGCGGCGGGCCAGCGGGCGCTGCTGCACCGGAGAAAGTCTAACACATAACATTTGATTGCTGCGCAGGTGCACGCGTTAGTGGAAGCTAATCATGAGAAACTTGAAGACTACGCGGGACTGTCTCTATTCAAACAACCGTCACGCGTCGGTACTAACACTGTAACCTTGAGCTGGTCTAGTAGACGTGGTCGAAGTAGGCCGCTACGGAGTTTCAAGTGCTTCAATAGAATCAGAGGCCATTGCCAGCTAGTAGGGAATTGTCAAAAAATGCTTCAATGAGTACTCTGTTAAAGTAATACATTATTGGATGCCCATTAAGAGCGTTTACGACGTATGGCATTTCATACAAACTTTTAAGCCCTTGTTTTCCGAAATGAATGAACAGATTTTAATGCGCTCGAGCGCTGGATACGACTACATACGGTCAAGTAAACACGCGCACGAGTATCGGGGTATCCAATGGGTTATGTGTGTTTAAATGTTTATTTTATTTTTTTATTTATTTTTTAAATGTCTCATGTCTGTCATTACTAACATTAGTTTCTCATAAGTATTTCTGTGTTACTAACAATTTTATGGATGTTTTATCTGAAAATAAATGAATAATAATAATAATAATGAAACTTCATACGCATAAGCAGGATACAAAGGTCTAAAAAGTTACTTATGAACATTTTCGAAAAATAGTGTTACAGTCAAATTAGACCGATTTTAAATTTTCCATAGAAACAGAGATTTCCAGTTATCTTTTTAACCGACTCGACTTCTAAAAAGGAGGAGGTTCTCGATTCGGATGTTTATACTAATATTATAAATTCGAATGTAACCCTGTCTGTCTGTCTGTATGTTACCTTTTCACGCCTAAACCACTAAACGGATTTCGATAAAATTTGGCAGACAGATATATTACATCTCGGGGAAGGACATGGGATAGTTTTTATCCCGATATTCCCGCGGGATCGACACTTATGCGGGTGAAACCGCGGGGCGCTGCTAGTAAATATATATTTTTTATGTATGTTCGGGCATAACTCCGTCATATAAAGACGGATTTGTAAAATTCTTTTTTTATTCGAAAGAGGTTTTTTTTTTTTAATTATTTCGAAATGGTCCCAATTAAATTTAGTAAAGATCTGATGATGAGTTTCGGAGATCTAGATAGACCACGGAACTCTTCAATAAATGCCAGCAAATCAACTGCGATTGCTGAGATCGCATAATATGTATGCATTGTTTACGCAATAACACAACATAATATCACGCCGGTACCCTTTAAAAGGGTAGACAGAGGTGCTCAATAGCTTCCTGTCACTGATATTCACATAGCAAGTAGTGTTATATGAATTTGTGTGGGGTAGGTAGGTACAGTTTGTCATTTATCTAATTTCCAATAGCTTTTACAAAATATTGCTTTTCCCGATGCAGGGACGTTAATTGTTGAAGAGTTCTCCTAGTAAGAACCAGGAGAACTGGAGCTGAGAAGTCACCCTCAGCTCCACTTCACCATAAGCATTGTGACGAGCATAAATTGCTTAGCAACCATATTAAAGTACCTAATCGAATCGTAACCCGTGAAATGCTTATTATTGAGTAGTTCCGGTTGCCATCTGTGGTCTTCATCATCAGTTCCACTTCACCAAATGGTGCTTTCCGAAAGCAAATGCACGAGTTACTATAAAAAATACCCAAATCGCTATAGGTGTGCCTATAAAATTTGAGGGTTTCCCTTGATTTACATGGGATTCCCTCATCAGATTCCAAGTTGGTGACAATGGGACCACCTCGAGAGTCGAGACCATACCCTTTCAAGCAAAAAAGAATTTTGAAAATCGGTCCACAATTGGCGGAGTAATCGCGTAACAAACACAAAAAAAAAAACATACCATCGAATTGAGAACCTACTCCTTTTTTGAAGTCGGTTAAAAATAAAGCAACCGACTTAAAAAAAAACAATTCAAAGTAAAACATAACTTTAATTTCGAAAGTCGGTGTCAAAAATCGAAAATGCAGAACCAACGACACCGACTTTCGAAATTAAAGTTATTTTTCACTTTGTAGTGTTTTTTTTTGCAAATCGGTTGTTTTTTTTTAAATAAGATATTTCGAAAATGTTCATAAGTAACTTTTTAGACCTTTGTATCCTGCTTATGCGTATGAAGGTTCATTAAAATCGGTTCATTCATTTCGAAAAACAAGGGCTTGAAAGTTTGTATGAAATGCCGTACGTCGTAAACGCTCTTAAATAAATTGGTGGGTGTAGTGTTTCCACAGTGTTCAGTTGGTCGAGTGACCTCGTGCCGCCGCCGCCGCGCCGCGAGGCGACAGACACTCGCGACTCATTGTTGTAACAAGTGCAACCTCATGCGTGTTTGTACTGATCGAGCTCGTGTGACGTCATGACGTGTGGCGCGCGCAGTGCGCAGTGTGCGCCTGAGCGCTTGCCGTCCGGATAGCTGATTAGCAAGGCCTCGAAGAACTTGACGACGAGGAGATTATTGATGATGAGGATCGAATAGCTGTGAGCACCACCGCGGTGCCGCGCTACGCCGCGCGCCGCGCTGGTGTGTCGGAGAGGTGTCGAGGTGTCACTGGTGTCAGTGACTCAGTGTTGCTGTCGGTTGTCGCCTGCCAACCTAGATTTCTCTCACGTCTAATGTCGACGATCCCGCGAACGCTCTACGCCGTTTGAATGACCATAATTACAGCGCAGAAGAATTGTGGAGACATTGCGCGAGGATCACCGATTTGAAAATCACCCATAGAATGCCGCATTGCGTACCCAGGGTAGTAGCTAGGTAGTGGCAGTTAGAGAGATGTATGATATATTAAAACGAAAAAATAAAAAAAAATATGTCATACTATTACAATTTTTGCAAGCCAAGTACCTACTTTTTCTTGGGTATTCACGAAACAGAAGATTTTAATATTAAATTATTTATTTCTGTATCATGTATACCAACACTGTCACACGTCAATCATATTTTTTTAAAGTAGGTACATGAGGTCGGCGTTTCTTATCTCTGAGAAGAAAGGCCGAAACAAACTCGGAGGCCAGTCTCTTTTAAAGTCCAGACATAATCTTGGTCAAATCATGTGAAGACCATGCAGATTGGTGTCTGAAATGAGGGAAGAACCACACAGATTGAGCGGACCTGTCCAGTCAGTGCACGCATTTGTCAAAAATCGTGCAGCTCAACTCAGAACTTGAGGAGCTCAACGATTCGACGAATAATACCAAAGAAAGGACATTTGGGTAGGCCGCATAAACTACTCAAACTGCCAGACCATTATTAAAACAATGACCCAGATAGTCCTCACATTCACAATAATTAAAATAATATAATACAGTAAATGTTCATGTCATTGTAAGTAGATATTATCTAGAAAAAAAAGGGTAAAACCACAAAACAAAAAAAAAATCAGCATTCACTAAACCTATTGGAGCGCAGCTCAGTTCAATCCCAAGCCTTTTTGTCCTCAATATAGTCTTTAAACTACAGTATAATAGACTTTCTGGCATAGTTTTCGCTTTATAAAAGATTTGAACTTATTAAAGCTTAGTTCTTGAATGTGGCTAGGAAGTTTATTATACAAACGTATACACAATAAACACACCCATTAGTATAAGCTGATATAAAGTAATTAGTCTTCTGTAATTCTTTTTTGTCTCAATTGATTTTCTCAAAATTATATAAATAGTAAATACTGGCATAATTTTCTGTATATAAGATTGTACGTTACGTAAATTTAAGTTGCGGAAGAGTGGAGTGTCCTAATACAGGCATTTAATTGCTTAAAAGGACGCTTCTATCACTAGTAATGTAGTACAAAGCTTGTTAAAGAAATAAACTATTTTGTATTTTTGTATTGTATACTGTATACATTGGCATCTAAACGAGCTACCCCTATAGCGACCTATACGAGCCACAATAAAAGAAATTATGACTTTATTTATAACTGAATGCGCTTCAATTTTTGTAATATTAACTACTCTACTTTCAACCTAACGGGAATCGGAAAATGATGTCGAAGAGACTGATTGTGATAGTAGCATTAAAAGCGTCCCTACACAATTACACATCCAAACAATTGTTTGACTAAATCACTTTGTTACATTTCTATCGGTGTGTTTGAAAGGATCAACCTCTTCTAACTACTACAACCGTGGGTGCGCATGCGCAATGTGAATGAAGTGGCGATATACAGCAGTGTTGATATTCACAGCGAATGGCGGCTCCTTGCACGTGCGCATGCGGCATGCCGCGTGGCGGGGCGTGCCCGCGCGCGTTGATGTCTTCCCTACGCGAAATCATGTTCGCACTTCCGCGACCTTGGCCAGCACTGTCCGCACAATCCGAGCGGCCCACGCACCCTTCGCACCCTCCACGGCCTACACCTACACGCCCCATTCACCAGACACGTTCTACCTGGTTTTCAAACCTACATAATCATTTGAACCGACGAAAAAACGGAGGAGGTTCTCAAGTCGACGCGTATATTTTTTCACGCATAACTTTTTACAGAGTAGTCCGATTTTGATAATTCTTTTTTTTTTGAAGACTACAAACCAACGCGAACGGGACAAATTATTAAGAAAAAAAAACACAAACATTCGAACATAGTACCTCCTCCTTTTTGTGGAGTCGGTAAAAAATAGGCATACTGTATAATCATGAAAATAAGTAGTTGGAATAGTTTAACACAATACTAAGTACCTAAGGTATCGTTATGCGGTACACGGTGCGCGCCGGAAGCGGATCCCGTTACGACCTACACACACACACATACCTACACACCCTCACACACAGCAACGCTGTCAAGTCGGCAACATGACATAATATAGTATGAATGATAAGCCATTGTAAAAAAAAAAATGAAATAGATTTTAAAACCCTTCTGTTAGAGAAACTTTATTAAAGGACATCTCACATCATTCAAGTTTAGTGTCGAACAGTTTATGCCCAAAAATTGAAGTTTTTTAATTTTTTTTACAAAAAAAAAACACAACCGACTTCAAAAAAAAACACTACAAAGTGAAAAATAACTTTTAATTTTTCACTTTTTAACCGACTTCCAAAAAGGAGGAGGTTATATGTTCGACTTTGTATATTATGTTTTTAGGGTTCCGTAGTACCTAAGTACAAGGAACCCTTATAGTTTCGTCATGTCCGTCTGTCTGTCCGAGGTTTTGCTAAGAGACCGTTAGTACTAGAAAGCTGTTTTGCAGGAGTGTGTATAAAAATTACGCCGACAAAGTGGTAAAATAAAATTTCGGAAAATATTTTTTTTAGGGTAGCTCCCCTACATGTGAAGTGGGGATGAATATTTTTATCGTCTTCTACCCCATCGTGTGGGGTATCGTTGTATAGGTCTTCTAAAATGACTTGAGGGTTGCTAGAATTATTTTTCGATTTAATGCTCCATTTACGAAATATTAAACTATAAAGTGAAAATTTTTGTTTCAGTAGGGCGTCCCCCCCCCCCTCTAAAAGCTAAACTCCTGGCTTGAAAAATCTGGAAAAATTCTCGATGATAGTGCATTTCATGAACTTTAAAGGAAAACTATAGGAATTAAGATAACTTTATTAGTTTAGGAGTAATAGTCGTTGAACTTGGGTGTTGGATAATTTTGTACCAAATACAAAACCCATAACATTAATCCTATAAAGTGACTAAGACGAAGTAGTTACTTGTTTATGACGGGTAAAGACTTAAAAAACCTTAGTAAATTATCATAAGTTTCACAATACTGCCGCTAGATGGAATGATGGAATTACAATTTTTACCGACTTCACAAAAAACTTTTTAACAAAAAAGAAAAACCGACTTCCAAAAAAAACACTACAAAGTGAAAAATAACTTTAATTTCGGAAGTCGGTGTCTTTGGATCTGTATTTTAGTTTTTTGCCACCGACTTCCGAAATTAAAGTTATTTTTCACTTTGTAGTGTTTTTTTTGGAAGTCGGTTTTTCTTTTTTGTTAAAAAGTTTTTATTTCCCACTTTTTAGTGGGTCTGTTTATAATTTATCTAAGTTACAATAGCCTAATGTCAACTTGCTCATCGCCTTTACCAAAATATTGCTTTTCCCGATGCAGGGAAATTCATTGTTGAGAGTTCTCCTGGTATTTCACCATCAGCTCCATTTCACCATTCGCATTGTGATGAGCATAACGTGCTTAGCAACCATAATAAAGTAATCTAATCGCAACCCATGAAATACTTATTATTGAGTAGTTCCGGTGGCCATCTGTGGTCTTCATCATCAGTTCCACTTCACCAAATAGTGCTTTTCGAGAGCAAATGCACGAGTTACTATAAAAAATTCCCAAATCGCTATAGGTGTGCCTATAATATTTGAAGAGTTCCTTCGATTTCTCCAGGATCCCATGATCAGATCCTGACCTGATGACAATGGGACCACCTGGAAAGTATACCCTTTCAAACAAAAAAATATTTTTTGAAATCGGTCCAGCCATCTTCGAGTAATCGGGGAACATACATAAAAAAAAAAATAAAAAAAAAAAAAAAAAAAGGTTCCGACGAATTGAGAACCTCCTCCTTTTTGAAGTCGGTTAAAAAAGGAGGAGGTACTATGTTCGTGTGTTTGTATGTTTTCTTTTTTTTTTTTTTTTTTGTATGTTTGTTCATCGAATACTCCGCCAATTGTCGACGGATTTTCAAAATTCTTTTTTTGTTCGAAAGTAGATAGTTCTGAGGTGGTCCCATTGTCACCAAGTTAGGATCTGATGATGGGATCTTAGAGAAATCGAGGGCAACCCTCAAATTTTATAGGCTCACTTATTGTTTTTCGCATATTTTATGAAGTATCTTGTGTATTTGTGTGTGGTTGTCACCATCTCAGGTAGCTAGGCTGATGATGGAAGGTACAACTCCTTAACAGTAAGAAGTTACTCGAACAGGCAAGGACTGTTTTAGTAAATTGTTTTGATGTTTGATAGGGCATTTGCCACATTTGGTCTCATGATCATCAAGTCATGACCTGATGCTGCAGCCAGGATAGTCTGCAGAGTACCAAACTCCTCGACAACTAACAGCAGATAAGTATGTCGTGTTTAGGCTCATTGAAAAGGGCTCGATGTGTGGATAAACGTACCTACTGTTACTGAGGAACACCGTAGACCTGATGCTGAAGCCAGGAGCATCAGAAAAAGTACAAACCTTGAAATTACAGCACCGTAGTCGTTGTTTGGGCTCACTTTAAACTAATTTTAAGTTCAATGCAATGTTGACATAAGTCTGGCCTGATGCTGCAGCCAGGATTATCAGCATCTAATCTAAAAACTAATAAAAGGAGAACTCCTCAACAATTAACGTCCCTGCATCGAGAAAAGGAATATTTTATAAAAAGGCGATGGGCAAGTTGACATTAGGCTATTGTAACTTAGATAAATTATAAATAGACCCACTAAAAAGCGAGAAATAAAAACTATTTAACAAAAAAAAAAAACCGACTTCCAAAAAAAAACAACAAACTGAAAAATAACTTTAATTTCGGAAGTCGGTGGTAAAAACTAAAATACTGATCCCTAAGACACCGACTTCCGAAATTAAAGTTATTTTTCAGTTTGTTGTGTTTTTTTTGGAAGTCGGTTTTTTTTTTGTGAATTGAAATAATAACTTGGCAGCAATCGTACTCTTATTTTTTAGCTTTACAAGGAAGAAAGTGGTTCTAGATTATTAGTTAATGTCTAAATAATTATCTTCGAAAATCAATATTTTGTTGTGTTTAGTGTCGCTATTCGATAACAGATGGCGTTGTGCCGTGACGTCACTTTTGTAGATCGCGGTTTTAAGATTTTCTTGTAAGGTATGACCTCCGTGGTTACGTTATGTGTTACAGTTTTGTTTTACTCAGGACACCCTTGTCATATATTGTTATTATAACCATTAACATTTAACTCCTATAACTTTACGATTACATAATTATATCCATTATATTCAGAATAAAGAACAACAGAATCGTACTATATAGTGATAACGGGCTACTACGGAACCCTACACTGTGCGTGGCCCGACACGCACTTGGCCGGTTTTTTTTTTGTATGTTCACCGATTACTCAAAGACGGCTGGACCGATTCCAAAAATTATTTTTTTGTTTGAAATGGTATATTTTCGAGGTGGTCCCATTATCATCAAGTTGGAATCTGATAAGAGGATCCCATGGAAATCGAAGGAAACCCTCAAGTTTTATAGGCAAACCTATAGCGATTTGAGTAGGTATTTTTTAAAGTAACTTGAGCATTGGCTCTCGGAAATCATCATTTGGTAAAGTGGAACTGATGATGAAGACCACAGATGGCCATCGGAACTACTCAATGACAAATATTTCACAGGTTGCAATAGGGAACTATATTTTCTATCACCAAAATTTATATTTGTCATCAAGTTGTATCACCTAATAAATAGATCTATCGCCACGAAATATTTTCGTTCTCAGATAAACAAAAATTGTTCCCAGGTATGAATTATCAAATTAATGTTAATATATGTGTAAAATAAGAGATCGATAACCAATAAAATTATATTGCATTACATGAATATAAACTTCGTTCTTATAATAACAGTTTTGTTACTTAAATAAGGATAATATTTTTGTGTTCACCAAAAATCTAAAGGTACATCTATGTATGCATTTCTAAAATATTGTTGCGCGCCACAGTTAATGCCTGGTACATGGCGACATTAGTTACCACTAGCGCCATCTAGTATCGAGTAGCAGAACTAGTCGAGTCACGATCGTTCTAGAAAATTCGATACTAGAATTTTGTAGAACTTTCTCGAACTATCGACACCTAGTCGGTCGGGGCCGGTATGTACTCGAACATTCTAGATGTTTCTACAATGGAATGTTCTCGAACTATCTGCGGCACTATATAAGGCCGGGATGCGCGACGACCGACACAGTTTGGATAAAGCGACAAGAGCGAAAACATCAAGCAATCTTCAAGTGCGAATTAAGAGTGATCAGTAGTGTAATTGTGTTTTAATAATTAGTCTGTTTGAGCTGTAATTAGTGTTGTAAAATAAATTGTTATTTTTGGTTATTAAATCGGCAGTTTTTATTGTCACGAACCCGAAGCTCGTAACAATTGGTGTCAGAAGCAAGGATTATGCCGGTTTTACCCAAAGACGACACGGAGGGTATCCGTACCCGGAGTCAACGTCAGCAAGAGACGGACCAGAGGCGAGATGGATTGAGCTACTGCAGGAATACGACTTTGTGGTCGAACATCGCAGCGGGAAATCACATGGCAACGCAGATGCATTGTCAAGAAGACCTTGTCCTGAAGACTGCAAGCATTGTACTAGGCAAGAAAGTAAAGAAGTCGTACCTGTGAGGATGCTCAAGAACGACCTCAGCAACGAGTGGAAGGAAAGCCTACAACGTGCACAGCAGGAAGATTCGGACATCAAGCCGATTCTGGAGTGGATAAAGGCCAGAGCTCCTAAGCCCAAGTGGAGCGACGTCTCAGCGATGAGTTCGATCACAAAAAGCTATTGGGCCCAATGGGACAGCTTGGTGATTCAGGATGGAGTCCTGTGCCGTAAATGGGAAAATGCTCGGGGAGACAGCTGTCATTTGCAAATGGTTGTCCCTAAAGCTCAAGTACCGGATGTTCTACAGCTGTACCATAATGGTTGTTCAGGAGGTCATCTGGGAGTAAAACGGACTCTACTGAAGATACGAGAACGGTTTTACTGGGTCCACTGTCGGGACGATGTCGAGGACTGGTGTCGCAAATGTACAAGTTGTGCAGCTGTAAAGGGACCTCAGACTCGCAGTAGAGGTGCATTGAAATTGTACAATGTTGGTGCACCATGGGAGAGGATAGCCCTTGACGTTGCGGGGCCGTTTCCGGAAAGTGAAAGTGGCAACAAGTATTTCATGGTTGTGATGGATTACTTCACCAAGTGGCCGGAAGTCTTCGCCATTCCAAATCAAGAAGCTTCGACAGTTGCAGACAGATTAGTCCATGAAGTCTTCTGCCGTTTTGGAGTACCCTTGGAGATTCACAGTGATCAAGGAAGGAATTTTGAGTCACAAATATTCCAGGAAACTTGTCGAGTTATGGGTACTCATAAAACCAGAACAACTTCTTACCACCCACAGTCGGACGGAATGGTGGAACGATTTAATCAGACATTGGAGAGGTACCTAGCCAAAGTTGTGGAAAATCGGCAACGAGATTGGGACAAGCACATACAACCGTTTTTGTTGTCATATCGAAGCGCTGTTCACGAAAGTACATCAGTGACACCAGCTTTCGCAAACTTTGGAAGAGAATTACGGCTGCCTGCAGACCTGATCACCGGAATACCACCTGATGCCCCACGCAGTATAACCGATTATGCGAATGACTTGCGGAACAAAATGAATGACATTGATGAGCACGTCAGACAATCGGGCCAGCAAATGTCTGAAAAGATGAAAACCCGTTATGACCGCAAAATGAACAATAAAGGGTTCGACGAAGGTTCACTAGTGTGGTTGCACAATCCAGTCCGCAGCAAAGGGAAATCTCCTAAGCTTCAAGCTAAATGGGATGGACCGTACCGGATTGTGACAAAGATCAATGACGTAACCTACCGGATACAGAAAGGTGCAAGAGGTACTCCTAAGATCGTCCATGTGGACCGACTGGCGCGTTATTATGGGGCTGATAATGCTCGGGACGAGCATGTCTTAGGAGGGGGCAGTGTTGCGCGCCACAGTTAATGCCTGGTACATGGCGACATTAGTTACCACTAGCGCCATCTAGTATCGAGTAGCAGAACTAGTCGAGTCACGATCGTTCTAGAAAATTCGATACTAGAACTTTGTAGAACTTTCTCGAACTATCGACACCTAGTCGGTCGGGGCCGGTATGTACTCGAACATTCTAGATGTTTCTACAATGGAATGTTCTCGAACTATCTGCGGCACTATATAAGGCCGGGATGCGCGACGACCGACACAGTTTGGATAAAGCGACAAGAGCGAAAACATCAAGCGATCTTCAAGTGCGAATTAAGAGTGATCAGTAGTGTAATTGTGTTTTAATAATTAGTCTGTTTGAGCTGTAATTAGTGTTGTAAAATAAATTGTTATTTTTGGTTATTAAATCGGCAGTTTTTATTGTCACGAACCCGAAGCTCGTAACAATATTATTCTTCCCCGAAAAATACTGATCGTGCACCAAATATTACAAAATATTTGTAACTTACTATTTTAATTTTTTTGAAATGGACATTATCGAGAACCGAATTAGTTACGAGGTTACGAGGAGTTACGAGAGAGTTAAAAAAAAATGCTTAGGTTAGGTTAGGTTAAAACTGTGACGCACGAGCCGAGCGAGCGAAGCGAGCGGTGCCGCGGCAGCGGCCGGCGAGTGCCAGAAACGACTAAATTTTAAAGAAAAAAAATATGGAAAAAGAGATTATTTTTTAAAAAAATTATTATTATTTAAAAAAATAAATGCTTGTTTTTAAAATTAGGTGTATTACTATTTTTACAAATTTGCAACAGTTGTTAAATAGATGCTCGTTATGACATATTTTAATGAACATATTTTGGTGCACATTCAGTATATTTGGTGGAACACAGGCAAAATTAGGTAAATGAAATGGGAATAAATTGAAGTACTTTTAAATACCATCCCTTAAATAATAGCTCTGTGCTCAGAATGGTAGATCTGTCACCAAATAAATCGATTATCGATCCCTCGATTTTGCATTATGATGACAACCCTAATTTTTTATTTGAACTTAATGCAATTTTCTAGTAACATAATATGATTTATTGGTGATCTCTTTAAATTAGTTTGCTTAAATACTTATTAGGACACACCTATTATAATACATAAAAAAACATTTATTTGGTACTAGACCTTATATCTCAGGATTTTAGGTGATTTATTGTGGAACTGATTTTGCATTGTTTGGTGACTACATTTTGGTGACAGAACTACTATTTGGAGGACAAACCCTATTATTTAAGAAACACAAAACTAATTAAATTGGTGATAGCTTAAATGATACCCGTTGCAATATGGTTGCTAAGCAATTTATGCTCGTCACAATGCGTATGGTGAGTGGTTGTTGAGGAGTTCTCCTGGTAAGAACCAGGAGAACTCCTCAACAATTAACGTCCCAGCATCGGGAAAAGCAATATTTTGTAACATGTGATGACCAGCTGACATTAGGCTATTGTAACTTAGATACATTACAAACTGACCCACTAAAAAGTGAAAAATTAAACACGTTTTACAAAAAAAAAACAACCGACTTCCAAAAAAACACTACAAATGAAAAAATAACTTTAATTTCGGAAGTCGGTGTCAATAAACGAAAATGCGGAACTAAAGACTTTATTTTAATTTGTAGTGTTTTTTTTGGAAGTCGGTTGTTTTTTTTTTGTAAAAAGTTTTTTTAGTTGTACCCCACACAAAATCATATAACACTACTTGCTATGTAAATATCAGTGACAGGAAGCTATTGAAACATCATCTATATAAACCAAGTGGACAAAAATCGTATTATTGAAGCTAACACAAAAACTACCCAAGCAAAGTTAATCTTTATATGGATGGGACCACCACCATACCTTATCCATTAAAAATTAGAGAATTTTGCAAATCCGTCTATGACGGAGTTATACCCGCACATACATAAAAAAAAAAAATTGAGAACCTTCTCCTTTTTTTGAAGTCGGTTAGTTAAATCAATTCGTATACAAAAAAGTTTTGCCCGAATTTACGTGCCAGATTAGAGGTACCCCAATAACAGTTAACTTAGACAGAAATGAGGGTGTACCGTGGTATACTGAACACATCTGCACACCTACCCCTTTAGAGGGTACAGGCGTGATGTTATGTTGTGTGATTGCGTAAACAATGCATACATATGCGATAACAGCAATCGTAGTTGATTTGCTGGCATTTATTGAAGAGTTCCGTTGTCACAGTATAAAAACATACTAATAGTAAAGAATGCTGAAGAGGTCATTTCCCATAACCATAAGACAGCAGTACCTACTTTCTGGCCGGCAATTTAATCTTTGAGTACGAAATGAATGATGTCCTTTCAGCACTGATGAATTTATGACTGAAAAATTTATTAGTCTAACTAGTGTGAAATATCTAGATTTTATTCCTAATTACCGACTTCAAAAAAAGGAGGTTATCAATTCGACACGTATGTATATGTATGTAATATTATTTTTACATATCTAATTGGCTAGTTTTACTATAAATATTTCCATGGTGAGTGGGTGTTACTATTCTGTACTATATTTTATTGTTTAACTTCTACTTAATTTGGATTGTTATTTGTTTTGAATACTTAATGGGTAAAATATTTATTATAATATCCTACCTATACACAATTACACATATATGTACGCTGTTAAGACAAAACATGACTAAGATATAATTGAGTGCATGCCATTGTGTATAATGGGTACTCCGTACTTATGTTTTGAAAAATAAATAATCTTGTCTAAGTCATGTAAACACTAGGAGAAAAATGTCCCGCGACACTGTCGTGTCTCCACACTCTAGAGGTTGCCGGACTCATCTCGTTCGCGTGACATGACTGACATGTCGCGAGACGCAGATCTCGCGCGACTCACGTGCGGGCGCGGCCAGCTGGCGGCGCGCGCGAGGCGGGCGTCGCCCAGCGCGCGCGCCGGCGGGAACGTGGCGTCCTCGAACAGTGCGCCCGACGCGTCCGACCCGCTCCAGTACCTGTACACACACACACACACACGCGTGATAACACACGGTCCTGCTGAAGAAGCTGAATCGGTGTAAAATCTTAACATGCTCTAAAAATGTATAAACCAGCTTGCCAAGCGGAGCGAGTATGGCAGTAGGCGCTCGCGTACCACGAAAGTATGGCAGTAGGCGCTCGCGAGCCACGAAAGTAACCGTTCATAAATATTATAGCAGTCCATAAGGAGCGCTCACTTGTAATCGAAGGCGACTGTGGAAGCACAAGTCAATGTCTGTCGAAATAGTTGAACATCAGCAACACTTGCTCTGCTTGGGAACTCGCAGTTTTCGGATAAACTCTCACAGGCACAGATAAGATCTGTTCGCAGCGCTCATGGCTGGCGGCTGGCGGCTGCACGAGCATGTGTGAGAGGTCACTGCGTTACATACAACATTCAGTTTGGATATTCATTTAGTAATTACAAATGAGAACATAGTAGAATGTTTGGCAGTTAAGAAAACTGGCCAAGTGCGAGTCGGACTCGCACACGAAGGGTTCCGTACCACAAGGCAAAAACGCCGAAAAAAACACGTTTGTTGTATGAGAGCCCCCTTAAATATTTATTTTATTCTGTTTTTAGTATTTGTTGTTATAGCGGCAACAGAAATACATAATTTGTGAAAATTTCAATTGTCTAGCTATCACGGTTCTTGAGATACAGCCTGCTGACAGACAAGACGGACGGACGGACGGACGGACAGACAGCGAAGTCTTAGTAATAGGGTTCCGTTTTTACCCTTTGGGTACGGAACCCTAAAAACGTGCGGGACAGTGTGGGGTGATGCGAGACGTTGCGCGGTGGTGCGGTGCCGGTGGTGCGACACGTTGCGGGTGCTGCAGACTGACCTGGAGAGCGAGGAGTGCCGGTCGTCGTGCGCGCCGCCATCTACAAACAACACATAGCTAAGTTAGTCACAAGCGCTCCGAACATTGCTGGCAGACGGCAGTGCACACTTCTTGCAACTGAACTCACAACAAGTACCCTAAGCTGTGCCCTATTTATTTTGATAAACAGGGCACAGCTTAGGGTACTTGTTACTAACTTACAAATTCAAATTTATATTTGTACACACAGGTGAAATGTAGGGGTACATGATGGATAAAATAAAAAGATATGTTGTGTCACTATGTGCTGCCTTGCAAAGGATATGTTGTGTCACTATGTGCTGCCTTGCAAAGATATGTTGTGTCACTATGTGCTGCCTTGAAAAGATATGTTGTGTCACTATGTGCTGCCTTGCAAAGGATATGTTGTGTCACTATGTGCTGCCTTGCAAAGATATGTTGTGTCACTATGTGCTGCCTTGCAAAGGATATGTTGTGTCACTATGTGCTGCCTTGCAAAGATATGTTGTGTCACTATGTGCTGCCTTGCAAAGATATGTTGTGTCACTATGTGCTGCCTTGCAAAGATATGTTGTGTCACTATGTGCTGCCTTGCAAAGGATATGTTGTGTCACTATGTGCTGCCTTGCAAAGATATGTTGTGTCACTATGTGCTGCCTTGCAAAGATATGTTGTGTCACTATGTGCTGCCTTGCAAAGATATGTTGTGTCACTATGTGCTGCCTTGCAAAGATATGTTGTGTCACTATGTGCTGCCTTGAAAAGGATATGTTGTGCTTGTGTCACTATGTGCTGCCTTGCAAAGATATGTTGTGTCACTATGTGCTGCCTTGCAAAGGATAATTATGTTGTGTCACTATGTGCTGTCTTGCAAAGGATATGTTATGTCACTATGTGCTGCCTTGCAAAGGATATGTTGTGTCACTATGTGCTGCCTTGCAAAGATATGTTGTGTCACTATGTGCTGCCTTGCAAAGATATGTTGTGTCACTATGTGCTGCCTTGCAAAGGATAATTATGTTGTGTCACTATGTGCTGTCTTGCAAAGGATATGTTATGTCACTATGTGCTGCCTTGCAAAGATATGTTGTGTCACTATGTGCTGCCTTGCAAAGATATGTTGTGTCACTATGTGCTGCCTTGAAAAGGATATGTTGTGCTTGTGTCACTATGTGCTGCCTTGCAAAGATATGTTGTGTCACTATGTGCTGCCTTGCAAAGATATGTTGTGTCACTATGTGCTGCCTTGCAAAGATATGTTGTGTCACTATGTGCTGCCTTGCAAAGATATGTTGTGTCACTATGTGCTGCCTTGCAAAGGATAATTATGTTGTGTCACTATGTGCTGCCTTGAAAAGGATATGTTGTGTCACTATGTGCTGCCTTGCAAAGGATATGTTGTGTCACTATGTGCTGCCTTGCAAAGGATATGTTGTGTCACTATGTGCTGCCTTGCAAAGGATATGTTGTGTCACTATGTGCTGCCTTGCAAAGGATATGTTGTGTCACTATGTGCTGCCTTGCAAAGGATATGTTGTGTCACTATGTGCTGCCTTGCAAAGGATAATTATGTTGTGTCACTATGTGCTGTCTTGCAAAGGATATGTTATGTCACTATGTGCTGCCTTGCAAAGATATGTTGTGTCACTATGTGCTGCCTTGCAAAGATATGTTGTGTCACTATGTGCTGCCTTGAAAAGGATATGTTGTGCTTGTGTCACTATGTGCTGCCTTGCAAAGATATGTTGTGTCACTATGTGCTGCCTTGCAAAGATATGTTGTGTCACTATGTGCTGCCTTGCAAAGATATGTTGTGTCACTATGTGCTGCCTTGCAAAGATATGTTGTGTCACTATGTGCTGCCTTGCAAAGATATGTTGTGTCACTATGTGCTGCCTTGCAAAGGATATGTTGTGTCACTATGTGCTGCCTTGCAAAGATATGTTGTGTCACTATGTGCTGCCTTGCAAAGATATGTTGTGTCACTATGTGCTGCCTTGCAAAGATATGTTGTGTCACTATGTGCTGCCTTGCAAAGATGTGTTGTGTCACTATGTGCTGCCTTGAAAAGGATATGTTGTGCTTGTGTCACTATGTGCTGCCTTGCAAAGGATATGTTGTGTCACTATGTGCTGCCTTGCAAAGGATATGTTGTGTCACTATGTGCTGCCTTGCAAAGGCGTACAAATATTGCTTACACAGGATGATGGATGTACAGGTATATAATTATAGATTACTGCTAAGGAACAATCTAGGTATATAATTATAGATTACTGCTAAGGAACAATCTTAGTATCAAGTCTTATAAAATTATTATAGATTACTGCTAAGTAACAGTATTAAATCTCTAGCAATAACATAAACAAAGAAAATAGTACAGACGCCAGCAAGTCAAGCTACTACAATCTGTCAAATATCTTTAATAGATTTTCAACTTTAGAATAGAATAGAATAGAATATATTTTTATTGTAAAACATGAGTATAATAACAACATGACATAAGTAACATATCATGAGTACTTACCTATGTCTATTCTATTCTAACTTTATCGCTAAAGCATAAGTGCGCTTTCAGATTTAGGCGACTTTAGCAGCGCGACTGACGCGCGGCCGTCGCCCAGTAAGAATTTCATATTATAAACAGAAGCGTGCGTGAAGGTTTCTGCTTCTGCCGCGCTACTGTCGCGCTGCTAACGTTCTAATGTGAAAGCGGCCTAAGGTTCAAAGTCCGAGGAAGCAGTGGCTGCGTTTCAAAATGCCATCGAAGAGACCCCTAAGGACGAGTGGGCAAAGTGCTTTTCTCAGTGGTTCCATCGGATGCAGCGATGTATTGATTGATGTAAATGGACCACGGATATCGACTATTTTGAAAAGATAACAAAACTAATAACTTGCTAGTTTGTTCAGTTTTTGAATTTCTAAGAACTTTCAGTGTCACCCTTGTACTCGTATGGATTCATATCATGGGTGTAGATAAAGTCTTGTATGCAACTGTACATATATAGGTATTTAATCACTCATGTGATACTATTATCACACTCGGCTTCGCCTCGTGTGATAAACCCACGTTCTTGTTTTAATACCCCATAAAAGACAACAGTTGCATAAATAACTATTATGAGGCCAGTTGCGCGCGCGGTCGAGTTAGCTGTTTACGACTTACGCGATTGTAACTTTTTACGCTTACCCTCATTTTATTAATTAATGCTACTTAATGAGTGAAAATGTAGAATTTTGTGACTCAAGTGGAAGTGAGATAGTGGAATCTAAATAGAGAGCAACCAGTATTACCGGAGAAGAGAGGTAGACATGAGGATGATGAAGAAACAATCGAAGATGATGATGGATTCATAACCATAAAGCGTGGAGTAAACGACCAGCACGAATAGAAATTCAAAAAACTATGAAGAATTAGAATTGAGATTTTCAAGTAATTAATTTGAAACCCAAAGAACATATTGTCTGTATTACGTCCAAAGAAACATTGCCGAGGCAGTTTGGGATGGCAAAACTTTTGAGATCTCATAATATAGGAAATATAATTAAATTAGTATACAAAAACCCCTATAGGGTTTTAGTATATTTTGACAACAAAGAAAATGCAGAAAAGATGTCAAAGTGTGAGAAAATATTAGGCAACTTGGAGTGTAATATTAATAAAAAAAAGTTATTAAAAAAAAAATAGAAAACCCGACTGCGGTAAAGAACTGAAAAGCTAAAAACAAGCCCATTTTAAATTAAATAAAAGTTGGAAGCAGGCGGGACCCATACCATTTTTTAGGATTCCGTACCCAAAGGGTAAAAACGGAACCCTATTTCTAAGACTTCTCTGTCCGTCCGTCTGTCTGTCTGTCACCAGGCTGTATCTCAAGAACCGCGGTAGCTAGACAGTTGAAATTTTCACAGATGATGTATTTCTGTTGCCGCTATAACAACAAATACTAAAAACAAAATAAAATAAATATTTAAGGGGGACTCCCATACAAAAAAACGTGTTATTTTCGGCGTTTTTGCCGTCTGTCTGTCGCCAGGCTGTATCTCAAGAACCGCGGTAGCTAGACAGTTGAAATTTCCGCAGATGATGTATTTCTGTTGCCGCTATAACAAGAAATACTAAAAACAAAATAAAATAAATATTTAAGGGGGGCTCCCATACAACAAACGTGTTTTTTTCGGCGTTTTTGCCTTGTGGTACTGAACCCTTCGTGTGCGAGTCCGACTCGCACTTGGCCAGTTTTTATTACCTATATTTTCAAATTCAAATGGGTCCCGCCTGCTTCCAACTTTTATTACCGACTTCACAAAAAGGAGGAGGTACTATGTTCGGGTGTTTGTATGTTTTTTTTTTATATGTTTGTTCATCGAATACTCCGCCAATTGTCGACGGATTTTCAAAATTCTTTTTTTGTTCGAAAGTAGATAGTTCTGAGGTGGTCCCATTGTCACCAAGTTAGGATCTGATGATGGGATCTTAGAGAAATCGAGGGCAACCCTCAAATTTTATAGGCTCACTTATTGTTTTTCGCATATTTTATGAAGTATCTTGTGTATTTGTGTATGGTTGTCACCATCTTAGGTAGCTGGGCTGATGATGGAAGGTACAACTCCTTAACAGTAAGAAGTTACTCGAACAGGCAAGGACTGTTTTAGTAAAATGTTTTGATGTTTGATAGGGCATTTGCCACATTTGGTCTCATGATCATCAAGTCATGACCTGATGCTGCAGTCAGGATAGTCTGCAGAGTACCTAACTCCTCGACAACTAACAGCAGATATATCGTGTTTAGGCTCATTGAAAAGGGCTCGATGTGTGGAAACACGTACTGTTACTGAGGAACACCGAAGACCTGATGCTGAAGCCAGGAGCATCAGAAAAAGTACAAACCTTGAAATTACAGCACCGTAGTCGTGTTTGGGCTCATTTTAAACAGGACTAATTTTATGTTCAATGCAATGTTGACATAAGTCTGGCCTGATGCTGCAGCCAGGATTATCAGCATCTAATCTAAAAACTAATAAAAGGAGAACTCCTCAACAATTAACGTCCCTGCATCGAGAAAAGGAATATTTTATAAAAAGGCGATGGGCAAGTTGACATTAGGCTATTGTAACTTAGATAAATTATAAATAGACCCATTAAAAAGCGAGAAATAAAAATTTTTAACAAAAAAAAAACCGAGTTCTAAAAAAAACACTACAAACTGAAAAATAACTTTAATTTCGGAAGTCGGCGGCAAACACTAAAATACTGATCCCTAAGACACCGACTTCCGAAATTAAAGTTATTTTTCAGTTTGTAGTGTTTTTTTTGGAAGTCGGTTTTTTTTAATTTAAACTGGGCTTGTTTTTAGCTTTTCAGTTCTTTTAACTTAAGTTTTTTACCGCAGTCGGGTTTTTTATTTTTTTTTAATAACTTTTTTTATTTCCAGCTTTTTAGTTTACAAATGTGAAAGATTTTGCTGACGATTTAGTTCTTGGTATGTACGTGTTTTTTATGATTTGCCACTTCGAATTACTTTTAACCATATAAGTTGTTTATATTTTTGTAATCATCTTTTAAAGCCCTTTATTTTGATACCCCACTCAATAAGTTTTGAGAAAAAAAATTTTTTTTGAAGACATACATATACCTGGGAGTGATATGAAGATTCGAATGACGTTATTGCGACACACGCTATTTCGAAAAAAATTAAGAGTGGTACGCCAGTTCGAAAACTCATAAAATCGAAAACCGCTATATCGAATGACGTTGTCGCGAACACGCTGATTCGAAAAACTGTTTGAATGGTACGCTAGTACGAAAGTCTTGGCATTGAAATCCACTGTTGCGAATAGCCTAATATTCCAATCTGAATTTTTCTGAGGATCGAACTCGCGACCCCGATAAAGCCTTAGCTTTGTATTGGGTTTGGGAAACAAGAGCAATAAGAAGTACAGACCTATTATTTTAAGTTAACTTTTGGTAATGAGTATTATATACCACCTATAATTTTGATTTGTTGACTTCTGTGTTGATTACTATATTTACCTAATGGAAATTAAAAAGTTAACTTTTTAATTTCCAGTAAGTCGGGGATCGCGAGTTCGATCCTCAGACAAATTCAGATTGGAATATTAGACTTTTCGCAACAGTGGATTTCAATGCCAAGACTTTCGTACTAGCGTACCATTCAAACAGTTTTTCGAATCAGCGTGTTCGCGACAACGTCATTCGATATAACGGTTTTCGATTTTATGAGTTTTCGAACTGGCGTACCACTCTTAACTTTTTTCGAAATAGCGTGCGTCGCAATAACGTCATTCGAATCTTCATATCACTCCCCATATACCTACATAGTAGTCGCCATATTGAATTTTCACGAACGTCATGTCTTTAGTGACACTCGCCGGACTAAGAGGAATCGATTGACGTGTGAATAATAAAAATCGGCCCAGGCGTTTCGTCTGTATAGTGCTTCAAAGGAACATACAAACATACATACCTACATACATAGGCTGATGAACACATTACCACTCCTTTGCGTCGCGCAGTCGGGTAAAAAGAAGCTACTAATTTATTTCAATATCAGATTTAATGATTTAATTGAATGAGTTAGGTTAGGTTTCATTTCATTTCATTTCATTTTCATTTCATATCAATAAAAAAAATATACTGAAGACTAAGCTGTATGGATAGTTCCCTTTGCCTACCAAAATGACGACCCTAGTTTTTTTTAATTAACACCACCGGAACTCAGTATAATTGCACAAAATGCTTCGGAGAACATTTTACCGGAAAAGTCAAAAAGTCGTTACATATCTACATACGACGAATTTATTGCGTGGAGAGAAGAGAAAAAAAAAGCAAATAGTTTTTCAGAAAATGTTATGTTGGCATACTTCTCCGAACTCTCAGCAAAATTAAAACCGTCTACGTTATGGTCGAGGTTTTCGATGATAAAAAGTATGCTGAAAATAAGGAACAACGTGGATATAAGTGAATACCCAAAATTAAATGCTTTCTTAGGAAAATTCGACCGATTTTTCAAAAGTACCAGAAAGGGAAGTGTACAGCTCAAGCAATCGGGATAAACAAATTTGGTAATATGCCAAAAGAAATAGCTACGTTTCTTGGTCTGCCGGATGCTGAGTATTATACTGGGCACAGCTTCAGGAGGACCTCTGCTACATTATTGGCAGATTCAGGAGCCAATTTGACGTCCTTAAAGCGACTAGGAGGTTGGAAATCAGACAAAGTTGCAGAAAGCTATATTGGTGATTCATTAAACAACAAACTAGAAACTGGGAAAAAAATCACACAATCCATTAATTTAAGGTCCAGTCCGTCTCCTTCACATGTTGAAGAGAACGTTCGTCCATCTACCTTCGTTGATGATAATGATAATTCATCAGATCCAATTCCATCAACTAGCAAACGCCATTGTATGACAAATATACATGAACAATCATACGAAATTAATAATAGTTTGTCTCAAACAGTAAATATGCAACGTAAAACTTCCCCAGTTAGTTTAAAAAACTGTATCAATTTCAATGTACATACATGTGTACTATAACTTTGAGTTTGAGTTGAGTTTATTGTGTTTTTATTATTTTATTAAATTGCTTCATTTTTCGCAACTGTATTAAAACCGACTTCCAAAAAAAACACTACAAGCTGAAAAATAACTTTATTTTCGGAAGTCGGTGTCTTAGGGATCAGTATTTTAGTTTTTGCCACCGACTTCCGAAATTAAAGTTATTTTTCAGTTTGTAGTGTTTTTTTTGGAAGTCGGTTTTTTTTTTGTTAAAAAGTTTTTGTTTCTCGCATTTTAGTGGGTATATTTATAATTTATCTAAGTTACAATAGCCTAATGTCAACTTGCCCATCGCCTTTTTATAAAATATTCCTTTTCTCGATGCAGGGACGTTAATTGTTGAGGAATTCTCCTTTTATTAGTTTTTAGATTAGATGCTGATAATCCTGGCTGCAGCATCAGGCCAGACTTATGTCAACATTGCATTGAACATAAAATTAGTCCTGTTTAAAATGAGCCTAAACACGATATGTCTGCTGTTAGTTGTCGAGGACTTAGGTACTCTGCAGACTATCCTGACTGCAGCATCAGGTCATGACTTGATGATCATGAGACCAAATGTGGCAAATGCCCTATCAAACATCAAAACAATTTACTATAAAAACTTTTTTACAAAAAAACAACCGACTTCCAAAAACACTATAAAGTTAAAAATAACTTTAATTTCGGAAGTCGGTGTCTTTGGATTTGTATTTTAGTTTTTTGCCACCGACTTCCGAAATTAAAGTTATTTTTAACTTTATAGTGTTTTT
The DNA here is from genome assembly GCA_948474745.1 of Oligia latruncula. Lineage (NCBI taxonomy): Eukaryota > Metazoa > Arthropoda > Insecta > Lepidoptera > Noctuidae > Oligia > Oligia latruncula. Next base: position 18,078,084 of record OX419702.1, on the reverse strand, counting down.
GGAAGTCGGTTGTTTTTTTGTAAAAAAGTTTTTATTTTTCACTTTTTAGTGGGTCAGTTTGTAATTTATTTAAGTTACAATAGCCTAATATCAACGGATCATCACCTTTTACAAAATATTGCTTTTCCCGATGCAGGGACGTTAATTGTTGAGGAGTTCTCCTAGTAAGAACCAGGAGAACTGGAGCTGATTGAGAAGTCACCATCAGCTCCACTTCACCATACGCATTATAACGAGCATAAATTGCTTAGCAACCATATTAAAGTAATCGAATCGCAACCCGTGAAATATTTGTCATTGAGTAGTTCCGAAGGCCACCTGTGGTCTTCATCATCAGCTCCACTTTACCAAATGATGATTTCCGAGAGCAAATGCTCAAGTTACTTTAATTATTGAGTAGGCCACACGACGAAAGAGCATTGCTAGAAATGACGCGATACGCAACTTAAATTCGGTTTCAAATTGACGCATCAGCATGACTAGTACGTACTGGTCGTCCTATGTAAAACTACAATCATAATTAGGTATTATTTTTGTACGAACTGAACATGTTGGCATATTGAACCGTATGAAGTAAGCCCAACAAAAGGTAACTGCTGTAAATCGTTGAGGAATTCCCTCGACTGTCTATGGTCTCCATCATCAGACCTGTAATGGCACTTATAACCCATATGGGTGCAAAGTTTTTCCTTTGCCATTACAGTTCTTATCAATATAAATGAATTAATTCCAAACACAAGGTAGCTACTGTAAACTGTTGAGGAGTTCCCTTAACTGTCCTTCGTCTTCATCATCAGACCCCTAATGACAGTCACAACCCATGTAGGTGTAAAGTTCACATCAATACAAATTAATTAAGCCCAAACACAAGGTAACTGCTGTAAATCGTTGAGGAGTCCCCTCGACTGTCTTTCGGCTCCACCATCAGATCGACTCCAGGCCTTCATTAAATTGTAGTGCTTTAAAATACTTAATGAAAAAATTAACAAACGTACTAGTCGCTCCTACGATTTTCGAATGTTCCCCTCGGTTTCACTGGAATGCCATCATCAGATCCTGGTTTCCTTATCATGGTACCACCCTTGGCATATCTCCTTTCCAACAAAAAAAGAATAATCAAAATTGGTTCATAAACGACGAAGTTATCCGCGAACACACATAAAAAAAAAAATATATATATACGGTCGAATTGAGAAACCTCCCCCTTTTTTGAAGTCGGTTAAAAACAGTCCTTGCCTGTTCGAGTAACTTCTTACTGTTAAGGAGTTGTACCTTCCATCCTCAGCCCAGCTACCTGAGATGGTGACAACCATACACAAATACACAAGATACTTCATAAAATATGCGAAAAACAATAAGTGAGCCTATAAAATTTGAGGGTTGCCCTCGATTTCTCTAAGATCCCATCATCAGATCCTAACTTGGTGACAATGGGACCACCTCAGAACTATCTACTTTCGAACAAAAAAAGAATTTTGAAAATCCGTCGACAATTGGCGGAGTATTCGATGAAAAACACAAAAAAAAAAACATACAAAAAAAAAAAAAAACACAAACACCCGAACATAGTACCTCCTCCTTTTCGTAAAGTCGGTAAAAAATAGTCGTTCAGTACACCTGCGGAACCGTCATTGCAACTTGTTCCGACTGTCAACCCTCGCTCGGAACTCTTTGCAATGACAGCCTTTCCGCACTTGTAATGAAATCTACTATTCAAATTCAAATGGGTCCCGCCTGCTTCCAACTTTTATTTAATTTAAAAAAAAAAAACCGACTTCCAAAAAAGCACTACAAAGTGAAAAATAACTTTTATTTCGGAAGTCGGTGTCTTTGCATCTGTATTTTAGTTTTTTGCCACCGACTTCCGAAATAAAAGTTATTTTTCACTTTGTAGTGTTTTTTTTGGAAGTCGGTTTTTTTTTTTTTGTTAAAAAGTTTATATTTCTCGCTTTTTAACCGACTTCAAAAAAAGGAGGAGGTTTCTCAATTCGACCGTATATTTTTTAGTGTGTCTGTTTATAATGTAGGTATCTAAGTTACAATAGCCTAATGCCAACTTGCTTATCGCCTTTTACAAAATATTGCTTTTCCCGATGCAGGGACGTTAATTGTTGAGGAGTTCTCCTGGTATTCCACCATCAGCTCCATTTCACCATTCGCATTCGTGACGATCATAACTTGCTTAGCAACCATATTAAAGTAAGTAATCGAATCGCAAACCGGGAAATACTTATTATTGAGTAGTTCCGGTGGCCATTTGTGGTCTTCATCATCAGTTCCACTTCACCAAATGATGCTTTCAGAGAGCAAATACACGAGTTACTATAAAAAATACCCAAATCGCTATAGGTGTGCCTATAATACTTGAAGAGTTCCTTCGATTTCTCCAGGATCCCATCATCAGATCCTGACCTGATGACAATGGGACCACCTGGAAAGTATACCCTTTCAAACAAAAAAAATATTTTTGAAATCGGTCAAGCCGTCTCCGAGTAATCGGGGAACATACATAAAAAAAAAAATAAAAAAAAAAAAAAAAAAAGGTTCCGACGAATTGAGAACCTCCTCCTTTTTGAAGTCGGTTAAAAATGGGCTTGTTTTTACCCGACTGCGCGTCGCAAAGGAGTGGTAATGTGTTCATCAGCCTATGTATGTTCCTTTGAAGCACTATACAGACCAAACGCCTGGGCCGATTTTTATGATTCATACGTCAATCGATTCTTCTTAGTACGGCGAGTGTCACTAAAGACATGACGTTAGTGAAAATTCAATATGGCGACTACTATGTATGTATGTATATTTCTTTGGCACGATCTGTAGCCTAAACGGCTTGATCGATTTCAGCTTGAGAGGTGCCGTTAGATTCGTCTTAATTGTGCGAGTGACACTGGGTATATCAAAATTGAAAAAAAATTAAAATGGCCGATTTCTGGCGCAATGTTATTTATGTCTTCAAAAAAATTTTTTTTCTCAAAACCTATCGAGTGGGGTATCAAAATAAAGGGCTTAAAAAGATGATTACAAAAATATAAATAACTTTTGGTTAAAAGTAATTCGAAGTGACAAATCGTAAAAAACACGTACCAAGAACTAAATCGTCAGCGAAATCTTTCACATTTGTAAACTAAAAAGCTGGAAATAAAAAAAGTTATTAAAAAAAAAAAAAAACCCGACTGCGGTAAAAAACTTAAGTTAAAAGAACTGAAAAGCTAAAACACTACAAAGTGAAAAATAACTTTAATTTCGGAAGTCGGTGTCTTTGGATCTGTATTTTAGTTTTTTGCCACCGACTTCCGAAATTAAAGTTATTTTTCACTTTGTAGTGTTTTTTTTGGAAGTCGGTTTTTCTTTTTTGTTAAAAAGTTTTTATTTCCCGCTTTTTAGTGGGTCTGTTTATAATTTATCTAAGTTACAATAGCCTAATGTCAACTTGCTCATCGCCTTTACCAAAATATTGCTTTTCCCGATGCAGGGAAATTCATTGTTGAGAGTTCTCCTGGTATTTCACCATCAGCTCCATTTCACCATTCGCATTGTGACGAGCATAACTTGCTTAGCAACCATAATAAAGTAATCGAATCGCAACCCATGAAATACTTATTATTGAGTAGTTCCGGTGGCCATCTGTGGTCTTCATCATCAGTTCCACTTCACCAAATAGTGCTTTTCGAGAGCAAATGCACGAGTTACTATAAAAAATACCCAAATCGCTATAGGTGTGCCTATAATATTTGAAGAGTTCCTTCGATTTCTCCAGGATCCCATCATCAGATCCTGACCTGATGACAATGGGACCACCTGGAAAGTATACCCTTTCAAACAAAAAAATATTTTTTGAAATCGGTCCAGCCATCATCGAGTAATCGGGGAACATACATAAAAAAAAAAAAATAAAAATAAAAAAAAAAAAAAAAAAAAAAGGTCCCGACGAATTGAGAACCTCCTCCTTTTTGAAGTCGGTTAAAAAACAAGCCCATTTTAATTTTTACCGACTTTACAAAAAGGAGGAGGTACAAAAACGGTGGCAAAAACTAAAATACTGATCCCTAAGACACCGACTTCCGAAATTAAAGTTATTTTTCAGTTTGTAGTGTTTTTTTTGGAAGTCGGTTTTTTTTTATGTTTGTTCGCGGATAACTTCGTCATTTATGAACCGATTTTGATTATTCTTTTTTTGTTGGAAAGGAAATATGCCAAGGGTGGTCCCGTGATAAGAAAACCAGGATCTGATGATGGCATCCCAGTGAAATCGAGGGGAACATTCGAAAATCGTAGGAGCGACTAGTGCGTTTGTTAATTTTTTCATTAGGTATTTTAAAGCACTACAATTTAATGAAGGCCTGCAGTCGATCAGATGATGGAGCCGAAAGACAGACCTTGTGTTTGGGCTTGATTAATTTGTATTGATGTGAACTTTACACCTACATGGTTGTGACTGTCATTAGGGGTCTGATGATGAAGACGAAGGACAGTTAAGGGAACTCCTCAACAGTTTACAGTAGCTACCTTGTGTTTGGAATTAATTCATTTATATTGATGAGAACTGTAATGGCAAAGGAAACATTTCATGTGATATATAAATAAAATAAATATAAACTTTGCACCCATATAGGTTATAAGTGCCATTACAGGTCTGATGATGGAGACCATAGACAGTCGAGGGAATTCCTCAACGATTTACAGCAGTTACCTTTTGTTGGGCTTACTTCATACGGTTCAATATGCCAAAATGTTCAGTTCGTACAAAAATAATACCTAATTAAGATTGTAGTTTTACATAGGACGACCTCTACCTACTAGTCATGCTGATGCGTCAATTTGAAACCGAATTTAATTTGAGTAATCGCGTCATTTCTAGCAATGCTCTTTCGTCGTGTGGCCTACTCAATAATTAAAGTAACTTGAGCATTTGCTGTCGGAAATCATCATTTGGTAAAGTGGAACTGATGATGATTCCGATGGCCATCTGTGGTCTTCATCATCAGATGAAGACCACAGATGGCCATCGGAACTACTCAATGACAAATATTTCACGGGTTGCGAATCGATTACTTTAATATGATTGCTAAGCAATTTATGCTCGTTACAATGCGTATGGTGAGTGGTTGTTGAGGAGTTCTCTTGGCTCTTACCAGGAGAACTCCTCAACAATAAATGTCCGAGCATCGGGAAAAGCAATATTTTGTAACATGTGATGAGCAGTTGACATTAGGCTATTGTAACTTAGATAAAAAAGCTTGTAATTACAAACTGACCTACTAAAAAGTGAAAAATAAAAACTTTTTGCAAAAAAAAAAACAACCGACTTCCAAAAAATACACTACAAATTGAAAAATAACTTTAATTTCGGAAGTCGGTGTCATTAAACGAAAATGCGGAACCAAAGACACCGACTTCCGAAATTAAAGTTATTTTTCAATTTGTAGTGTATTTTATTATATTTTCAAATTCAAACCGGGTCCCGCCTGCTTCCAACTTTTATTTAATTTAAAATGGGGTTGTTTTTAGCTTTTCAGTTCTTTTAACTTAAGTTTTTTACCGCAGTCGGGTTTTTTATTTATTTTTAATAACTTTTTTTATTTCCAGTTTACAAATTATGTGAAAGATTTCGCTGACGACTTAGTTCTTGGTACCTACGTGTTTTTTCGATTTGTCACTTCGAATTACTTTTAACCACATAAGTTGTATATATATATTTGTAATCATATTTTAAAGCCCTTTATTTTGATATCCCACTCGATAGGTTTTGAGAAAAAAAAATTTTTTTGAAAACAACATTGCGCCCAAAATTGGCCATTTTAAGTTTTTTCAATTTTGATATACCCAGTGTCACTCGCACAATTAAGACGAATCTAACGGCACCTCTCAAGCTGAAATCGATCAAGCCGTTTAGGCTACAGATCGTGCCAAAGAGATATACATACATACATATAAACATAGTAGTCGCCATATTGAATTTTCACTAACGTCATGTCTTTAGTGACACTCGCCGGACTAAGAGGAATCGATTGACGTGTGAATCATAAAAATCGGCCCCGGCGTTTGCTCTGATAGTGCTTCAAAGGAACATATATACATAGGCTGATAAACACATTACCACTCCTTTGCGTCGCGCAGTCGGGTAACAAGGGGAACCATGTGAACGCAAAGATTACTTTTATGGACTATTTATAAAAAAATTAAGGAGGTATGTATGTCGGGAGAAGATAGCTTTTCTAATAAGTAAGGATTAATTATCAAAAAAATAGTTGTTCGAGATTGCAAGATATTTTAACTCAATTACTTTCGTTCTCCACTAATGGATAATCATAATAACAGTGCCTATTTTATTTATAAACATATTGCAATGGAATACAGAGTTTAAGGGGGAAGCTCTAAAGTGGCCCGCGAAATTCAAATTTTCTTACGTTTTTTGCAATTTGCTGGTCAGTATTAAGTTGTACGTTGATTAAAATATGGTTCGCGGTCGTAACAAATATGTATTTACAGAATTATAATCATTAAAGTCATCAACACAACTCTCTAAGACCATGTAATCCCCAAATGTCAAGATTTCATGAAATAGTCATTCTTGGGGATTACATGGTCATGGTAAATTGTAAGGAGATTAAGAATATTATCTTGGTATACTGCCCTTCCTCAGTACATACTATTCAATCTGACTGGGATTTAATTTTCACAAAATTTAATAGTAAATGTTTAATCGATACGTATATCGTACGATAGTTTTTGACGCTGCTTTGGATGCGGGATACATCTCGCTTAACAAAGGGGTAGGTGAGCACACGCGAATTAAAATGGTCAATGGCTATTTACAAAAGACGTCCCCGGACATTACATTTGTTTCCACGGACTTAGCTTATAAATTTGAGTGGCATGTATTGAGTGAAATCTGGGCAGTGATCATATGTGTATTAAAATTAAAAGTAATTATAGGGAAGCTACATACATAACTAAAAAACGTAAATATAAAGCGGCCAACTGGGAGAAATATACCAAAACGTTAGAAGAAGTAATGTTACCATATTGTGAAGAGTTAGATGCTCAACGAAATTATGATTATTTCATAAACATCATTAATAGTGCGGCTGATAAATATGTAGGTACCCTATATAAAACATTGTACATACTATAGACCGGGATTTCAACCAAAGTCTTATTGGAATTAAACACTCTCTAAATTAGTAGCTGAAAGAAGGCTAGCACTAAGTAATTTTAGGTCAAATCCTACCCCCTTTAACTTAAACACATTCTAGAAGAAAAGACAGTAATCGCTAAGAAAGCTATTAGTAAAGCTAGAATAAATGAGCGCCGCAATTTTTATACAGACATTGATTGAGTCAACAACGATCACTGTCGTTACATATCCACATAAGACTATTTTTTTGCGTGGAGAGAAGAGAAAAAAGCAATATTGTGTTTTTATTATTTTATTAAATTGCTTCATTTTTTCGCAACTGTATTAAAAATAGTCGTTCAGTACACCTGCGGAACCGTCATTGCAACTTGTTCCGACTGTCAACCCTCGCCTTCGGCTGCGCCTCGGCTCGGGTAGACATTTGTCGGAACTCTTTGCAATGACAGCCTTTCCGCACTTGTAATGAAATATACTATTTTAGTAAAGTTGTATAATGATATTTTAAATACTAGTGTGGTACCTGCACAGTGGCGTGACATAGTGTTGATGCCTATTCCTAAACCAGCTACACCTTCAGACAGTAATCCAAAATTAAGGCCTATCTGCTTAATATCATGCTTGTGTAAGATCTTTCACTCCATACTGACAAAACGCATTGAGTGGTTCATAGAGAAAAACAATATTTTGCTTCCATAAGGGTACGTATTTGAATATCGAAGATTAAAATACCGACTGTTAAAATATCGATGTTCGAAACATCGAAAATGGAAATATGGAACGACCATACAACCGAAAATTAAAATAACGAAAGTTTATATTATCGAATGGTTAAATATCCTACGTCCAATATATCTAAAATCTAAATATCTACAAAAGTTACATCGAAAGATCTAAATATCGAAATACAGATTATCGAACGTCCTAAATATCGATGGGTACCTACATATATTATTTGAACATCGAAAATTAATATACTTACGTGTAAAAATGGGTTAATTTTCAACATTTTATACATTAATTAATTCACCCTATAAATACGTACAAGTTAAAATATCGAACAAATTTTGATATAAGGTATGAGTGGAAAAAGGTTGCTTCTGCAACGTCTCCGGCGCTACGGGAAGTGCAACCCCTTCGCCCTTGCGTAACAAAGGATAGGCACCCATGTTCACCTCCGCAGCTTCGGCTTGCTGCAGCCTCAGCCGCTACGGCTCCCACGGGTGCCTATGCTTTGTTACAACGGGCGGGGGTTGCCCTCCCTTCGCGCCTCCGGATTTTTATATACACTCTAGGGGTAACAGCCAAAGACTACGTAAATTCGGGGTGCCCCAATTCGGTTTTGGAACAATTTCGACCTATTTTATCCATGAAAATCAGTGTCCAGTGTACAAGCCTAGGTCAATCGTGAAGGTATTATTTAGGTCTTTAAATTAAAATATTTTCTTGAAAGTCACAAGTATTTTTGTTTTTTGCCACTGACATCCGAAATTAAAGTTATTTTTACCGACTTCAAAAAAAAAGGAAGTTATCAATTCGATACGTATTGCAGTATTAGTAATTACTGCATATTATGTTTTCAACATTCCATCCTTCTTCAAGATTTTAGGCAACCTTTTTTGGTCATTTTTCTGATTTAAAAATCAAACTTTTGAATATTGAACTGCTTCTGTCAAGTGATTTTTTTCTCTTGAAGTTTGTGACTTGTTGTTTGGAGATCACTGCTGACGGCTGGAGCTATATTTTTTTTTCTCTTTCGCTTAAAAGTGCTTATAATAGTAAAAATATGATGAATATATGTTGTTAATGATCTAATTTGGATTCGAGAGACGTCTTCAGTGTATAATTCTATTTGACCTTATCAGGATACGCCTGAAGATATACGACTAACAAGCCGAGTTTTCGGTCCTACCCTACCCTACTACCATTATGTTCCTGGCTGTATTCCAATAGGAAGCCGACAGATACGATCCAGCAGATTTCTACATACAACTATTTAAGTTTCAAAGAACATTCAATCAACATTCCGGAGTCTACTGAAAGACTCACCGAAGCGACGAAACGTCCAGGAGGGAATTTGTCAGATATTTAATTTTTTCCTCTTTTCTCCTAGTAGTCCAGTCTAGTTTGATCTAAACGATATTATTTCGGTTTAATACATTATTACCTATATTATTTTTTATTATATAGTGATTACTTCTGTAAAACTCAGAATACTACAGGTTTTATATCGTTCGTTCGTGATTAGTGCTACGCGATCGTAGGGAAATTTCAGTTGCAACTGCAGTTAAACTCGACGCGTAATCTATCTAATTTTGAAATATAATTCAAAGTACAAAAACCTTAAGTATTATTTCCGTTTCTTTCAAAACTCGCCAGACAAAATGTAACAAGTTTCCTTCCTAGTTAGTTTAGATATTTTTTTTCAACATTAATTTGTTATTTTTTTACAGACTTCAAAAAAAAGCAGGTTATCAATTCGATACGTATGTATGTAATATTATTGGAATTGCATTATATTCACATATGACAATCTATTAGGGCTTCCAAACAAATATACGTATGTATGTATGTATGTTTGTCCACGCATATCTCTAACTATTAATCGGATCGTGACCATTCTTTTTTTATTGGCTTACATTTACTTCAACTTAGGGAACAGTGCAAGTTTCATCAAAATCGATTCAGTAATTTTCAAGATATGGACTAAGACGTGAAAGTGTGACGGCCTGGCTTATTGATACGAGCTACGGGTGTAGTGTCAAAGCGAAAACATCTCAAAACCTTGGTCAAATTCTAGTGCAACAACTAAAAATTACCAAATAAAAAGTAATTTAAAAAAATTAAACCGACTTCAAAAAGAAATGAACTCAAAATTATGAAATAACTTTAATTTCGGAAGTCGGTGGCAAAAAACTAAAACTAAAATACAGATCCCAAGACACCGACTTCCGAAATTAAAGTTATTTCATAATTTTGAGTTCATTTATTTTTGAAGTCGGTTTAATTTCTTTAAATTACTTTTTTGTAAAACCTTTTTTTAGTTCGGTTATTTTTATACAGCAAAATTATACGTTTTTTAAGTGGCGAAGAATTGTGTTTCCTTTTTATATCGCTACAGTATGTATGTAATATTATTGGTATTGCATTATATTCACATATGACAATCTACTAAGGCTTCCAAACAAATATACAAAATTTCATATACGTATGTATGTATGTATGTATGTTTGTCCACGCATTTCTCAGCAACTATTAATCGGATCGTGACCGATTTTTTTGTATTAGCTTACATTTACTTCAACTTAGGGAACAGTGCAAGTTTCATCAAAATCGGTTCAGTAATTTTCAAGATATGGACTAATACGTGTAAGTGTGACGGCCTGGCGTATTGATACGAGCTACGGGTGTAGTGTCAAAGGGAAAACATCTCAAAACCTTGGTCAAATTCTAGTGCAAAAACTAAAAATTACGAAATAAAAAGTAAGTCGGTTTAATTTTTTTAAATTACTTTTTATTCACTTTATAGTTTTTTTTGGAAGTCGGTTGTTTTTTTTGTAAAAAAGTTTTTATTTTTTACTTTTTAGTGGGTCAGAGCCTAATGTCAACTGCAACTTAAAATTTAGTCCTGTTTAAAATGAGCACAAACACGACTACGGTGCTGTAATTTCAAGGTTTGTACTTTTTCTGATGCTCCTGGCTTCAGCATCAGGTCTCTATTTGCTTCGGTGTTCCTCATTAACAGTACGTTTATCCACACATCGAGCCCTTTTTACCGACTTCACAAAAAGGAGGAGAAAAAAAAAAACATACAAACATCCGAACATAGTACCTACTATGTTCGGATGTTTGTATGTTTTTTTTTTTTTTCATCGAGTACTCCGCCAATTGTCCACGGATTTTCAAAATTCTTTTTTTGTTCGAAAGTAGATAGTTCTGAGGTGGTCCCACTGTCACCAAGTTAGGATCTGATGATGGGATATTAGAGAAATCGAGGGCAACCCTCCAATTTTATAGGCTCACTTATTGTTTTTCGCATATTTTATGAAGTATCTTGTGTATGGTTGTCACCATCTCAGGTAGCTGGGCTGATGATGGAAGGTACAACTCCTTAACAGTAAGAAGTTACTCGAACAGGCAAGGACTGTTTTAGTAAATTGTTTTGTTTTTTTTTTTTTTTTTTTTAAACGTTGCCCCACACTAGGAATTTCTCCTGTATTGTGGGTGCGTTTACAAACATTTAAACTCACAGACACAAACAGCCAGACCCGAAACAACTACTTGTAGGACATACAAATATTTGTTCCGTGCGGGAATTGAACCCGCGATACGCAGCGCAGCAGTCAATCGCTTAACCACTGCGCCAACCGTGCCGTCAAGATGTTTGATAGGGCATTTGCCACATTTGGTCTCATGATCATCTAGTCATGACCTGATGCTGCAGTCAGGATAGTCTGCAGAGTACCTAACTCCTCGACAACTAACAGCAGATATATCGTGTTTAGGCTCATTGAAAAGGGCTCGATGTGTGGATAAACGTACTGTTAATGAGGAACACCGAAGTACATAGAGACCTGATGCTGAAGCCAGGAGCATCAGAAAAAGTACAAACCTTGAAATTACAGCACCGTAGTCGTGTTTGGGCTCATTTTAAACAGGACTAAATTTTAAGTTCAATGCAATGTTGATATAAGTCTGGCCTGATGCTGCAGCCAGGATTATCAGCATCTAGTCTAAAAACTAATAAATACTTCTTAAAGTGAAATACTTTTGCGAGTTTTTCTTCTGTATAATTATCCTAACAAAGGATGTAATTTATCTATATATGTATGTATTTAGAAATATATAAGTATGTTTATCAGTTGTCTAGTACTCATAACACAAGCTCTGCTTAGCTTGAGACTAGACGGCGTTGTGTGATAGTTGTGGAATATTATTATTATTTATTTCTATATTTTAACATATCTCGGGACCTTGGGGTCCCGGTCCTTTGGAAGGCGTACGAGGGGCCGAAGCCAACTCGCAGAGGCCCGTTAGAGATGTTCAATGAAATGTTATTATTATTATAATATTATTATTATAAAGGTTGTCGGTAGTGGCTGGATGAGAGAAGCGGAGGACCGTGAACGTTGGCGCAAACTTGGGGAGGTCTACGTTCAGCAGTGAACTGCAATATGCTGATGATGATTTATAAAAGCCTCAATCGTTGCATTTCATGCAATGCCTTTTCGTCATGTGGTCTATTAAGCAATTTGGTAGGTTCCAAGTCGCATAATACAATTCCATCTAGCGTCTTTTTAATAATAAATAATAATAATAAACCATTTATTATCAGGTAACAAAGACCCATAACCTTTGTTTTGCGACTAAGCGCAACATAAACCCTTAGCAATTTTTTTTGCCTAAGTCTATTATTATTTAAAAGGATATATACTTCTAGATTGGTTCCATGAGGAAGTGAATAATGGGATCCGTGAGGAATTGAGGGAACTCCTTAAATATTATAGGCCTTAGGTAGGTAGGTACTTTTTCTGATGCTCCTGGCTTCAGCATCAGGTCTCTATGTACTTTGGTGTTCCTCATTAACAGTACGTTTATCCATACATCGAACCCTTTTCAATGAGCCTAAACACGATATATCTGCTGTTAGTTGTCGAGGAGTTAGGTACTCTGCAGACTATCATGACTGCAGCATCAGGACATGACTTGATGATCATGAGACCAAATGTGGCAAATGCCCTATCAAACATCAAAACAATTTACTAAAACAGTCCTTGCCTGTTCGAGTAACTTCTTACTGTTAAGGAGTTGTACCTTCCATCATCAGCCCAGCTACCTGAGATGGTGACAATCATACACAAGATACTTCATAAAATATGCGAAAAACAATAAGTGAGCCTATAAAATTTGAGGGTTGCCCTCGATTTCTCTAAGATCCCATCATCAGATCCTAACTTGGTGACGGTGGGACCACCTCAGAACTATCTACTTTGGAACAAAAAAAAAATTTTGAAAATCCGTCGACAATTGGCGGAGTATTCGATGAAGAAACATACAAAAAAAAAACATACAAACATCCGAACATAGTACCTCCTCCTTTTTGTGAAGTCGGTAATAAACAGCCATGCCTTAGAATTAGTGGATAGTTATAAATATTTCGGGTTATGGCTAGACAGATCGCTACGATGGGGACGTCATATTAATGAGGTAGTCAGAAAGTCACAGAAATACTTAAATATACATACTCAAAGTTTTGGCAGGTACTTCTTGTAATACACCCCAAACATTTACGCAGAATATATATAGCGATAGTCAGAAGTCGTTTAGACTATAGTTGTTTTATTTACGACAACAGTGCGAATTCACATTTATATAAATTGCAGAAAATACAGAATCAAGCACTGAGAATTATAGGTGGTTTTATAAAGTCTACGCCGATTCACACTATGGAGAGTGAACTATGTATTCCGCCATTACATATAAGAAGAAAATTCCTAGCCTACAAATATGGTTTAAAATCCCTATCTTGGACTAACAATGTTACGATTAAATTATTAAAAGAACTAAATACGTTTATTACCAACAGTTATTGGACACGCAAAAAAAAACCATTACTTGTGACTGTTTTAAATGAAATTGAAGATGTTCAGGTTGCTTCGCAACATGGGTCACTTACATTGATGCGAATAATATAATTTCGGTTGGTTTAGATAGCATGCATCGAGCTAAAGATTTTTACGAATTAAATATGTTGAAACACGCTGTAATGAAAGAATTAATAGAGAAATATGCTGAATGGGTAGTAATTTACACAGATGGATCTATGAGCAAGAATGGTAGGGGAGCTTCATTTTATGTTCGCTCACAAGAAAATGCTAGTAGATGTTTCAAAGTAATTGGAAATGTGTGTATCATGTCGTTGGAGCTTATTGCGATCTCAGAAGCACTATCATATATCAAAACAATTGATGACAATAAAGCTGTTATATGTTCAGACAGTTAGAGTGCTTTATATCATATAGCTCGATGCGCCTCTGGTCGCAGAGGTACACCGATAGCATACGAGATACTCTCTAAAATAGAGGAATTAGCGAAGAAAGGAGTGGATCTGAGGTTGCAGTGGGTTCCTTCGCACATTGGGATACGTGGTAATGAGGAGGCGGATAGATTAGCGAAAATTGGAAGTACAGAAGGACATGAAATTTATGTGAAACCATATTATTCAGAAATATTAACGAAATATAATGGACAGTGTCATGATTTGTGGAAGGAATATTTCAATCAGAGATCATTGGAAAAGGGTATATGGTATAAAACTATCCAATTTCAGCCTCCTCGTATACCTTGGTGTACATATAGTCGGAAACTGATTATTACAGCGCACAGAATCAGAACCGGACATATTCCATCAAACAATTTTGCCTTTTTAATGGGAAAGGTTTCTTCCCCTAAATGTGATGCTTGTGGAATAATACGAGTAGACGATGTATAACCATTTGTTGATGGAATGTGTTCAATTTAATAATAGACGATGTATACCATTTGTTGATGGAACGTGTTCAATTTAATAATAGACGATGTATACCATTTGTTGATGGAATGTGTTCAATTTAATAATAGACGATGTATACCATTTGTTGATGGAATGTGTTCAATTTAATAATAGACGATGTATACCATTTGTTGATGGAATGTGTTCAATTTAATAATAGACGATGTATACCATTTGTTGATGGAATGTGTTCAATTTAATAATAGACGATGTATACCATTTGTTGATGGAATGTGTTCAATTTAATAATAGACGATGTATACCATTTGTTGATGGAATGTGTTCAATTTAATAATAGACGATGTATACCATTTGTTGATGGAATGTGTTCAATTTTATGCAGAGAGAGAGGAATTGTTTGAAAAATTGAATCTGGACAAATTGCAGGTTGGAATCATGAATTCTATACTCTCAAACCCTAACAGTGATAGCTTGTCTTTTGTTTACACTATTATCATCTTAAGTTAAACCAATGATGTAACTACAACTAGTAAATAAGATTAATCGGACTGACATACATGTAGTATAAGAGTCCAAAAAAAAAAGAAAAAAAAAACTACTATGAGGCTTTAACACGTTGCAGGCGTCAGGTTCAACTGAAACACCTACAAGATGGAGTGACGAAATAGCAATGTTTAAACTGTCCGTACGTTCACGTACCTACAGCGCATCATAGGCTAGCTTTCAGCCCCGCGAGCCGCGAACACCTTGATAACTGGCCAATATTTTTACCACGTATGAGCCCCACGCAATGAAGCCATTAGATGGTGGATTCCTGTGTTACCGAAAACGAAAATACCGACCGAGCTTCACATAACGTAGTCGGGGTCGGGGCAGAGTACGAGCCCTCCGCGTTGAGCCTGTCCGCGAGGCCCCGCGCCGCGTGGTGAACTACTCTGTGTCACCTCAACGACGTCTTCAACTAAGCTTAGGATAGCTATCTGAGCGAACGAGTGCCGAGCGCCAACATCGTGTTAATTAACTCTATCCAACCAACAGAATATGAGAGAATGCCTAAGGCATTAAGTCCGCCTTTGTACCTTTTTTGTGCGGAAAGTTTAAATAAATAAATAAATAAATACACTACGAGAACCGTGATCTGCGAGCACCTAACCTAACCATTGGAGCACGAATCCCCAGTCGAAAGGAGTTGTTTAATAAGGCGCCCATTACACGGTAGGTTTGGGCTCATAATAACAGTGTGGAGCATATAAATATTATACCTAATGTACTCTGTGGTGTGAAGGTAGCGGTGGTATACTCACTGGCGTATCCGTTGCTCTTGTGCGCGAGCACATGTCCGTTGAGCACGGGAGGGTCACGCGGCGGCGGGGGCGACGGCGGCGGCGAGGGGGAGGGGGGCGCGTGCGTGCGCATGAACTTCCTCATGGCGCTGCGCTGCGCATCACGTCACTCAACCAGAGGGTCACCAGTAGTCACCAACTCACCACCCCACCAAACAATATCTGCTAACAGAATTCACTATTTGTCATTTTTTATGGGGTTTCGTTCCCCGCATTTTTAAATTACCGTCTTTTCTGACTACTTCAGGGTCCGACCGCCAACGTAAAGAAGTCAATTAGTGGAACTAATGAAAACTGAATTTTAAAACCTGTATGTATAGGGTAGCTGTAAGCAGGGGCATAGCTTGCCTATCAGTCGAATACAACGAAACTGTAAAAATATTTCGAGTGCGCGCAAGATAAGTCTGCGCGCGACGTTTGACGTCAAGATCCCTGCCAGCACTTTTAATCACTTTCGGCATAATGATGGCAATTATTTACTTTAGAATACAAGGAACACAACACATTCTCTTGACATCTGAAATAAACGTCCAGATCCAGTCTCACCAGATTCAGTCCGTCCGGCAAACGCCTATTTTTGATTTCGGCCGCGCGCAGACTAAATGTCATAGCACACGTATCAAATCGAAAAGGGGTCGGAACCGTATCGCCTTTCGTCTCGCCGTCAACCTAACGTAAGCACGTAACCAAAGCGGATCAGAAGCTCCGATACGTCGACTCGGCTACGGCTAGGCGACGCCGCGCTTACGGCTCGCCGACCGCTGGTTGACGGTGCAGCCGGCAGGCCGGAGGGGTGAAAGGGGCAAGGGTGAACGAAGAGACGTCAGCGCGGGGACGACGACTGACGAGCCGTAACGCTCCGCACCGCGGTTCGTGAGCTTGTCTCGAGGCGAGGCGATTACGTTACGATTCCGATTAGTGTGCGTTGCAGTAGGGAGTTTCATACAAAGAATACTGAATGAACGGCTCGAGTTTGAGTTGATACGGTGCCGATCCCTTTCCGGTTTGATACGTGTGCTTTCCGAGCTGGGAATGTCATCGATGTAATCGATTTGAGCGTGCTTATACCCGTACCGAATTAGCGTGAGCGCAATACCTATGTCCCGTGAATCGTCATAGATGACGTCATGACATGCGCCATCTTAAGTCGCGCATGAAAAGTCAACTTATCATGCATACCCATAGCCATACACGTTCAAATTTACCGGACGCGGCTTCAAGTCCGCTGCAAACTTGATCGTGAGTTTCGTGAGTGGCCCGCATTAAAATAATATCACCGTGAGCGCTGTCTAAAATTACAGTGTGTGTGAGGATGTGTCAGTGTGTGTTTTGTTTTGAGTTGCTTCATATCTTTAAATTATACTAACGTGGCATTTTCGAAATTATGCTTCAATCGCCACCTAATCAAAGAAGAAGAAATGTGGTGTTTTTACAAAGAATTACTGTAATAATATCGTTCACGAGAGCGTTCCGAATTGTTGACAGCATCATAATGTAGTCCAGCATCATATTGTAGTCTTTGATGTAGTCCAGTGTTGCCAGATGACCGTCTCGCGTTCTCCCCAAACCTTCCCCGAAATCCCCCCAAAATTCGGGTTTTGAAAAAAAAAACCCCCACAAATGACAAAAAAAAATTTTTTTTTTAATCAATTGTTTATTCATGTTATTTTTTTTTAATTAAAATTATTTTTCTTTCCTTAGGATTATTGAAAGGTACAATTGTATACTGTTTCAGCAATAGTTTCCATTACTGAATCAGCCTCTTCACCCGCGTCGTTTGCAGTTCCGTACCTATATATTTTTTCTGAATTAAATCTGTTTAGCATCTTTGAACTAGGTTTAAAATGAACAAATCCTTCTAGCAATGTATATCTCTCAAGATTGATTCGGCAGTGTGAATGGCCAATCTGTTTCGAAGTTTGTCTTTAATAATAGCTACTTGAGAGAAGGCTCTTTCCACAAATGCGATAGATAAAGGCAACGAGAAAAATTCCTAATGCCAATTTGCTAACATGTCCGTAGATTCTATAACCGACTGAATTTTTTTGTGTGCTTTCACAGATTAGTTAGTGGTTTGATCGCGTTGATTCGATTGATGCATTCTGATAATATATTTTTTAATCATCACTGCTAGCCGCGGCTTTGCCCAGACTAGTTATGGTAATAAAAATCCTCCAAATCCCCCCACACCTAGTTTTTCTCCCCCCAAAAATCCCCCCATAAATATTGTCCCCCCAATTGTCCCCCCATAACTATAAAAAAACCCCAAATTTGGGGGGATTCCCCCCAATCTGGCATCACTGATGTAGTCTTTGATTGTTGACAGCAGCTCTCAGCTGTCGTAATCGTAATAAACATCTATAGCGCTTATTACACTATCCAATTTTTAGGAAATCTAACTAGGAAGTCGGAAGCTAGTGATCACACTACACTAAATTGGATTCTAAATCGGACAGACGACGCATTCGTGAAAAAGGATTGTACTGGGTTGCGTTTCGAATTTTCTATCGATGGCGTCTTTAAAGTCACGTCTTTTTAGGGTTCCGTACCAAAATGGTAAAAACGGAACCCTTATGGTGAGACTAAGTCTGTCTGTCACAGCTGGATATCTCAAGAACTACTAATGCTATCAACTTGAAATTTGGAATAGTTTTAGATGACGTTTGCCCAACTATTTTGCAAATAAGAAAGAAATAAAAATAAATGTATAATTTTTGCAACAGGGACTGAAAGGGGGTCTGAAAAATTCGAAGTGGGACCACTAGCATGTGGAGTATCATTTATGAAAGAGCGCAGTTTGCACATTCTCAATTTTTTTTTCACTTTAAGGTTCCGTACCAAAATGGTAAAAACGGAACCCTTATGGTGAGACTAAGTCTGTCTGTCACAGCTGGATATCTCAAGAACTACTAATGCTATGAACTGGAAATTTGGAATAGTTTTAGATGACGTTTGACCCCCCCCCCCTATCTCCTAAGTTTGCAAAGAGAAAAAATTGAAATTATTCTATGTGATAGAAGTTTATGTAAAGATTACCGGAAAAATAAAACGAAGTCTGAAAATAGCACACTTTTTCAGAAATCATCAACAAAAGTTACATTAGTTCCACTATCGGTCAAGAGATGGCGCTGAATATTCTACACCGCAGTGCACAGTGTTAAAATTGTCTAATGAATACATATAGGCATCGCCGATGAAAATGTAAAAACATGATGGTACCAAACCCTCGGTGCGCAAGTCCGACTCGCTCTTGCCCGGTTTTTTGTCATAGGTTTCGTCTTTTATGTCATATTTTTTGCAATAAGACCTTAAAACCTTCATCGCGTAATGACTGATTAAAATATTTTTTGTCGTTTTTAATAATAAGGATAGGGCATTTCCCCATACATTTCTATTATTTAGTTAAGATTAGTTCGACTAGTCGTTCTAAATCGTAGCGCCGTGTCCTAGATCGAAGCAGAATTGAGCTGCTCCAATAGGTTTAGATTGTTGTTTTTATTTTTGCTATTTTACACTTTAATAATTTTCTTTTTTTTTTTAAGTATCTCTTTACTTAAATAATGACATGTACATTTACTGTATAAAGTATTATATGATTTTAATTATTGTGAATGTGAGGACTATGTGGGTAATTTTTTTGTTTTTTCTCTCTTCGTTTTAATCATGATCTGGCAGTTTGAGTAGTTTATGCGGCCTACCCAAATGTCCTGTCTTTGGTATTGTTCGTCGAATCGTTGAGCTCCTTAAGTTCTGAGTTGAGCTGCACGGTTACTGACAAATGCGTGCACTGACTGGACAGGTCCGCTCAATCTGTGTGGTTCTTTCCTCAAAAGACCATTTCAGACACTAATCTACATGGTCTTCACACGATCTGACCAAGATTTTGTCTGGACTTTAAAAGAGACTGTGACTTCTGAGTTTGTTTCGGCCTTTCTTCTCAGAATAGTCAGTTAGGAAACGCCGACCTCATCTAGTTTAACAAAAAATATGATTGACGTGTAAAAGTGTTTGTACAAACCTACTTACAGAAATAAAATCATTTATCATTTATCATTATAGAAGACAATTTACGAAGTAGAGCGGTTGGACCTCCAATTTACACTAAATCGGATTCAATCTGTTCTAACTGCGATTACATCTGCCGATTTCCTAAAAATTGTATAGTGTAATAAGCGCTTAAATCGGAACGCATGTGAGATGATGTGAGCGATTATAGCTAATTCGGAATGCGGCCTTATTTTGCGCGCTAAGACGGAGGTTACACGATTCTGGCGTCAGTTCAGTCTGTGACCTTGATCACGTATAGATTGATGGCTGAATGATGGACTGACGGACGGTATTACACGGTAAGTCAGACTGACGATCAGTCCAACCGAAAACTTCTACGCGATAACACGCTTATGCATTTGGTATGGATTTTAACAAGAAAAATAATATGCTCCCGTTGCTATAATATTAGCCCTGTCTACGAGGAATCGTAGAAAAAGAAAGCGGTGTTGTGGCTAATGAAAAGACCATTTCAAAAGTAAGGATACGCCCGTCTGAACATTTTACATAGAAGTTCTTCGTTTAAAGTTCGCGCGCACCACTGTGAACTGAGTCGCGTTGGCCCTAAAACCGTCATTTTAGGGCCAGCGCGTTGGTGCCATTTAGTCGCGCCGTTAGCCCGGTCCTTACGCTAGTAATATATATGTCAATGATAAATTCACTTAAATTTACTGAATGAGATATGAGACAGATAAAGATATATTTATTGCTTAACTGTGTACATAAAGTTCTTATACATAACATTTTCATTTGACGGCACGGTTGGCGCAGTGGTTAAGCGATTGACTGCTGCGCTGCGTGTCGCGGGTTCGATTCCCGCACGGAACAAATATTTGTATGACCTACAAGTAGTTGTTCCGGGTCTGGCTGTTTGTGTATGTGAGTTTAAATGTTTGTAAACGCACCCACAATACAGGAGAAATTCCTAGAGTGGGGCAACGTTTAAAAAAAAAAAAAATTTTGTTTCAACAGTCTACCCGAGTCGGATATGCAATAGTAATAAGAAATTGGGTACTTACAAATTCTATTTTTTATCAAAAAACTCATGCAGATTATAAAACATTTTCTTCAATTTATTTTTAAACATATTTCCATTTAATTCTTTAATTGCTGGCGGTAACTGATTGTACACACGAATAGCAGTATATACTTTTATAAAACATCATATTGTTAATAACTGGTAAATTAATGTCATATTTATATTGTTTCCGAATATTTAGACACAGGAGAAGAAGATGACTATGCTGATTATTATCGAATTAAAGAATTTAATTTTAATTTTTTTATTCGTTTTATTCCAAAGAATAAGTAACATTTCTCATGTAAGAATAAATTCTTTCTCCGGGGCTAATGGTAGAGATGGGGACGTCGGGAGCGGCGAGGGAGTCGGCGCAGGCGGCGACATGTCGTGCGACTCCATCGCTGTCTAAGCAGTGACTGACATCAGACAGCTAATAAACACACGTTCAGTCTGGCATCAGTCTGACCAGACTGACAAAAATTATTAAAATATTTAAATAATCATCATTCTGGACCATCAATCTACGTGTATACAATCAGTTTCCCGTCATTCTGACATCAACATAGACTGAACTGACGCCAGAATGAGCGTGTAACCTCCGTCTATGACTCTAGTAGGTATTGTAGGTAAGTAGTAACAGCGCGGACCGGTTGTTGACTTTAGTTTGCTGTTGGAGGTGGCGCTGTCGACCGTGACGCTGATCAGCAGAGCTGCTAGCTAGATGTTGGTGTCATGTAATCAAGTACCTACTGCCCGTGCCCCGCGCTGGAGCGTGCGCTCGCAATGTGAGCTAGAGCTGGCTCATACTAAGGAACAGATGGCCTAGTAGCCTTATAGGCTCGGGCAAGTCTTGTCTGCTGATTTAGTTATAAATGATGGTGGTGACAGCAATTGACAACAAACTTATCTGCAAATAGTTAAGCGCGTCTGTTATATTTACAGACATGCAGGTACATAAATAGAAAATGCAGTAAATGACAGCTAGGCAGGAGTGAAGTGTAAGGAGTACTATTTGGTAATGTGTACACGCTATTACGTCCATGGTACACGCACTGTAGTACGTGACAGGTGCCGTTATCCGCACTGCACTGACACTCGCGGCACTCGACAGTCTGCGCACAGGACAGAACACGTACGGCGCGCGCGGCGGTGTGGCGCGCACTGCCTTCTGCTTGACAGTGACAGCCTGAGCCCAGAGGGCCGCTATAATACGCTATACATATTATACGTACATATTATAAGTACAGCCGTACAGGTGTACCACAGACTAACTACTACTAAGAGTACAGTGCTACAAGGATCTTGACATTGAAAGAATTTATGAAATCGTATTCAAAAAACAAGATGTGGTGATAGTTCCGATTTTGTGACGTGCCAAAAGATCCTAGTACAATTATACATGGATCGAAATAAATAAACCAACGTTAATGGCGGCCCTGCTTGTAAAAGAACATGTCTATTATCTATGAAGAGCGTTTACACCTTACGGCATTTCATACAAACTTTCAAGCCCTTATTTTTCGAAATGAATGAACCGATTTTAATAAAACTTCATACGCATAAGCAGGATATAAAGGTCTAAAAAGTTAGTAGAGAACATTTTCGAAAAATAGTGTTACAGCCAAATTAGACCGATTTTAAATTTTCCATAGAAACAGAAATTTCCAGTTATCTTTTTTTAAATAAGACATTTCGAAAATGTTCTCTACTAACTTTTTAGACCTTTGTATCCTGCATAAGCGTATGAAGTTTCATTAAAATCGGTTCATTAATTTCGAAAAACAAGGGCTTGAAAGTTTGTATGAAAGGCCGTACGGCGTAAACGCTCTTAAATCCAGTACATTTCGTGTTAGTTTTGTATTTCGCCACAAAGAGATCAATCACGAACATAATTATTGTATGAACAATTAACAGGCTGTATGATAAATGATACGGTGGATACAGTGTTATGGATAAAAGGTTGTTGACAATAAAATGGTTCCTTGTCCGTGTTTACATCTCAAACCAGGTCACCCTACCACCTGCTATTCGAATGAGGGAAGTAGCCCTACCCTACCACCTGCTACTCGAATGAGGGAAGTAGCCCTACCCTACCACCTGCTACTCGAATGAGGGAAGTAGCCCTACCCTACCACCTGCTATTCGAATGAGGGAAGTAGCCCTACCCTACCACCTGCTATTCGAATGAGGGAAGTAGCCCTACCCTACCACCTGCTACTCGAATGAGGGAAATAGCCCTACCCTACCACCTGCTATTCGAATGAGGGAAGTAGCCCTAGCCCTACTCTACCATCTGCTATTCGAATGAGGGAAGGACTACGCAAAATACATGCGAATGTTCTGAATACTTCGGTCCGAGTTTTCATGATCCATACGTGTTCGGATTTGTACCATACGCACTGCCGCACTGCGTTATATAAACTAACAGCCGAGTGCATAGTGCGGCTCGGCTCCGGCCACTCCACGACACTGCTCGTCGTCGTGTAACCTGTTTCACTTGAAATTACACTTGCAGAAATAATATCACATGTTATGATTTTAAAGATATTTATTAACTTCCTTATGTTAAAAAAAATATACAGGTAGGTATGCATAGAAGTAATTACAATCAGAGAAGTATTTCTATTTTTATTACTTTTATCTACAAATTCTACAATACTAGGCTAACGATAGAAAAATAATTACAGTTATATTGAGATTGTTCACGGCGGCTTTACCTACAGAGGCTTAAGTGTGAGTTTTTTCGACTCACGTTCGATTGCCAGCGCGTTAGAATTTTATATGGGAAAAAGTTATAGCGCCACCTGGTGGTCACCAGGAGAAACCTAATTTCCCATACAAAATTGTAACGCGCTCGCAATCGAATGTGAGTACGTTTAGCGAACGCAGCACCGCGCGAGAGGAATGCGACCCCTCAGCAACAGAACAGAGAATGTAGCGAGATCAGTCGTCCGACTCGGTGCAGTCGCGCAGCCCGGGCAGGCCGCGGCAGTAGCACGCGCGAGAGGAATGTGGCGAGATCAGTCGTCCTACTCGGTGCAGTCGCGCAGCCCGGGCAGGCCGCGGCAGTAGCACGCGCGAGAGGAATGTGGCGAGATCAGTCGTCCTACTCGGTGCAGTCGCGCAGCCCGGGCAGGCCGCGGCAGTAGCACGCGCGAGAGGAATGTGGCGAGATCAGTCGTCCTACTCGGTGCAGTCGCGCAGCCCGGGCAGGCCGCGGCAGTAGCACGCGCGAGAGGAATGTGGCGAGATCAGTCGTCGTCAGACTCGGTGGAGTCGGGCGCACGCGCTGGCTCGGGCTCGTCGCGCAGGTCGGGCAGGCCGGGCAGGCCGGGCAGGCCGGGCGGGCCGGGCAGGCCGGGCAGGCCGGGCGGGCCGGGCCGGCCGGGCAGGCCGCGGCAGTGCGGCAGCAGCAGCACGCACGGCGCCACGTCGATGGCCGCGCAGGAGGCCGACAGACGCGCGTCCAGCGCCACGCGCACGCCGCGCACGCCGCACAGCGCGCGCAGGCGCGGCACGGTGTGGCCGCGCGGCTCGGTGTGGCCGCGCGGCCCGGTGTGGCCGCGCGGCTCGGCTCGCGAGTGGAACTCCAGCGTCTGCGCGCGGCCCGGGCGGCGACAGCGCCACCACCACGCGGCGCCGCCCACGTTCTCGTACGCGTTCTCCTGCGGCGCGCCCGGACGGTCACTCGCGTTGCATATACGTATATAGGGAATGCGATCTCGAGTCGAGATTGGTAACTCGAGATCTCGCGTGCTAAATCTAAGGTCAACATTGGTCGAGATGTTCAAGATCGATATTTACCTTCTTTTTTAAATGATACGTTACTTTTTAAATTAATTAAGTACCTAAGATGGTTTTAGTTTTTGTGAATAAAAAGACATTTTTTGAATCTCAAACTAAAATCTGCGATTATCCGCTCCGATGTCGCGAAATCTCTTAAAGATCGGTACCAATAGGAAAAGTAGTTGTGTCTCATTAGTGACAGCTGTTGAGCTCTTATTTAAGTGATCATTATCTGCAATACGCAAGCGCAATACGTACACATAACTAATTATTGAATTGAAAACTTCTTTAGGCGCGTTGGGCATTTTTTGAGATGGGAAAAAACCATTGAACTCGCGCCACTGTTACCTTAAGCAACACCGCGCGTGTCTTGTTTATAAGACGATTTTATACCCCTTTAAATTTTAACTTTATTTTATTTTGATTATTTGTTGTTATAGCGGCAACAGAAATACATCATCTGTGAAAATTTCAACTGTCTAGCTATCACGTTTCATGAGATACAACCTGGTGACAGAGAGACAGACAGATGGACAGTGGAGTCTTAGTAAATGGGGTCCCGTTTTTACCCGACTGCGCAACGCAAAGGAGTGGTAATGTGTTCATCAGCCTAAGGTGCATCTATGGGTGCATCGTGTTCACATATAATTATATTATGTATACAAGACCTTGTAAAACGATTTAAAAGAGTAACGGTGGAGTTTCTTGCCCATTCTTCTCCATCGAAAACTACCTTTTGGAATGGGCGACTAGAATCATTTCTATTTAGTTTTTTTTGACGTTCAAAAGTGCCTTTAATGTGCCTATTTGAAATAAATGATTTGACTTTGACTTTGATCTTTGTTTATTGATTGTTTGGCGCCGACTCAAAATTACTTAGGTATACTTACATTAGTTGAAGAACTTAGTTATTAAGGTTAAATAAAACAGGTTTAAGTATTATTCTTTGCTTTTCAGTTTTTTCGGCGGTTTAATTTTTTTGCTAAGTTTTATTTTATAATTTTTGTGGCTATAATTGACTATTTTTTTCCCAAATTTATATGGGACCAACTTCGAGGTATATCTGTTACGGGCAACGTGATTAACTGGGCATTATTAATAAGGACCGGCCATTATTAATAATGCCCAAGAGCCACGGGCAAAGTGATTATTTTTCACTTTGACCGGCCATTAATAGTAATGCCCGACGCGCTGGGTCCATGTAATAAGTCAGTGTTTGAGATAGCTTGAATTTATTACTTGGACCGGGCAGTATGAATAATTTCCTACTTGTAGCCGGGCAATGTGATAATTAATCATGTTACTCCGTCGACATAGGATGCAAGAGCGAGCGAAGGGCACCCCGAGGTTCGGTTTGGTTAGGTTACTTTAAACCCTTTACACAGAATCCCCGTTAGCCAAATGTACGTTATGGGGACAACGCTACATTGGATGCAAGAGCCAGTGAAGGGCACCCCGAGGTTGTAAGTTTAATTTCATTTAATAAACAAAAACACTACAGTTCACCTATTTTATTACTTTGCCCAAGATAACTGGGCATTATTCATAATGGCCGGGAAAAGTGAATAATCATGCTGTTTTAATCACATTGCCCAATTGAGTCGGACATTATAAATACAGACCGGCCATTATTAATAGTGCCCGGACTTTTCAAATTGCCCGTAACATATCCTTTCCAATAAAAAAAGAATTATCAAAATCGGACTACTTTGTAAAAAGTTATGCGTGGTCATACATAAAAAAAAAATTATACGCGTCGACTTGAGAACCTCCTCCGTTTTTTCGTCGGTTAATAAAAATATAAGTAAAATGTAATTTCTTAGTAGAATAGAATAGAATAGAATAGAAATACTCTTTATTATGTACACCAAATAAATTACAGACATAAAAATAGAAACTGTACATAGGGTGACACAATGGGCGGTCTTATCGCTAAAAGCGATCTTTTAAAGACAACCTTTGGATGGATTAAAAAGGGGAAGGACAGACAAATACTGTAGGTCTGTGGTGTACCTATTACATAATACAATAAAACATACATAACGTATATTATACTAATCTAAATAAATATATACATATAATAATAAACATGAAACTGGAGCAAAGAAATTATGATGATGACGTTTAAGGAGAGAGGAAGTGCTTTTTTATCATAATTTTAAAAGTGGACAAAGATTGAGCACGCCTTACCGACACGGGCAAGTCATTCCATAACCGTACTGCTTGAACAGTAAAAGATTTATCATAGAAACTGGTGGAATGCATCGGCATCTCTAGTCTCAGGTTTTCCGATGACCTCAGATATCTATTGTGTGTGTGTGTGCCTTTGCCGGGTGCATACGAATTTGAATATCGAAGATTAAAATACCGACGGTTAAAATATCGATGTTCGAAACATCGAAAATGGAAATATCGAACGACCATAAAACCGAAAATTAAAATAACGAAAGTTTATATTATCGAATGGTTAAATATCCTACGTCCAATATATCTAAAATATCTACAAAAGTTACATCGAACGATCTAAATATCGGAATACAGATTATCGAACGTCCTAAATATCGATGGGTACATATATTATTTGAACATCGAAAATTAATATACTTACGTGTAAAAATGGGTTAATTTTCAACATTTTATACATTAATTAATTCACCCTACAAATACGTACAAGTTAAAATATCGAACAAATTTTGATATAAGTAGTATGAGTGGAAAAAGGTTGCTTCTGCAACGTCTCCGGCGCTACGGAAAGTGCAACCCCTTCGCCCTTGCGTAATAAAGGATAGGCACCCATGTTCACCTCCGCAGCTTCGGCTTGCTGCAGCCTCAGCCGCTACGGCTCCCACGGGTGCCTATGCTTTGTTACAACGGGCGGAGGTTGCCCTCCCTTCGCGCCTCCGGATTTTTATATACACTCTAGGGGTAACAGCCAAAGACTACGTAAATTCGGGGTGCCCCAATTCGGTTTTGGAACAATTTCGACCTATTTTATCCATGAAAATCAGTGTCCAGTGTACAAGCCTAGGTCAATCGTGAAGGTATTATTTAGGTATCTTCTTGAAAGTCAATATGTTGTGCTAACAGAAACGTATCGCTGCAAAACCGACTCCACGTAGTCTTGTCTGCCCTACCCCTAGAGTGTAATTTAGAATCGCGTAGGCGCGGAGGGGCGAGGCAGCCCGCGAGCTGAGGAGCAGGTGGTTTTAACACCCGCCGCCACAGCTGAGGCTGGCCGGCCAAGCCGGCCAACAAGCCGAAGCTGCGGTGGTGAGCGTTTAGACCATCTGCGACGTTAAGCTCGCGTGGAACTGCCGGAGCCCTGCAGCGCCGGAGCCGTGACAGAAACCATGCTTGCTTGCATGTTGCATGATTGCTGCATGCTTGTTTGCTAGATGGTAATCAGTTACTAGATGGGTTACAAAAAAAAAACAAGGAAAACCTCATGTAATGTAGGTACTTGTAGGTACTTTAATTATTTTTACTTAATAAAAACCCAAACGTAACGTAACGTAGATATTATGAACTTAGATGTATTAAATGTTGATATTTTGAACTTAGGCATAATGTCATTCGATATTTTGAATCATTCGAAATTTTAATCACTCGGCATTTCAGTCTTCGACGTTTTAAGCGTAGGTATAACAATATTCGACATTTTGATATAATCGATATTTAAATTTTCGATGTTTTGAACATCGATATTTTAACAGTCGGTATTTTAATTTTCGATATTCAAATACGTACCCCCTTTGCCTTTTACCTGCTCGGAATCTTGTCTTTGCACGTATAGCGGCCTCCAGCGTGGCGGTGCAGGCCCCGCCACCATCCCCGCGGGCCCCGCCAGCCCCACGGCCCCCGCCGCCCCCGGGACCCCCGCCACCAAGCCGCCTCCACCGTACACGCCCACGTTTGCATACCTACAGACATAGTAATACAAATTTATGTAGTATGTCAGCAATGTGGAAGATTCCAGTTTCGTGATCTAGTGACGCACTCACCCCGGTTCGGGCGGCTGGTGCAGACGCAGCGCGTGCGCGTGCGCGACGTGCGCGGCGTGCGGCGCGCGCGCGTGCACTGCGGGCGCGCCGGGCTGCGCGCGCGGCGGGGTGCGCGGGGCCCCCGCCGCCGCGCGCCCTCAGGCGCCCGCGCGCTCCACCACGCACACGCCGGCGTACGAGCGGCCCAGCGCCATGCTGGCCGGCAGCACCGCCCAGCACGACGCGGCCGGGTCGAACACCTCCACGCTGCTGAGGTTGGCGGCGCCGTCGTCGCCGCCCACCACGTACAGGCGGCCCAGGTGCGCGGCCACGGCGGCGTTGCGGCGCGCCGTGTGCATGGGCGGCGCGGCCTGCCAGCCCGCGCCGGCCCAGCGCTCCACGCTGCGCCGCACGGCGGGCCCGTCGTGGCCGCCCACGGCGTACAGCGCGCCGTCCACGACGCCCACGCCGCAGCCCGAGCGGCGCGCGCCCATCTCCTCCACGGGCTCCCAGGCGTCGGCCGCGGGGTCGTAGCGCTCCACGGTGTGCAGGCACTGGCGCGACGCGCCGTCGTAGCCGCCCACGGCATACAGCTTGCCGCCCAGCACGCCCACGCCCACGGACGAGCGGCGCGTGGACATGGGCGCCACCGGGCGCCACACGCCCTCGCGCGTATCCAGCGCCTCGGCCGAGCTCAGTCCCGTGGCGCCGTCGAACCTGCGCAGGCGAGCGGTCAGCCCCGAGTGCGCACGCGCACTACCTGTCGCGCAGGCGAGCGGTCAGCCCCGAGTGCGCACGCGCACTACCTGTCGCGCAGGCGAGCGGTCAGGCCCCGAGTGCGCACGCGCACTACCTGTCGCGCAGGCGAGCGGTCAGGCCCCGAGTGCGCACGCGCACTACCTGTCGCGCAGGCGAGCGGTCAGGCCCCGAGTGCGCACGCGCACTACCTGTCGCGCAGGCGAGCGGTCAGGCCCCGAGTGCGCACGCGCACTACCTATCGGCGCATACTCACCCGCCCACCGCGTAGATGACGTGCCCGATGACTGCCACGCCGAGCGTAGAGCGGCGCGCGCACAGCGGCGGGCCCGCGCTCCACGTGTCCGAGGCCACGTCGTACACGTCCACGCTGCGCACGCGAAGGGTACCTGCACACGCACGCGTTACCTACAGCTACGAAATGCAATCGCGAGCCGAGATTGAGTACTCGTGATCTCGCCGGTGATTAGATAAAATCT
The DNA here is from genome assembly GCA_948474745.1 of Oligia latruncula. Classification (NCBI taxonomy): domain Eukaryota; kingdom Metazoa; phylum Arthropoda; class Insecta; order Lepidoptera; family Noctuidae; genus Oligia; species Oligia latruncula. The sequence goes on along the minus strand of OX419702.1, from coordinate 18,048,024 downwards.
CGTTTTCGAAATGCAATGAAAATCAAATTAAAACTAGACCACAGTCTAAATATGAACAGTACAAACTTTCATTTGTTGAAATAATTACCTACGCATTGGAGCATTAGGGTTGTCACTCTTAATGTCTGTAAAATGAGGGATTTTCCTTTCTTTTTTTTTTTAACTCTTCCCTAATCGCTGGATAGACGGCGCTGACCTTGGTAAGTTACTTCAAGGAACGGAACTTTACATCATTTTTTGATTATTTCACTTGGATGTAATTTTGCGATCGTAAAACGAAAGCAAACGAAAGTGTCAGTCAACGAGCGTATGTGACGTGACGCAAAATTTTTTTTCCAAGCTTTTTGGCTTTGGCAACTAGTAACGTAGTCATCTCCAGAGTTCTTGGAAACTATTTTTTTTTTTAATACTCGAAAAGAAAACCTCTCATTGATAAGTAACATACTTATCAATGAGAGGTTTTCTTTTTGTAACGAAGTTTTTTAACGCGGTTTGCGGTTAGGAGTTGGCTGGTTCTCTTTCCCTCCTTCTAGTCAAAACGTAAATCCGAGATGGCGGCTGCGATTTTTTTTTTTTCTAAGAAACAATTTTTCATCTCTTCAACTATGTAAACGACACCCATGACGATAAAAATAAATATGTTAGCAGAAGCCATCTTTGTTTTACAAATAAATTCACGAATTTCTTAAATTCAATCGTGGTCTGATCACATCACACGGACCATTATTCAATACCTATCGATTATAACAATAAATGAATAAGTTAAAAAAAAGGCAAACAAGTGTGCAGACAAGACAACCAGTGCACCGCAACTAGGCGATGAGTGAGACGCGCAGCACCTAAATATGATTGTAGAGGTATGAGGGACAGTGTGTAAAGTTTACTCATACTCTAGACCAGACGGGTGTTGTGTCTGGCGGGCAACTGCCCGATGATTCATGTTGGGCCGTTGTATCTATGCTAGTTGCGCGGTAAACTCTGCTTGCGCGATGCAGGATCTTGCGTGACGTCAGTATGACGCGTTGTTCGCATGTGGCGTTGTAGATACCGCTACATGATCTTTCTCTGCGGGTGGCGCACTGAAGTAATTAACTAATCACTATGTGATAAGCGTAGGCATAGGTAGTCAAACGGTATGAGTGGGATACGCCCGCGTGGTGGATTATGGCCCAGTCCCTCTCACAGAGAGGAGGCCTGTGTCCCAGCAGTAGGAATATTATGGGCTGATTGTGTAGCGGGGGCGCACTTACCGACGCCTATAAATGCAAAGGCGACACGATTTCCTTTAATTTCTTACGATAGCGCTGGCTCTCCTGTTAGATTGGCCCATTATTATAGATCGATAAAATTTTACTAATACATTGCTGGCAAAATTTTCGAGCTCACTTATAATTCTTAGAAAAAAGTAATTTAAAAAATTAAACCGACTTCAAAAAGAATTTAACTCAAAATTATGAAATAACTTTAATTTCGGAAGTCGGTGGCAAAAAAATAAAACTATAAAGTACAGATCCCAAAGACTTTTTTATTTCGTAATATTTCGTTTTTGCACTAGAATTTAACCACACCTTGGTTAAAGTTAGGCGGTGGACTAATTATATACTTAGTGTTTTACGTAATTCCCATAAAAAACTGAAACAAAGACGAGATGAGCGTCCGATGATGCGTTATATGAACAAAGCGTTTTCTATGAATAAATACGAATTTAAAGCAAATTACGGAGTGAGCAAGGATTTTACTCCTCTTTCGTATTACTTATCAACATTTTTATCCTATCTCTATACAATAAAAACTTTCTAGAACATTAACTTAATAAAATCGGACTTCGGCATGTTTTCATTATACAAAATTCTTTCTATCTCTAAAACCCGTAGACCGATTTTCATAATTCAAACTAGAATATCAGTTTTGAACATAATCCTCTCATTTAACACTAAAATCTCGCAAATATTCCTATAAATAAAAATCCTCGTTTTCAAGTTACGTAATTATTCTATAATAAAATTTTTCTTCGTACATTAAAATTATCAAAAATTCTACGTTAAATATTGATATCAGATTGTAATATGAAAACTAATAATAAAAACCAGTTAGAAAGCTAATTAGAGCAATACAAACACTTAAAATTTACTTAACTAATTAGAAAATCAAAATCTTACTCAGTAAAACAGTAGTACAACATATCGACTCCCACGCTAGGTATTTTAGGGTCTTAATTATCTATCAATGATTCTAACTATCACTTTTACATATTCTAATATCACTTCACTGGTATCTCAGTAATGTTCACTAGGTATTCACATAAACACGTTCGGCGTTCGTTACAAAAACATTAAGTAGGTACTTTATGAAGCAGTTGTTTATCTATTTACTTGGTATAATTTGTTTAAAACCGTAATACTAATTAGTTAACTAACTTAGCGGACAGTAATTATTTCTTACTAAAAAGAACCTAACGCGAACAATTTTGTCATAAACAAACAAAAAATATGTTTGAAATTGGAGAACTTACACGCAGTTTTTTTTTTAGAAGTGTAGGCAACGATCCTACCGCATGCAGCCAAAGTCATGGTTAATTTTATGATTTTAATCATTTTCTTACGCCCAAATGAATTAAATACTTTATAATTAATAAATTAAAGAACTATTTATAACATTTTTATTTATTAGCCTTGTTATTTAAAGGATAAAGCATTTTAAAGCCCCATTACCGGTTTATCGTAATGAGTTGAACCACACTACTTCACTTTTTTTCACTGATGATGACCCTAATCAACAATATAATTATTTTTTTAATATGTATTGCACAGAATTTGATAACACATTCATTCCAAAGACAGTATTGCTTCCTTCAGTGACTGGGCCACCATTGGTATACATAAAAGTAGAAAACGACTTTATGAATTATATGAAGAACGAATTTGTATAAACACTGCTGAATTTAATTTATATGTTAAGAATTACTCTAAAATATTTAAAAAAGTTTGTAGTATTGCCAAGTCACATTATTTGAGTTCAAAAATTAAAAATAGTACTAACATTATTAAAACGACTTGGAATGTCATTAATAGCGAAACGGGAAGGTCATGCACCCGAAGTAGTGACCACAGCCTTGTTATTGATGACAATATAATTAAACTAGCTGTTCCCCGCGGTGTCACACGCTGCGCGGCTCCTAAGGGTCGTAGCGTGATGTTATATAGCCTATAGCCTTCCTCGATAAATGGACTACCCAACACTAAAATAATCATTCAAATCGGACCAGTAGTTCCAGAGATTAGCGCGTTCAAACAAACAAACAAACAAACAAACAAACTCTGCAGCTTTATAATATTAGTATAGATAATATTAGTATAGATTAAGAGAAAATTTCTTTGCAGAGATCCCCGTATCAACTACTAAATCTCTTAACTCATCACCCATTGCTGCAGAGTCTTTACTTAAAGAAAACGTTCCAGTTTGTGATTCTGAATTTCAATTCCAATATATGTAACCTGTAAAGATATAATTAAAACTTTTCACACGTTAAATGTTAAAAAGACCTCAGATCTATGGGGTAATTCTGTGGATGTTGCCAAGTCGATTATAGACATTGTAGCACCTACTTTAGCTGTTATATTTAATAATTGTATTGACCGTGGTGAGTTTCCTGATCTTATGAAAAACAGAAAATAATACCGTTGTTTAAATCGGGTAGTACATCAGACCCTACTAATTATAGACCTATTTCAGTACTACCTACCTTTAGTAAAATTTTTGAAAAACTTATTTTAAATCAATTGCAAAGATTTTTTAATAAAAATAAATTACTGCATAACAAACAGTTCGGATTTACAAGGGGTCGTTCGACTACCGATGCAGGAGTTGAACTTTTAAGGACATGTTTATAATGCATGGGAGGACAAATGCGATGCTTTGGGCATCTTTTGCGATTTGTCCAAGGCATTCGATTGTGTTCTTCATGAAACATTAATCAGGAAACTGCACCACTACGGAATCCGGAACGCCTCTCTGGATATTCTTACTTCTTACTTAAGTGATAGGATTCAGAGAGTTGATGTTAACGGAAAAAGGTCCCCCGGGTCTGTAGTAAGAATGGGGGTCCCCCAGGGCTCAATTCTCGGCCCATTTTTATTTATTATTTATATAAATGACTTGCCTTACCTCATAAGGGATGAACATGATATAGTGTTGTTTGCAGATGACACTTCACTTTTATTTAAACTCAAACGTCAGCAGCTGGTTACTGACAATGTAAATAACGCCCTTGCAAAAGTAGTTAACTGGTTTAATGTCAATAACCTACTTCTTAACGGAAAAAAAACGAAATGTATTAAGTTTACGATACCCCACGTTAGACAAGTAGAAACTAGTGTTCTCATTAAGGATTTGAAACCCGGAGATACCACAGTATTCTTAGGCATAACGTTGGATGCCAAGCTTCAATGGGGCCCCCATATAGATAAATTGTCAAAAAAGCTTAGCTCTGCAGCATACGCCGTTAGGAAAATTCGTGATTTGACTGATTTAGAGACAGCCCGTTTAGTATACTTTAGTTATTTTCAGTGTGATGTCGTACGGTATTCTGTTGTGGGGAAATGCCGCCGATATTCAGACAATTTTTATTTTACAAAAAAGGGCAATTCGTTCCATTTATAAATTAAGTCCCAGACACTCCCTCAGAGACTTAAAGAGGTTAATATAATGACTGTGCCTTCTCAGTACATTTATGATAATCTTTTGTATGCACATAAAAATATTAATCTGTTTAAAAAATACAGTGATATCCATAACATAAATACTAGGAACAAACACAAATTTGTTGTTCCTACAACAAGGCTCAAAAAAATAGGTGGCTCGTTTAGATGCCAATGTATACATTTTTATAATAAACTTCCTAGCCACATTCAAGAACTAAGCCTTAGTAAATTCAAATCTTTTATAAAGCGAAAACTATGTCAGAAAGCCTATTATACTGTAAAAGACTATATTGAGGACAAAAAGGCTTGGGATTGAGCTGCTTCAATAGGTTTAGGCAATGAATGTTGTTTTTATTTTGCTATTTTACACTTTAATTCTTTTTCTTTTTTTTTTTAAGTATCTATTTACTTAAATTATGACATGTACATTTACTGTATAAAGTATTATATTATTTTAATTATTGTGAATGTGAGGACTATGTGGGTCATTTTTTCGTTTTAATCATGGTCTGGCAGTTTGAGTAGTTTATGCGGCCATGTCCTGTCTTTGGTATTGTTCGTCGAATCGCTGAGCTCCTTAAGTTCTGAGTTGAGCTGCACGGTTACTGACAAATGCGTGCACTGACTGGACAGGTCCACTCAATCTGTGTGGTTCTTCCCTCAAAAGACCATTTCAGACACTAATCTATATGGTCCTCAAAGATTATGTCCGGATTTTTTTTATATACACATTGACATTGATGAATTCTATTTAGACAATGACATGAATATTTACTTTGTAAGTAATTTATTTTTTATTTAATTATTGTGAATGTGAGGACTATGTGGGTCATTTCTTTTTTTCCTTCTTAGTTTTAATCATGATCTGGCAGTTTGAATAGTTTATGCGGCCTACCCAAAAGTCCTTTCTTTGGTATTGTTCGTCGAATCATTGAGCTTCTTAAGTCTTGAGTTGAGCTGCATGATTTTTGACAAATGCGTGCACTGACTGGACAGGTCCTCTCAATCTGTGTGGTTCTTTCCTCAAAAGACCACCTCAGACATCGATCTACATGGTCTTCATTATAACCTGACCAAAATTATGTCTGGACTTTAAAAGAGACTGTGACCTCTGAGTTTGTTTCGGCCTTTCTTCTCAGAGTAGTCAGATAGGAAACGACGACTTCATCTAGTTTTAAAAAAACATGATTGACGTGTAAAAGTGTTTGTACAAACCTACTTACAAAAAAATAAAATCATTTCATTTCATCATCATTTCACTATTGCAGCCCGTTACGTAGCTAACTTCACGTGTAACAAAATAATGGCAGACCAATGTCAATTTCATTTCAATGGTGACAATATTGTTTTCAAGAGTACCGAATCACGTGACTGTAAAATTAACATCGGAATCGTATTGGCCTTTCATTAGAATTAAAATCAATTTGGAGAGTTAGCCCCCAGCAAGGCTTTCAGACCGGTCTTTACGCCTTGCGAGCGAGTTTACTTAGCAGAGATATTAATTATGGTCGATTTATATATTAAATTTGACGCGGCTCCAGCCTAAAACTGACTAAGGGTGTCAATTTGGCGAGCATTTATCAGTAGCGGTACGGTAGTTCCTTAATGACTGTTACTGTCATTCATCATCTTCCTGCCCTTATCCCATGTTACTTGGGGTCGGCGCAACACGTTTTCTTCTTCCATTCTCCCCTGTCAACCGTCACGCTATCATTCACTCCCTTCTCTTTCATATCATTGACTGTTACTGTCATTACTGTGGTTTTTTTCTAGCGGCCGCGGGCCCATATATGTATAAGCTCGCAGCCCGCCGCGCCATTACGATGACGCGGTGATCGTGTCTCTTTCTTCCAACAAAGTGATGTCCAATCAAACGGCGCGAACATCCTCCCCCCTTTGAAACTCCGTTGGGGTTTCGAAAGAAAAACATAAAGGGAAACTAAAGGACGATGCCAAAAGTTCAGGTCCAATTAGCTGGAAGGAGAATCATGAGTTATATTGAAAAAACATATAAAAATAAAGTCGAACATATAACCTCCTCCTTTTTGGAAGTCGGTTAAAAAAATGAATGTAATTAGCGGAAGTGATACAATATATAATAAACATAATTAAATACAACAGGTGCGATTGTGATTGGGTTAATTGTTAATTAATTGGAATTATTGTGCAGGCAGACACAGCTTTACGGCAGGGCGTTGTAAAACCCCCAAAGCGGTGCGTACTAGAGCCACTCTTACAACCGTCTTTACCAGGGTATACCTGTTCAATAACGCCAGTGGGCCAACGAAGCGGTGGTGAGTCATCCTGATGTATGAGGACAAGCGTACCGGGTTGTATGGGTGTGTCAGGCGAATTCCATTTTTGTCTTAAATGAAAGGTGTGTAAGTAATCGACATGCCATCTTTTCCAGTAGCTTTGTAATAAGCTATCTAACAATTTCCTCCTACTAGGAAGGCTTACGGATGCGTCAACCTCGCAGGCAGGTAATGACGGTAGCGGAGTTTTATTTAATAAATGTGCGGGTGTTAAAATCGTGTGTGGCTCGTCCGCCAGTAAGCGCAATGGACGAGAGTTCAGCACACACTCAATTTGAGTTAAAACTGTTAGTAGTTGTTCATAGCACAACAACTGTCGACCGATGCAATTGTGACAGTCGTCTAATAATACACTAACCAAATGATGCCGACGGGGCAATAATATGGGATGCCTGTTGTTGAATGGGATATGGGCATTACTTAATCTGCCACCAACTCGAAGCAGTCCGTTTTCATCGACAAAAGGGTTAAGTTTCCTTAAGGGATGCGAAGGTGAATTTCCTTCTATTTAACCGACTTCCAAAAAGGAGGAGGTTATATGTTCGACTTTATATATGTTTTTTTTATGTATGTTCACCGATTACTCGAAGACGGCTGGACCGATTCCAAAAATTCTTTTTTTGTTTGAAAGGGTATACTCTCGAGGTGGTCCCATTATCATCAAGTTGGAATATGATAAGAGGATCCCATGGAAATCGAGGGAAACCCTCAAATTTTATAGGGTATTTTTAAAGTAACTTGAGCATTTGCTCTCGGAAATCATCATTTGGTAAAGTGGAGCTGACGATGAAGACCACAGAGGGCCATCGGAACTACTCAATGACAAATATTTCACGGGTTGCGATTCGATTACTTTAATATAGTTGCTAAGCAATTTATGCTCGTCACAATGCGTATGGTGAGTGGTTGTTAAGGAGTTCTCCTGGTTCTTACCAGGAGAACTCCTCAACAATTAACGCCCCAGCATCGGGAAAAGCAACATTTTGTAACATGTGACGAGCAGTTGCCATTAGGCTATTGTAACTTAGATAAATTACAAACTGACCCACTAAAAAGTGAAAAATAAAAACTTAAAAAAAAAACAACCGACTTCCAAAAAAAAAACACTACAAATTGAAAAATAACTTTAATTTTGGAATTCGGTGTCTTTGGATCCGCATTTTCGTTTATTGACACCGCCTTCCGAAATTAAAGTTATTTTTCAATTTTTTGTGTTTTTTTTTTGGAAGTCGGTTGTTTTTTTTTTTGTAAAAAGTTTTTTATAATTTTTATTTCATTTGCAAAGCATTCATCTTGCAATTTGCGAAGAATTGCCGTCTCCGCGGCTTCCAGATCTGTCACTTGAATTACTTCCGAAGTAGGTAACTTGCGAATGAATCTTAAGAGGTATACTATTATACGTAATAGTTTCTTCCACGAAGAAACCCGCATGGCTAGTTCTAGAAGTGCCGACGCTTCCATATTGGAAACGACGGTTAAGGTGACCGGACCCTTTGTGTCAGGTAGGACCTTCAACTCGGGACGGCTCAAATGGCACGGTTGGCCATTCGGCTGTGGGGCGACAGACCCAGGGCGGACCCTTCCACCACAGGGGGTGATTAATTATCGGTGTTGCCTAGTTATACTAACAACACGGTAATTAATTATGAATCGTCATGTTGTATGAAGGAGGATCCGCCACCTATAATACCAACATCCTTGGAGACTACTACCAGTCAGATAGGATATTCTCCTCCCGCTGGAACATACTCGGGCAATCCAGACTCTCCAGTTGTAGTTGTGGAGGTCACTCCGGATAACTATTTAAACTAGTCAGTGAGACAACAGAAGTTACCCCTGCAAATTACAAATTATTATTACAGAATAATAAAAAGGTATCTTCTGGCAATATAATTAATAATAATAAAAAACCAAAGGGAGTGCAACATATTTTAAAATTATTTAATCAAAATATAGTATAATTTGCGCTTCCAAATTATTGGAAATAGAATTGTTTTTGGAAAACACCAAGTTTGATGTCATTTGTTTAACAGAGCATTGGTTGAAAGATCATCAAATAAAGTCAATTAATTATGAAAATTATTGTGTAGTTAGCCATTTCAGCCGAAAACGTATGATACATGGGGGATCATTTATATTACTTAAAAATTCTATTAAATCAAAAGAACGAAAAGATATAATCGGACTGTCTGTTGAACACACCACTGAATTGTCCTGTGTTGAGTTTGATAAGCATGTTATAGTATGTGTATACAGACCTCCAAGTTACCAGAATCTATCGGTGTTTGATTCTGTAATGGAAGATGTTTTAAAGAAACTTAGTACTAGTAGTAAGTCAATAATAGTATGTGGAGATTTTAATATTAATTTATTGGAAAATAACTCGAATACTGTCAGATTGTTAAGTCTTTTTAGGTAATTTGATTTGTCAAATGTTTTTATTGAACCAACCCGAGTGACAGCTTCTTCTGCCACTTGTACTGATAATGTTTTTTGTAATTGTGATTACTTACACAAAGAAATTGTAAATAAGTTGCCATCTGATCACAGTGGACAAACAATAACATTTAGCTCCTACATGCCTTTACAAAAAATTCAAATAAGTTTTAGGACAATTACATGTAAAAAGTTAGAGAAATTAAATAATTCTTTGGCCAGTAAGTTATGTGATCAGAATTTTAATAATATAGGTGACCCAAATGAATTCTACGCCGAGTTCTTTTCAATATTAAACGCGCAGTTTAATGACACTTTTCCACTAAAAATTAAAAATATTCACACAAATTTTATTAAGTGACTGGGCGACTCCAGGTATTCGTAAAAGCAGGGAAAAACTTTTTGAACTCTATGGCTTAAAGCAACATATGAATAATACAAACTTTCATCAGTATGTTGCAAAATATTCAAAAACTTTTAAGAGTGTGTGCCAAAAAGCTAAAGCTCTTTATATTAGCAATAAAATAAAATTAGCTGATGATAAAATAAAAACTACCTGGCAAATAATAAATAATGAAACAGGTAGGAAAAAACAGCGTAACACTGAATTTAATTTAGAGACTGCACATGGCCCCATCAACTCAGATGTAGAAATAGCTCAGGAATTTGAAAACTTTTTTTCTAATATTCCCCTTAAAACTACTGAGGCTTAAATTCATCCCCCACGCTTTCTGCTGCCTTACTTAAAAAGAATGTAAAGGCATGCCCTTTGGAGTTTAGGTTTCAGCATACAAGCCCCCAGGCTGTTATAAAAGCTTTTAGAGATCTTAACATTAAATCAACAGAAGATCTCTGGGGAATGTCTGTAAAAGTATGTAGATCTTTCATCGAAACTATTGCGCCATAGTTAGCTTTCATATTTAACACCAGTGTTGACCAAGGAGTCTTTCCGGATCTTATGAAACATAGTAAATTAGTACCATTGTTCAAATCCGGTGATAGTAAAGATCCTAACAATTATTTATCCTGTGTCAATTCTACCAGTTCTCAGTAAGGTGTTTGAAAAGTTGATGCTCAATTAAATGTTACGTCACTTTAATAAAAATTCCATCTTTCATGAACACCAGTACGGTTTCACCAAAGGGCGTTGTACCACTGACGCCGGTGTCACCCAAATAAAGAACATTTTTAACGCCTGGGAAGAAGCACAAGATGCCATTGGAATCTTTTGCGACCTCTCTAAGGCGTTCGATTGCGTAAACCACGAGACACTTCTGATGAAACTGGAGCACTATGGAATTAGAAAAACAGCACTTGACTTGCTAAGATCATACCTGAAAGATAGAAAGGTTAAAGTTCAAGTAAACGGCGTAAACTCATTAGGGTCTGAAATGACAATGGGTGTTTCTCAAGGTTCGATATTGGGTCCATTCCTCTTTTTAGTTTACATTAATGATTTACCCCAATTATTTCAAAATCAACCGAAGATGGTGTTATTTGCAGATGACACATCATTAATCTTTAAAATAGACCGACGGTCACAAAATCTTGACGACGTGAATAACTCTATTCTTCAGGTCCAAGATTGGTTTACGGTAAATAATTTAGTACTTAATGAAAAAAAAAACCAAATGCATTAGATTTAAATTACCGAATGTTAGAAGTAGCGAATGTGAAATCATATTGAATGGCCAAAAACTAGAATTTATTGATCAGACAGTTTTCCTAGGAATCACGCTAGACGAGAAATTACAATGGGGACCTCATATAACATCTATTGCGGGGCGGCTAAGCTCCGCCGCTTATGCTGTTAGAAAGATAAGACAGTTAACAGATGTAGAAACCGCGCGTTTGGTCTATTTTAGTTACTTCCACAGTATTATGTCATATGGCATTTTACTATGGGGTCGGGCTGCTGACATTGAATCCATTTTTATTTTACAAAAGAGAGCTGTCAGAGCCATTTACAATCTACGTCGTCGCGAATCTCTTAGGGAACTATTTAAAAAGGTTAATATCATGACGGTACCTTGCCAATTCATTTATGAAAATATTATGTATGTTAGAAAAAATCAACATCTTTTTAATAAAATAAGTGATAGGCATAATTTTAATACTAGAAATAAAGATAAATTAGATCAACCTTTTTTCAGATTATCTAAAGTAAGTACATACATCTTTTATGGGGTACTGTGTTAAATGCTACAACAAAATACCTTGTGACATATTGCAATTAAATGAAAGAAAATTTAAAACTCATATTAAAAGTACACTTTGTAAACAAGGATATTACAAATTAGAGGATTATATCCAAGATAAGAATGTTTGGAAACATGCTGGTCCTGCTCCATAGGACAATCTAAAAGTCTAGACAAAATCAAACTTGTTCCTAATTTATGTATATTTATATATTTTTTTAAGTTTTTTAATTATGACATCTTATTTTAATTCATTTTTACAATCTGCGACTACAGTGGCTCACACACTTGTTAAAGTTCAACTACTTTTGCATTTAAAAAAAAAATAACTTGTAAATATGTGAGCACCATGTATCTGTCACTTATTTGATTTACCTGTCATTGCTTAATTTTTAATTCTTTTTACCTTTTGTGGTAAACTAATTTTATTATGGGTGCATCGTGTTCACATATAATTTTTATTATGTATACAAGACCTTGTAAAACATTTTAAAAGAGTAACGGTGGAGTTTCTTGCCCATTCTTCTCCATACGAAAACTACCTTTTGGACTGGGCGACTAGAATCATTTCTATTTAGTTTTTTTTTTGACGTTCAAAAGTGCCTTTAATGTGCCTATTTGAAATAAATGATTTGACTTTGACTTTGATCTGAGATGGCAATAAGCCTCTCGACAGGCAATCGCTAGGATTACCTGTCCCATTTATGTGGAAAAAGCGTTCAGGAGATAAGTTTTCCTGAATCTCAGTTCCTCGATAGGCAACAAAGGTGTGCCATCGGTGAGGAGATGAATGAATCCATGATAAAGCAATCATTGAATCGCTAAAAGCAAACATATCCTGTACAGGATAGCGGGTATGAAAAACATTACCACATGCAAGTAGATGACGCAACCGTAAGCCTTCATATTAGCATCACCAAACGCGGTTAGGTTTGCTACGAAGCCGGCCGCGACACCCAAATGGCGCGGTAATTGTAAGGTAGATAACGAAGGCAATTCGTTTTTAACTTTAGAAAAACATTTAATAGTTATTTCAGGGCGAACGCGGCGCGCGGCGTTCGGCTCGACAAACAATTTAAATAGGCGAACTCGCTCGGAGTCGCTAAAGCAATATAATAAGTTTAAATATTAAATAGGCGAACTCGCTCGGAGTCGCTAAAGCAATATAATAAGTTTAAATATTAAATAGGCGAACTCGCTCGAAGTCGCTAAAGCAATATAATAAGTTTAAATATTTGCGATCATTAAGGATATCAGCGGTTATTGCAACTTTAAAATACTTAAAGTTAAGCAAAGGCGAGAAAAGGTCTGCCTGCAGCTTAGCTCCTGTATGCAATAAATTAAAAAGCGGGTTGACGGTTTCCGTCCTGGCACTTGCGTCCAACACCACTCGGGTGTTTGTCGTTGGTATCTCGGACCGAACGACAGCGGGGTGGGGTGATCAATACCCTTTAATTATAGCGGAAGAGAAATAAGGTATTTTCAATAAATAGCCTTTATCAATTATTATAATCATTAATAACGTCGTTATAAGGTTGACGTAAAGCGGAAAGCAAATTAAGTTTACGCTCGCGCTCTAACGTTATTAATCTACGTTGAGCAGGTGTGAACGAGTTAGGCGGAGGAGGGGTCGAAGAAGACGTCAGTATGACAGTCATCTCCGACTCCTCCCAGGTGGAAGCCAGCAGGCGACGGGTGCGGGGGCACCCTCGCCTGTATTGCACAGGCTTCCACCAGTGCCGGACGGGAATGGCCAGGTGTTCCCGGCTATTCCCGTAGCCCCCCAGACGGGGGGACGTGCGGGGCCCGCCAGCTAGGCGGGCATGCGCCGGGGGGGTTGTGGATGCAAAGGCTGAGCCGGATTCCCATGACCTCCCCATCAAGGCGATGAGGGAACACCGCTGAGTTTTAGTGGGTATCCTGCCATCCTGGCAGGGAGTCCCACATACTCCGTCTCGTCCCCCGACGAGCGGAGATGCGTAATGACATTTCTCAGCGAAAAAAAAGGAGTGAACGAGTTACCTAAAGAGGCAGGTTCGTTTTTAAAAGGTAAAGATACGATGTACCTACCACCGGGATGTCTTGATACCGTGGACTTATAAAGATACGATGTACCTACCACCGGGATGTCTTGATACCGTGGACTTATAAAGATACGATGTACCTACCACCGGGATGTCTTGATACCGTGGACTTATAAAGATACGATGTACCTACCACCGGGATGTCTTGATACCGTGGACTTATAAAGTTTCTCACAGACCTGATGTTCTGTATTTATTATTTTTGTAGGGTGCACCTCCTCTATTTCCCAAAATTTCAATAGCGTAGTATTTAATCCACTCACAAGAGGGCCGAAGGACCAGGCTACATTGTTGGAGTTAACCGAGGGTAGTTCTCCCATAACAATGTAACCAAGCGTGGTTTCTACAGTGTGAGTCTTCATAATGTGCGCATAACGAAATGAGGGTACTAAGCTTAATTTTATCGACGGAAAAAATATTTAAATAAATAAAAAAATTGTAGAATTTTTATTAAAATTCTTGTTCGCTGCTGTGACTCCTGTGTAAACAATCGCCCTCAATTGAGAATTATGTTTTTTTTTTAACAAAAATATGATATTTTTTCATCCATTTTTACAATAATTGTAAAATTACTCAATAAAAGCCCCGATTACCTACTCTTTTTTATTACTTTAAATTATTCTCCATCGTATCAGATTTCTAAACGTAAAATATCATGTTTATAACTCAATCACAACATTTCCTATCAACTGTTAAAGAAAGGCCTTGCAATCACCATACTTTAGCAGGTAAAGATCCTTTTAAATATTTTTTTATTTTTTCAAATATTTTTTCTGTCGATAAAATTATGCTATGTTTCCCTCATTTCGTTATGTGCACATTATGAAGACTCACACTGTATAGCGTGAGGTGCAGATGTTTTCCCTTTGACACTACACCCGTAGCTCGTATCAATAAGCCAGGCCGTCACACATACACGTATTAGTCCATATGATGAAAATTACTGAATCGATTTTGATGAAACTTGCACTGTTCCCTAAGTTGAAGTAAATGTAAGCCAATAAAAAAAATGGTCATGATCCGATTAATAGTCGCGGAGAAATGCGTGGATAAACATACATACATACGTCTATAAAATTTGTTTGGAAGTCCTAATAGATTGTCATCTATTTATATAGTAGTTATGTTAGTATAGTTATGTAGATATTGAATTGAAATTTTTTAGTTTGTATTTAGTACTTTAAGATAGCATTATTTCAATAAATAAATTAACTATGGACAAAAATATGCTGATCGCTTAGTCTGGGGATGGCCTGAAACACAGGTTTTTATTAACCTAGTTCAGGCGGATCGCCACAAGTTAAAACGTCAGTACCAAAGTATTTTTTCACAAGTGATTAAAATGTGTAAATTAGAGTAGCTTTTATTAAATAAGTATTTAAACCAATCTGTTAAGAACGTGGTACTACTAAGTATTTATAAGTTTGTATTACTTTGTAAAAGGACCTAAAATAAAATAAATTATAAAAATTATATATATATAAATAAAAAGAAAAGTCCTGACTGACTGATTGACTGACTCATCAACGCCCAGCCCAAACCCTTGGACCTAGAGAGCTGAAATTTTGCACAGAGGTTCCATTTATAATGTAGACAAGGATTAAGGAAGGATTTTTCTAAATTCAACCCCTATGAGGGTGAATAGGGGGAGGGTAAAATTTCACGCGGACGAAGTCGCGGGCAGAAGCTAGTATGTGAATATACTGCAATTCCAATAATATTACATAAATACGTGTCGAATTGATAACCTCCTTTTTTTGAAGTCGGTAAAAACTTTTCTGTATAAGTCGATTAAGTACACACATCAAGTGTGTAGGGATCAAGTACGTCTTAGAGTATCGCCGCAATTGTGGATTATAATTTTAACGTTATTGATTATTTTTAGTTAATTTCACTTTGAGAATTTTCTTTAAATTTTTATTAAAAATAGAAAATCAAATGTCAATCAGGATTGCTATAAAATTGTGTAATAGAGTTTTTACAAAAGTACTAGCAGCGCTTCGCGCCACCCGCATGAGTGTCGATTCCGTGGGAATATCGGGATAAAAAGTATTGTAAAAAAGTTTGTACTTATACCAATCTACTTTGTTAAGAAAAAAATAAAGTATCAATTATAATAAAACCTGCAGTTTCTGTATATGATGCGTGTTGCTTAGACTTTTTTGATGTGTGTATTTTCGGTGTTATCTCATCGTGCCGCACCTAGGGCCAACGTTTCGCCCTGCATACGACTCGGTACTATAGAGGATCCTCGTCTCACTACGGAACCCGTGAATTCGTAAGTCGCTCACCGTTGAACCCGCCCACGGCGTACACCTTGCCGCCCACCACGCCCAGCCCCGCGCGGCAGCGGCGCGTGGGCAGCTCGGCCGCGCGGCGCCAGCGCAGCGCGTCCAGCTGCAGCGCCTCCACGTCGCGCACGGCCTTCGGGGCCTGGCCCCCCACCGCCAGCAGCAGGCGCGGGGCCCGCGGCGGCTGGCGGGGCCGCGCGCGCGCGCACGCGGCCGCGCACGCCGCGCGCCGCTCGGGCCGCATGAGGTGGTAGGACAGCGCCTCGATGACCAGGTCCTTGACCCGCAGCCCCGCGCTGCACAGCGGCTCGGCGTTGGCGCGCGCCACCAGCGCGTCCTGCGCCAGCAGCGGCAGGCGCACGTGCTCCAGCAGCGCGCCCAGGTGCGGCGCGCGCGCGCCCGGCGCCTGCTGCAGCCAGCGCACCACGGCGTCCAGGATGGCCTCCTCGCTGGGCACGGTGATGCGGTCGTTGTCCAGCAGCTGCGCCAGCGTGTCGGCCTCCAGCGCCAGGAACTCCTCCGTGTCCAGCACCTGCGCGGAGCGGCCGAGCGCGTCTTGCACGTTTTATACGATCACATCATAATAGGTAGTCGGATGACAGCTCGGCGCGCTCACCTCGACGAAGTGGTTCTCGATGAAGCGCGCGGCGGCGGTGCTGAGGTCGGCGCAGGCGTGCAGCTCGGCGAAGGCGCGGATGCCCAGCGCGTTGTCGGGCGCCAGCGCGCCCGCCAGGAACACGCAGCACGCCGCGCGCACGCCGCCCACGGCCAGCAGCGACGCCGCCGACAGCAGGCTCTGCACACAACGTGACAGTGCGGCGCTCGGGTCATTCGTTCCCGGTCGCCTCGGACTGCAGAGGTGCCGGGAACGTCGACAGTTAAGCCTGATACCTGCACGTTGTCCTCGGTGATGACGAGCGAGTCGGGCGTGTACACGTACTCGATGATAGCCTCCAGCGCGGCCGGCTCCACGTTCTGAAACCGACGTGCAAGTTACTTGTGACATACATAGATAGCCTCCTATGGAAATATACAAAGATAAAAATATATTTATCTTCCAGGTAATGATATCCTTACAGTACAAGTATATTGATGAATAACATTCTTAGGATCCCTGTACCTGACTGAACTGTGATCGTTATCGCTATACTATTTAAAACTCAGCATCAATGCGGTGTCCATGCGGTTCCAGCGCGGCGGACCCGCGGCGACGTTGCGACGCATGCGCGATATTCATGCCTTGCGGCCTTGCCATGACTTATAGTTAACAACAGTAAAAGTATCTCATACCTACAGTTATTTTACACAATTCACATTATAATATAATAATAATAAATTAATTAACATTAATTCTTCATAAAAAAATAATAATTCGGGATATGTCAGTGGTTGACTTATTAAACCTACTTATAAAGTTTCAATTGCATAGCTCTTTTACTTTAGATTTTATTGATACCTAAAATACCCCGATTTCATCGCTGACTCACTGAGTCACTGACTCACTGATGATCATCAATATTCTAAGGTTCTTCCTGAAGTCCTAGAAAGCTGAAATTTGGTATGTAGGCTAGTAATAGTACACAAACAACAAAAAAACTCTAAAACTTGGAACTTTTACCCTCCAACCCCTTAAACTAAGGGATGAAAGTTTGTACGAGACGTCCGCAAATTTTGATGCTAGGGTTCTGAAAATTGATATAGAGACTCCTTGTAATAAATAATAAAATACATATTTCAGGATTTTTAGAAAAGAACCCCAAAAAAAAAATTATTTCATAAGCAACTTTCAAAAAGATGTAAAATCCCACCAAAAACATTTTCATGTAAAATGTTGCCAAGACGAGACCACATATGGCTCGCACTGCCAAAAAGTTATCAGATCTCATGTAGAGCCAAGCTTCTAAATCTACACGCCCTAACTTCACAAACTCTACACCTTAGTCAAAATATGTGACTTGGCCGTTTCGCTACCATCACATGGGCGTAAGGTGAAAATTTATTCACTGTTCATTACTTTTCTGTTATACAAGAGTTCTTGTAGTAACGAAACGGCCAAGCCTCATATTTTGACTAAGGTGTAGAGTTTGTGAAGTTAGGGCGTGTAGAGTTAGAAGCTTGGCTCTACATGAGATCTGATAACTTTTTGGCAGTGCGAGCCATAAGTGGTCTCGTCTTGGCAACATTTTACATGAAAATGTTTTTGGTGGGATAGTTTTAGTCTACTTACATTAATTGTATCCTAGTTCTTAGGAATATAACTGTATTTAGACTGTTCGGTGTTTTGACATAGACTATATTTTATTGAGTCCAGATAAACGTTATAATTATTATTCTTGTTGCTTCTATATGTGAGAACAATGTAAAAATAAAAAAAAGACAAATCCAAATATAA
Organism: Oligia latruncula; assembly: GCA_948474745.1. NCBI lineage: Eukaryota > Metazoa > Arthropoda > Insecta > Lepidoptera > Noctuidae > Oligia > Oligia latruncula. Next base: position 18,029,608 of record OX419702.1, on the reverse strand, counting down.
GATTAATTAACAAAAAAAAAACCGACTTCCAAAAAAAAACACTACAAACTGAAAAATAACTTTAATTTCGGAAGTCGGAAATTTTTTCCTGGTCACTATGCAAATGGCTCGTCTTGCATTGCCGATATATGTTTATCCACAGAAGTTGTACGCGCTGCCTTAAAATCTTTAGATTCCTCTAAAGGGGCTGGACCTGACGGCTTACCGCCTAGCTTTTTCATAGAAACACGTGACAGCTTGTGTACTGCATTACATGTGATTTTTAATAAATGTTTACGTGAGGGTGTTTTTCCCGCAATTTGGAAACGTGCGTTTATAACCCCCGTTTATAAGACTGGTGACAAGAACAATGTAGAGAATTATCGCCCCATCTCTATCCTCTCTACTTTGTCCAAGGTTTTTGAGAGACTTGTACATGACGCCGTGTACCCCCACATTCATCAGCTTATTTTACCCGAGCAACACGGTTTCGTCAAACGTCGTTCAACCGCAACTAATCTGTTAGTATTTACCAACTACTTATTTGAAAAATTGGATCAAAAAGTTCAAGTAGACGCTGTGTACACGGACTTTCAGAAGGCTTTCGACAAGGTGGATCATACACTGCTTTTAGAAAAAATAGCATTCAACGGAATACGTGGAAATTTGCTTAGATGGTTTGTGTCATATATTTATAACAGGTCCCAAAGAATAGTTGTTAATGGTTACGAGTCAGACCCTATAGTTGTTACATCTGGCGTACCACAGGGATCCATTTTAGGCCCTCTTCTCTTCATTATATTTATTAATGACATTAAACAATGTTTTATCAACTCAAAGTTTTTAATGTACGCCGATGATATAAAAATTTACAGATCTTGCAAGAATATACAAGACTGTCTACTTCTTCAAATGGACCTAGATAGATTATATACATACTGTAACAACAACAAACTCTTTCTCAGTCTACCCAAATGTCATGCCATCTCATTTACCAAAAAGAGAATTAAAATAAATTTTAATTATTCAATTAATAACGCATTCTTAAATGTAGTTAGTTTTGTTCGTGACTTAGGTGTCACACTGGATGCCAGTTTGCACTTCGACAAACACGTTGACAATATAGTGAACAAGGCATATCAGATGTATGGTTTCGTTATGAGATCGTCACGTGACTTTGTTCGGCCCTCTACGTTCTTACTGCTTTATAAGACTTTGGTACGATCCCAGTTAGAATATGCCGTCCCGGTCTGGAACCCCTTCTACGACAAATACTGTACTAGAATTGAAATGGTACAGAAGAAGTTCCTACGATCTATGAATTATAAGTGCTTCCAATCAAAGGTTCCTTACGTGCAGCTATTGAAACGGTATGGCGTACTGGATTTGGGATCTAGGCGACTGTTACTCGATGTCATGACATTGCACGGCATATGCAGTAACAAATTTGATTGTATTGACCTAACAGACAAATTGTGTTACAAGGTACCCAGAAGTGTTATTCGAAGGGGGGTGCGCGTCCCTCAACTATTCCATACAGACATATGCAGGACTAATGCTGGGGAACGTGCACCTCTTCGTCGCCTTGTTGATTCTTACAACACGCATTTTATGGATTTGGATATATTTTGTCTATCTAAGCAGTCGTTTAAGAAAATGGCTCTGGATATTTTGTTTAGCGACTGCTTTAAGTTAGACTAAGCTAAGCTAAATGACGCAGCTACATTATTGTGGTAGCGACTATTGTTTTACTTTTCTCTTTCTTTTTGTCTTTAGCACTTTTAACCTTTAGTTAAAACGTGGACAATGGTGTGGGTTACATGTTTGTTAATCTTATTTTAGTATATTTCTGTATTTTGTATCATGTAACTGTTTTTTGTCCCTAATAAATAAATAAATAAATAAATAAATAAGTCGGTGGCAAAAACTAAAATACTGATCCCTAAGACACCGACTTCCGAAATTAAAGTTATTTTTCAGTTTGTAGTGTTTTTTTTTGGAAGTCGGTTTTTTTTTTATTAAAAAGTTTTTATTTCTCGCTTTTTTTAGCAAAAAAAAAAAAAAACATACAAACACCCGAACATAGTACCTCCTCCTTTTTGTGAAGTCGGTAAAAACTTTTTAACAAAAAAAAAACCGAATTCCAAAAAAAACACTATAAACTGAAAAATAACTTTAATTTCGGAAGTCGGTGTCTTAGGGACCAGTATTTTAGTTTTTGCCACCGACTTCCGAAATTAAAGTTATTTTTCAGTTTATAGTGTTTTTTTTTGGAAGTCGGTTTTTTTTTTGTTAATAAGTTTTTATTTCTCGCTTTTTAGTGGGTCTATTTATCTATACTATAATATTATAAAGCTGTAGAGTTTGTTTGTTTGTTTGTTTGAACGCGCTAATCTCTGGAACTACTGGTCCGATTTGAATTATTCTTTTAGTGTTGGGTAGTCCATTTATCGAGGAAGGCTATAGGCTATATTTTTTTTTTTCAAAATTAGGGATCCGTAATAAAATTGCTATTTTGTAATACAAGGTGTAAAATCGAAAACCTATTTTTGCGTGCGCTGCAAAAACTATTGACAATAGAACAAAATGATGTACTACGGGTTTGTAGAGCCCATTAAGACCTACAAAAAAGTCCGCGAGAACATATATCTAGCTATCATGGTTTAATCACAATAACCGATTTTGTGTTCAAAATAATTATTAAATCGTCTGAAGAAAAAAAAACTACGTTAAATATGTATCGTAATATTAATCTTTATCGAAATTAAGCATTATGTTATCAAGAGTATTTATGAAGAAGTAAAATACTTTTTGTTTCATCTCAATCGGATATTTCGTTTAAAAGTTATCATGTGTGTAAGATGTTAAGAGTTGGTACCTATTAAGGAGTTAAGGGCCATAGTTTTTTATCAACATAAAATCCTGTAATAATCTTTTGCGAAATATATTAATTTGTTGATGATTGTAAGTATAAGATCTTTGAAGAGTATCTATATACTACTAATAATAAAGCTGAAGAGTTTGTTTGTTTGAACGCGCTAATCTCTGGAACTACCAGTCGGATTTGAAAATTCTTTTTTGCATTTGATAGCCCAAAGGAAGGCTATGGGCTGTTTACCATCCCGCTAGAGCTCTTAGGAGCCGAGCAAAAAGAAAAAAAGTAAGATCGCGAAACCGAACTAACAGCGGGCAGGCGATGCGATGCGACGGGGTCGGGGAACAAGAAATTTTACGCGGACGAAGTCGCGGGCAGAAGCTAGTAATTTATAATAGCCTAATGTCAACTTGCCCATCGCCTTTTTATAAAAAATTCCTTTTCTCGATGCAGGGACGTTAATTGTTGAGGAGTTCTCCTTTTATTAGTTTTTAGATTAGATGCTGATAATCCTGGCTGCAGCATCAGGCCAGAGTTATGTCAACATTGCATTGAACTTAAAATTAGTCCTGTTTAAAATGAGCCCAAACACGACTACGGTGCTGTAATTTCAAGGTTTGTACTTTTTCTGATGCTCCTGGCTCAGCATCAGGTCTTCGGTGTTCCTCAATAACAGTACGTTTATCCACACATCGAGCCCTTTTCAATGAGCCTAAACACGATATATCTGCTGTTAGTTATCGAGGAGTTAGGTACTCTGCAGACTATCCTGACTGCAGCATCAGGTCATGACTTGATGATCATGAGACCAAATGTGGCAAATGCCCTATCAAACATCAAAACAATTTACTAAAACAGTCCTTGCCTGTTCGAGTAACTTCTTACTGTTAAGGAGTTGTACCTTCCCTCATCAGCCCAGCTACCTGAGATGGTGAGAACCACGGGTGAGAACCATACACAAATACACAAGATACTTCATAAAATATGCGAAAAACAATAAGTGAACCTATAAAATTTGAAGGTTGCCCTCGATTTCTCTAAGATCCCATCATCAGATCCTAACTTGGTGACAATGGGACCACCTCAGAACTATCTTCTTTCGAACAAAAAAAGAATTTTGAAAATCCGTCGACAATTGACGGAGTATTCGATGAACAAACATACAAAAAAAAAACATTCAAACACCCGAACATAGTACCTCCTCCTTTTTGTGAAGTCGGTAAAAAAAACATTCAAACACCCGAACATAGTACCTCCTCCTTTTTGTGAAGTCGGTAAAAATAAGCCTTGGCAGTTAAGAGATGACCAGTCTCAACCGACGGCGCCCGTTCACGAACATGACGCGTGGATCAGCACCATCCAGTTTAACCATTTTTACCGACTTCACAAAAAGGAGGAGGTACTATGTTCGGGTGTTTGTGTTTTTTTTTTTTTTTTTTGTATGTTTGTTCATCGAATACTCCGCCAATTGTCGACGGATTTTCAAAATTCTTTTTTTGTTCGAAAGTAGATAGTTCTGAGGTGGTCCCATTGTCACCAAGTTAGGATCTGAGGATGGGATCTTAGAGAAATCGAGGGCAACCTTCAAATTTTATAGGCTTACTTATTGTTTTTCGCATATTTTATGAAGTATCTTGTGTATTTGTGTATGGTTGTCACCATCTCAGGTAGCTGGGCTGATGATGGAAGGTACAACTCCTTAACAGTAAGAAGTTACTCCAACGGGCAAGGACTGTTTTAGTAAATTGTTTTGATGTTTGATAGGGCATTTGCCACATTTGGTCTCATGATCATCAAGTCATGACCTGATGCTGCAGTCAGGATAGTCTGCAGAGTACCTAACTCCTCGACAACTAACAGCAGATATGTCGTGTTTAGGCTCATTGAAAAGGGCTCGATGTGTGGATAAACGTACTGTTACTGAGGAACACCGAAGACCTGATGCTGAAGCCAGGAGCATCAGAAAAAGTGCAAACCTTGAAATTACAGCACCGTAGTCGTGTTTGGGCTCATTTTAAACAGGACTAATTTTATGTTCAATGCAATGTTGACATAAGTCTGACCTGATGCTGCAGCCAGGATTATCAGCATCTAATCTAAAAACTTATAAAAGGAGAACTCCTCAACAATTAACGTCCCTGCATCGAGAAAAGGAATATTTTATAAAAAGGCGATGGGCAAGTTGACATTAGGCTATTATAAATTATAAATAGACCCACTAAAAAGCGAGAAATAAAAACTTTTTAACAAAAAAAAAACCGACTTCGCCGACGAAGTCGGTTTTTGTAGGGAACCGAATGATCCAACACACGCGCCACCACATCGGTGAGACATTTAAGTGAGCATGACACGTTCTCAACTGCCATGCTCTTTCAAGTCAACATCAAAAAATCATAATAAACGGAAACATGGTTCTTACATTTACAAAATGATTCTAAATTTTACAAAACTATAGTTTGCAATTTATTTAAGAGGTTAATAGAATTTTACTATCAAACAGGAAGAGATATTTAATATTGAAGTATTCAACAATTAAATCTTGATTGAATAAAATAAAAAAGTTAAGTTCGTAATGTCAGAAACACTAAAAAAGAAAAAAAGGGAAGCACCTCTTCCAAATATTGACATTTTAACTAGTGAGCCCAAGTGCCTGTGGAGCATTAAGCATTAAGCCAAGCATTTTTATCTACGATATAATCATCCAACTTGTAATATGCTTGTCTACATAGTGTGCGTTTAATGCATGTTTTAAATTTCTTCTCATTTAATTGAAGAATATCGAGTGGTATTTTATTATAACACTAGCTTCTGCCCGCGACTTCGTCCGCGTGAAATTTCTTGTACCCCCACCCCGTCGCGTCGCAACACTTCGTATTCGCTTACCGTTCACTCTGAGTTTTTTTCTTTTTGCTCGGCTCCTAAGGGTCATAGCGTGATGTTAAATAGCCTATAGCCTTCCTCAAGAATTGGGCTATCAAATATAACATAATGGTAGTTCCAGAGATTATCGCGTTCAAACAAACAAACTCTTCAGCTTTATTAATAGTATAGATAAAAAACTCTATGGCCCATAACTCCTTAATAGGTACCAACTCTTAAGGGGGAAGCTCTAAGGTGGCCCGCGAAATTCAAATTTTCTTACGTTTTTTGCAATTTGCTGGTCAGTATTAAGTTGTACAGTGATTAAAATATGATTCGCGGTCGTAACAAATATGTATTTACAGAATTATAATCATTAAAGTCATCAACACAACTCTCTAAGACCATGTAATCCCCAAATGTCAAGATTTCATGAAATAGTCATTCTTGGGGATTACATGGTCTTAGAGAGTTGTGTTGATGACTTTAATGATTATAATTCTGTAAATACATATTTGTTACGGCCGCGAATCATACTTTAATCAACGTACAACTTAATACTGACCAGCAAATTGCAAAAAACCTAAAAAAAATTGAATTTCGCGCGCTACCTTGGCGCTTTCGCCTTAACATCTTACACACGTGATAACTTTTAAACGAAATATCCGATTGAGATGAAACAAAAAGTATTTTACTTCTTCATAAATACTCTTGTTATCATAATGCTTAATTTCGATAAAGATTAATATTACGATACATATTTAACGTAGTTTTTTTTTCTTCAGACGATTTAATAATTATTTTGAACACAAAATCGGTTATTGTGATTAAACCATGATAGCTAGATATATGTTCTCGCGGACTTTTTTGTAGGTTTTAATGGGCTCTACAAACCCGTAGTACATCATTTTGTTCTATTGTCAATAGTTTTTGCACCGCACGCAAAAATAGGTTTTCGATTTTACACTTTGTGTTACAAAATAGCAATTTTATTACGGATCCCTAATTTAAAAAAAAAAAAATATATAGCCTATAGCCTTCCTCGATAAATGGACTACCCAATACTAAAAGAATCATTCAAATCGGACCGGTAGTTCCAGAGATTAGCGCGTTCAAACAAACAAACAAACTCCGCAGCTTTATAATATCAGTATAGATTTTACACAGTAACCCATAAAAAAAGTTTTTACTTTAGACAATCTGAAACGCGGTTGATGTAATTTGTCCCTATTTCTATACCATTTCTAGTGTTAAAATGATGCTTGTCACTTATCTTACTAAAAAGATGTAGATTTTATCGAACGTACATAATGTTTTCATATACATATTGACAAGGAAGCGTCATGATTAGGGAATGCAATCCGGATTATCCGTAATCCTAAAAATCCGGATATCCGCACATTTTTACTAGACTTCCAAATCCGGATTTGAAGATTGAATCCGGATTTTTTGAATAATTCGATTTTATTTTATCGATTCGAGAATTATAAGAAAATATCGAAACGAGCGAGTTCGCTGTTCGCGCGTCGCGCGAGTGTTGAGTCTATCGGCTCTGGAGGAAGCGAGCAGGGCGCGGGAGAGCGTGCTTTTTCCGCAGCAGGAATAATGTGCAACCGAATTTGCAGCAGGTTAAACGACAGCACTTTAGATGCCTTATTATTTTTGAGGACACATTTAATGTCCTAAAAAATTACATAGTTTTTTACGATGTTAAATTTATGTTGATTTAAGTGAAGTTAAATTATTGTTTTGTTACTTTTGCTTATGTTATATTTAATAATTTGACATTATATTTTTGTTCTTCGGAGTTTCTTTTAATTTGTACCTATTAATTATTTTATCTCCTCATTTCTGATTCGATCACACAGGGAAACTCCAAGCATAGCCATATCCATTGCCCTTAGAGTGACTTTTAGCCTTCTAATAATACCCATTGTGAGCGTCACTTTCCTTGAGACACTGCGGTATGTGCGACTAGGAGATATTGCGTAGCTTCCCGAAGTTGGACCTACCTAACTGGACAGTTTGTCCTAGGTAAACATACTTGTCCATGACTTCGAGTGTAGCGTCTCCGATCTTCATGAGAGTGAGTGTTGCATGGGAATTTGACAAGACCTTCGTTTTGTCCATGTTCATTTTAAGACGCACTCCTTCGGAGGCTCTACTGAGGTCATCGAACATTGTGCCGAGGTCCTCCATGGTGTCACCCATGACTAAGATATCGGTGGCAAACCGAAGGTGAGTTATGTACTCGCCATTGATGTTAACGTCAGCCCTTTTCCAGTATAGACCCTTGAAGACATTTTCCAGTGCAGCGGTGAACAGTTTCGGAGAGATAACGTCTTCCTGTCTCACATCTCGCTACAGAAGAATAGGTTTCGAGGTGTGATCCTGGAGTGGGACTGACATAGTAGCGTTGTCGTACAGACATTTCAGCACCTCGATGTACCGATAGTCGATCTGGCACCGTTGAAGAGATTGCAGTACAGCCCATGTCTCGATCGAATCAAAGGCTTTTTCGTAGTCCACAAACGCTAAGGAGAGAGGCAGGTTATACTGTTCGGTCTTCTGTATAACCTGTCGCAGCGTATGTATGTGGTCTACGGTGCTAAAGCCTTTACGGAATCCAGTTTGTGCGGGAGGCCGAAAGTCGTCAAACCTGCGTGCGAGACGGTTTGTGATGACTCTCGAAAACATGGCTCAGAAGTGAGATGGGCCTATAATTATTAAGAAGGGCATTGTCGCCCTTCTTAAAGAAAAGTATCACCACACCTCTGTTCCATGCCTGTGGTGATTTACCCTCGAGTATAACGGAACCAAACAGTTTCTGAAGGGCCTTAAGAACGGGTTTTCCGCTGGCCTTCAGGAACTCTGCCGTAATTCCGTCATCACTCCGCGCCTTGTTGTTTTTGAGCTGCTTCAGAGCCATCCTAACTTCGTACAGGCTGACATTCGGGATGTCTTCGGTGTAGTGTCGGGTCAATCTATGTATTGGGTAGTTTTTCAGATTCGTAACGGGGTTACTTGTTGATTTGTACAACTGGCCATAGGACCTCTCGATCTCTCTCAATAACATAGGTTTGGCGGATTCGATCCTGTCATAATCGGTCTTTAGTTTCCTAAGCTGGCTCTGCCCATTAGACAGATCTCTAGCAAAGACCTTGGAGCCTTTAATTTTGTATGCAAAAAGCACAGCACCGGACGAAGTGGACGTGCTTGGGGCAGGCCTATGTCCAGCAGTAGACGTCTTTCAGCTGAAATTATGATGAATTATTTTATCATCGTTACTTAGCACGCGAGTCACAGACTGATTATTTTAATAAAAATAAGTACATACGTAACATCAATAACATCATAATTATGGTATTTAATGATGATAGTTTGAATAATTCCAAATTAATTTTGAAATAAACAAATGTGAAACTTAAAAATAATAAAATTAAAATAAAATTCCAAATAACAAAAAATTAAAATAATCGTTTGATGTGATTTTCGTGTGCTTTTATTTTAATCCATTTACACAAATATGTATAAGAAAATCATATTAACAAACTAATATGGGTAGATTTTTTTATTTTCATGAAAAATCCGTAATATCCGGATAATCCGGATTGGACCAAAAATCCGTTCTTAAAAATCCGGATTTTGAAACAGAACGGATTTGCATTCCCTAGTCATGATGTTAATTTTTTTAAACAGTTCCCGTAGAGATTCGCGTCTGCTGAGTTTGTAGATAGCTCTGACAGCCCTCTTTTGCAGAATGAAGATAGAATCAATATCTGCAGCCCCTCCCCACAACAAAATACCATAAGACATGATGCTATGAAAGTAAGTAAAAGAAACAAGTCTTGCGGTATCCACGTCGTCTGGCGAATTTTCCAAAGAGCGTAAGCGGCTGAATTTAGCCGCCCTGCAAGTGATGTTAAGTGCGGACCCCACTGTAGCTTTGAGTAAAGCGTGATCCCCAGGAAAACCGTATTTTCAACGAATTTAAGTATCTCCTTTTTCAATACACCATGAAATTCACTACTTCTAACATTCGGTAAAGCGAATCTAATGCATTTAGGTTTTTTCTCATTTAATACCAAATTATTTACAGTAAACCAAATATGGACCATAAGCATAGCGTTATTTACGTCGTCAAGCTCCTGTGCACGTCTGTTAACTTTAAAAATCAGTGATGTGTCATCAGCAAATAACACCATTTGTGGTCGGTTTTTCAGTAAATGAGGTAAATAATTTATCTTCTATATCTATACCTATATATATATACATATAATAAATTTGTAGAAAAGTGGTGTCTGTACAATGGAAATATATAAAAAAAAAGTAGCAGGGGTTGTTATTATATCGATGCCGAACCCGAAATTGTAATTTATTTATTTTTTGTCTGTTTGTCGGTTTGTCTGTTTGTTTGTGCACGCTAATATCAGAAACGGCTTATTCGATTGACATGCGGTATTCACTAATATATTGTAGTAGGCTTCACTTAACATTTAGTGTTTATTTCATGTCAATCGGTTCATAAATAAAAAAGTTATGTCAATTTAAAGAATCACGGCGAATATTTGTTAAGGTATTCTATCAGAGTACGTACACGCCTCGGGCCTGCGCGTCCGATCTTCGGAACTACTGGACGGATTCGAATGTTTTTTTTTTTTTGTTGTATAGTTATTATGGCTGGACAACATTCAGGCTATAATGTTTCTTGGAAACTTGAACACCTGATGCAGAACCGAAACAGACCAGCTTAACTATAAGAGATACAAAAATGGTACCGCATAGCAAAAATTGTTCCACGTGATGAGGATTTTCTGCTGAGAGAATAAATTTGAAGATCTGGAACACCTGTTGGGGAACTCCAAGAGCCCAGCTACACCATAACACATATAGGAATGACGTCTTAGTAAAAGTTATTCGGTCTGATGGGCATTTCCTTTTGACTTAAAAAAATCGAAGATCAGAAACATCTGATGTGGAAATCTAAGCTATCACTAATTTCACCTCCACGCGGTGAAGGCGGTAACAGTTTAGGACTGATTTTCGATGACGATGGTATATCATTGAAAATTTGACTCTACTGGCCAAAACTCCCATTTTTTTTTTTTAACGTGAAGAAATGCTCATGCATTCTGCACTACCACGGGGAGATAGTGCAGTTATGTGGGACTCTAACCCACTAAAACTACACTGTGTCCTCCTCTGCCGCTTACGGCGGGAACATGGGCACGCGTTAGCACTCATCCGTGAACCCGCCGCGGCTGTCCGTCACCGGACCCTCCGCTGGGGAGTACTCCCCATCACCGGCGCACCAGAACACATAGCACGCCGTGACCACCCCAGGGACCAAACCAGCACATGGGCCAGACGATCCCGTGTCTGGGCACCCTTGGTAGGGGAGCAGTCACTTAGATTTTAATTGATCAGGTATCTTCATAATAAAACTATAACCATGCCTAGAAAGAGGTCAAATCTTTCCCAATGTTCCAAAGGAGCTAAAAGATTGAGGATCATAAGATCCCAAGAATCTACCGAAGAGCGTCAGGAGAGACTTGATGCTGTTTGAGAACATCAGGCTGCAACTCGCTCCGTGGAAACCTCTTCAGATCGCGAAGCACGCCTGCGTTCTCAGCGTATTTACGCATCTACATCCAGATCTCTAGAGACCAGTGAAGAATATGATGCGCGACTGACCGCTGATACGGTGAGATTATCATACATTGTTCCGAACACGCACACAAAAAAATATTCATAATCAGAAAGTGAGAAAGAAAGAATTGCTGGAGTACGGCATGAAGAGACATATTAAGAAGAGCGCAACGAACGTTTGAATTCTGATCGACTTCGACATTCTCTGAACAGAATGTCGATATCATCTGAAGAATCGGATGTGTCTCAAGATATAGCCGTAGGGCATGGCGACCTTCCTTGGGTTGATAAGGAACGGAGTGCATTTACGTATACTCCTATGATTGACTACGCCACATATTCCGCCATCGTTTGTAGATGTACTTTTCAAATACCTTTGAGATGACTGGTAAGAGTGAAATGGGTCTATAATATTCCATCAATTCTTTATCTTCTTTCCATAGATATAAGAACATCTATGCTTCTTTCTTATATAAAGGCTTTGATCGCGACGATAGGTCGTGGTGGAGCAAAATGAATGATAGCGGACATTCTAGCTAGTGTGCTAATTCAGATTTTGTACTTACGGACTGCGTAAAGGAATTTTCTTTCTTTGCATTTTTTTTCTCTACCTACTTATCATAAAAATTAAATTCGACCGTTAAACGGATTACTTTTAAAAAATTTCTTACAGAAGATTTTTTTTCGCAGTACCGACATATACTAACAAAAGGAACTATCTTTGTCATTTCTATTGGAGAATTTTATTGCAATTCCATAATTCGTGGAAAACCTACTCATTGTATATTGCGGATTTTGTGACACTCACTTAAGTTTTTTTTAAAGCAATTTTCTTCCCTAAATAACTTTAAAAATGAACTACCCAATAAAATATCTGTCGTTACAAAAGGCGGAATTGGAGTACGAAGTAGCTGTCCGCGGCGGTCATTTGAAAGGCATTATTGTACGAACGTATGTTATCCAAGAAATGTTTTGACTGTGGATGGTCACCGATTAGCAGTGATCTTAATATTTCTGGAGGATTTTGTAATATTTTAATATGTACTTTCCCACCTGAGCTACACATACCGTTTGTTTCTTTTTGCCATTTAACAGCTTCACAAAAAGTACAATTTTGAACCATACCTCCGATGGCGGAATATGTGGCGTAGTCAATCATAGGAGTATACGTAAATGCACTCCGTTCCTTATCAACCCAAGGAAGGTCGCCATGCCCTACGGCTGTATCTTGAGACACATCCGATTCTTCAGATGATATCGACATTCTGTTCAGAGAATGTCGAAGTCGATCAGAATTCAAACGTTCGTTGCGCTCTTCTTAATCTGTCTCTTCATGCCGTACTCCAGCAATTCTTTCTTTCTCACTTTCTAACTGATTATGAGTATTTTGTTGTGTGCGTGTTCGGGATAATGTATGATAATCTCACGTTCATCACTTGTTTCAAAAGACCTGTTAGTAGATGTGCGAATACGCTGAGAACTCAAGCGTGATTCTGTATCGGTAAACGTTTCCGATTCGCGAGACAATGCATGTCGCTCACGATCAGCGGACAGTCGCGCATCACGTTCCCGACTTGTCTCTGGAGACCTAAAAGTCGATGCGTAGATACGCTTGGAACTCAAGCGCAATTCTCTATCCGTGAACGTATTCGACTCGCAAGACAATGCATGACGTTCACGATCAGCGGTCAGTCGCGCATCATATTCTTCACTGGTCTCTAGAGACATGGATGTAGATGCGTAAATACGCTGAGAACGCAGGCGTGCTTCGCGATCCGAAGAGGTTTCCACGGAGCGAGTTGCAGCCTGATGTTCTCGAACAGCATCAAGTCTCTCCTGACGCTCTTCGGTAGATTCTTGAGATCTTATGATCCGCAATCTTTTAGCTCCTTTGGAACATTGGAAAAGATTTGACCTTTTTCTAGGCATGGTTATAGTTTTATTGTGAAGAAGATACCTGATCAATTAAAATCTAAGTGACTGCTCCCCTACCAAGGGTGCCCAGACACGGGGTCGTCTGGCGCCCATGTGCTGGTTTGGTCCCTGGGGTGGTCACGGCGTGCTATGTGTTCTGGTGCGCCGGTGATGGGGAGTACTCCCCAGAGGAGGGTCTGGTGACGGACAGCCGCGGCGGGTTTACGGATGAGTGCTAACGCGTGCCCATATTCCCGCCGTAAGCAGCAGAGGAGGACACCGTGGAGTTTTAGTGGGTTAGAGTCCCACATAACTGTACTATCTCCCCGTGGTAGTGCAGAACGCATGAGCATTGACGTTAAAAAAAAAATGGGAGTTTTGGCCAGTAGAGTCAAATTTTCAATGATATACCATCGTCATCGAAAATCAGTCCTAAACTGTTACCGCCTTCACCGCGTGGAGGTGAAATTAGTGATAGTTTTGATTTCCACATCAGATGTTTCTGATCTTCGATTTTTAGGGTTCCGTCCCCAAAGGGTAAAAACGGAACCCTATTACTAAGACTTCGCTGTCCGTCCGTCCGTCCGTCTGTCTGTCACCAGGCTGTATCTCAAGAACCGCGGTAGCTAGACAGTTGAAATTTTCACAGATGATGTATTTCTGTTGCCGCTATAACAACAAATACTAAAAACAAAATAAAATAAATATTTAAGGGGGGCTGCCATACAAAAAAACATGTTTTTTTCGGCGTTTTTGCCGTCTGTCTGTCGCCAGGCTGTATCTCAAGAACCGCGGTAGCTAGACGCTTGAAATTTTCACAGATGGTGTATTTCTGTTGCTGCTATAACAACAAATACTAAAAACAAAATAAAATAAATATTTAAGGGGGGCTCCCGTACAAAAAAACGTGTTTTTTCGGCGTTTTTGCCGTCTGTCTGTCGCCAGGCTGTATCTCAAGAACCGCGGCAGCTAGACAGTTGAAATTTTCACAGATGATGTATTTCTGTTGCCGCTATAACAACAAATACTAAAAACAAAATAAAATAAATATTTAAGGGGGGCTCCCATACAACAAACGTGTTTTTTTCGGCGTTTTTGCCTTGTGGTACGGAACCCTTCGTGTGCGAGTCCGACTCGCACTTGGCCAGTTTTTATAAGTCAAGAGGAAATGCCCATCAGACCGAACAACTTTTGCTAAGACGTCATTCCTATATGTGTTATGGTGTAGCTGGGCTCTTGGAGTTCCACATCAGGTGTTGCAGATCTTCAAATTTATTCTCTCAGCAGAAAATGCTCATCACGTGGAACAATTTTTGCTATGGTACCGTTTTTGTATCTCTTATAGTTTAGCTGGTCTGTTGCGGTTCTGCATCAGGTGTTCAAGTTTCCAAGATAAATTATAGCCTATATGTTGCCCAGACATAATACCTATACAACAAAAAAAAATCATTCAAATCCGTCCAGTAGTTCCGAAGATTAGCGTGTACAAACAAACAGACAAACAGACAACATTTTTTTTTTGGATTCGTGCTCTATTACTGTTTCTAAACCCCCCTCAGTTATTTTTTTTTTTATATATTCAATGTACAGACACAGTTTTTTTACTGTCTTATTATATGTATAGATAATTATTCTGATAGTGACAATTTAAATTTTTAACCATTTTATTTAATGTAGGTATATTGTTATAATTAAGTTAATGTTTTAATGACAATTTGAATTTTAATAATTTTATTTATTGAATGTAATAATTAATTTAATGTTTTAATGAAAATTTAAATTTAAACAATTTTGTATAATGAAAATGTTTGCATGCCGAATGGTGAAATATGGCAGAACTCTGATTTATACGTACTACTATCTACTTATGTATTACCCATATTTGCAAATAAATGCTATTCTATTCTATTCTATTCCAGTCGAGACCGTGTCAAATACCGTTGCAAGATCAAGAAACAAGGCATGCTCAATGTTTTGGACTTGAAACAGTCCAATTCATAACAGAAGGTGAAACCATGGAAAATACAGGTTATTTCAAGTAGTATGAAATAACCATATTCTTTTTCAAGGAAGGCTCCATCTAGCATCCCCGATAACACATACTTCTCACAAAAAGAAGGAAGAAGAAAGTGAAATCTCATGTAATTCTGAGATAGGTACAATTTTGTTTCAAGACAAGTAACTTTAAGTTACAAATATTTTTTTTAACCTGAGTGTATTGTGAAATGAACAATATTTGGGTTTTTTAAAAGTTTCACTTTGATCCGTCAAATGAAAGAAAGAAAGATAGAAAATAAAATACATTTTTTATTTAATCAGCATGCATGCAGTGATCGGGAGCTACCTGTATGGTGATGGTGGGCTGCGTGCTCTCGTCGAACTGCGTGAACATGGCGTGGAAGTACGGCGACGCGGCCGCCAGCACGGCGCGGTGCGCGGGCAGCGCGGCCGACGGCGACAGCTCGGGCGCGGCGCGCGCGTGCAGGCGCACGTCGCACAGCACGGCGTCGCGCCGCAGCCGCGCCAGCGCCGCCAGCAGGCGCGCCGGGTGCGCGGCGTGCGCGTCTGGGCCCGCGCCGCCGCCCGCCGGCCGCTGCGACGACTCGTCCAGCGACGACTGCGACGCGCAGCGCACCATCATGCTGCGGAGTGCACACGCCCACACCCACGCTTACTTTCTTACTATAAATGATAGGCTACCTGCTTAAGTCAATGTTGCTCTCTAACTTAAATTTTTACCCTACTCCGGCAAAGTCAAAAGGAAGGGTTATGTTTTTAACACTCTATGTATGTTAGTATTTACATTTGTTCCACATGCACTGTAGCGCCTAAACTTCTCATCCGATTCTGATAAATAAGGTGTCAATCGATTCGTTATTATGGTCCGCCCGCCGCGCGCCGGGCTGTAATTGCGTACATAACACACATAAAATGACAATTGATCGCATTTAAACCCATGAAGAAGAATCCCTTAACGTTTAAAACGGGAACTAATTTTTTGAGCTGTTATTTAAATATTCGAGATGTTATTATGATCAGTTGAAAAACATTACAATGTCAATTCTAAAAATAATTGAGCAGTCCAATAAATAACTGAATGAGCGGTAAGCGGGGCTCCGTCGACATAGAATGCAAGAGCGAGCGAAGGGCACCCCGAGGTTCGGTTTGGTTAGGTTACTTTAAGGGGGAAGCACTAAGGTGGCCCGCGAAATTCAAATTTTCTTACGTTTATTGCAATTTGCTGGTCAGTATTAAGTTGTATGTTGATTAAAATATGATTCGCGGTCGTAACAAATATGTATTTACAGAATTATAATAATTAAAGTCATCAACACAACTCTCTAAGACCATGTAATCCCCAAATGTCAAGATTTCATGAAATAATCATTCTTGGGGATTACATGGTCTTAGAGAGTTTCGCGGGCTACCCTGGCGCTTTCGCAATAAACCCTTTACATAGGATGCAAGAGCGAGCGAAGGGCACCCCGAGGTTAGGTTTGGTCAGGTTACTTTCCCCCCCGGTGGGTTCCCGCATTGTCGAGGCGGGGGGGCTCAGTAGCCGTGGCTTGGACACCCACGGTGAAGCGAAGAGGAACCCGAGGAGGGGCCGCTCGTCAGGGCTTTTGCCGACAAGCCGACGACGTAGCGGCCAAAATGTAGGTTGCGGTGCCGCTTGGGCGACATCGCAACTGAGGCGGGCCGCGATGTCGTATCGGAGGCATTGCGGCTGAGGGTTGGAGGCCGCGGCGGGAGAGGAGTGCCGGTATTACGGTGCGCCGCTCTCCCTATCTTCCGCGGCCTTGACGGGGTCGCCACCGTTCGATGGCGGACGCGGTGAGGCCGCAGGGGAAGAGTAGTGTTGGTATGACGTTGGCCACTCTCCCTATCCTCTGCGGCCGAAAATTGGCAGGCGGCGGGGCCAATGACCTGACCCGTCGCAGGGGGACCAAGGGTGGCAGAGACGGGGTCGTCTGGCGCCCATGTGCTGGTTTGGTCCCTGGGGTGGTCACGGCGTGCTATGTGTTCTGGTGCGCCGGTGATAGGGAGTACTCCCCGGAGGAGGGTCCGGTGACGGACAGCCGCGGCGGGTTCACGGATGAGTGCTAACGCGTGCCCGTGTTCCCGCCATAAGCGGCAGAGGAGGACAGCGTGGAGTTTTAGTGGGTTAGAGTCCCACATAACTGCACTATCTCCCCGTGGTAGTGCAGAATGCATGAGCATTTCTCCACGTAAAAAAAAAAAAAAAGAAATGGTTAGGTTACTTTCCCCCCCGGTGGGTTCCCGCATTGTCGAGGCGGGGGGGCTCAGTAGCCGTGGCTTGGACACCCACGGTGAAGCGAAGAGGAACCCGAGGAGGGGCCGCTCGTCAGGGCTTTTGCCGACAAGCCGACGACGTAGCGGCCAACAAGTAGGTTGCGGTGCCGCTTCGGCGACATCGCAACTGAGGCGGGCCGCGATGTCGTATGGGAGGCATCGCGGCTGAGGGTTGGAGGCCGCGGCGGGAGAGGAGTGCCGGTATTGCGGTGCGCCGCTCTCCCTACCTTCCGCGGCCTTGACGGGGTCGCCACCGTTCGATGGCGGACGCGGTGAGGCCGCAGGGGAAGAGTAGTGTTGGTATGACGTTGGCCACTCTCCCTATCCTCTGCGGCCGAAAATTGGCAGGCGGCGGGGCCAATGACCTGACCCGTCGCAGGGGGACCAAGGGTGGCAGAGACGGGGTCGTCTGGCGCCCATGTGCTGGTTTGGTCCCTGGGGTGGTCACGGCGTGCTATGTGTTCTGTTGCGCCGGTGATGGGGAGTACTCCCCAGAGGAGGGTCCGGTGACGGACGGCCGTGGCGGGTTCACGGATGAATGCTAACGCGTGCCCGTGTTCCCGCCGTAAGCGGCAGAGGAGGACACCGTGGAGTTTTAGTGGGTTAGAGTCCCACATAACTGCACTATCTCTCCGTGGTGGGATCCTGCCGTTTTGCCGAAAAGATTTTGCCAAAATTTCACTACCCAAACAAATTTTCGCAACCTTTTATTATACCAATGCAATGTTTGGAATAATTTTAGTATGCACATTTTCATTTGGTCAAATTTTTACTTGGCAGAATATTATTAAGGATAATGTCATTTAGGCATTTGGTCTTTAATCAAATGATTTATTACGGCAAACAATCTTTAGACAATAAACGTTTGGTCAAACGATTTGTTATGACAAAAAATATAAAGGCATAAATAAGATTTTTTGAGAATTTTTTTTTTGGGAATTAAATAATTAAAAAATGCAATTTTATTTTAAAATAATGATTTATTTAATACAAAATATTTGTAACTTACTATTTTAATTTTTTTGCAATGGACATTATCGAGAACCGAGAGGTTAATTATTTAAAAAAAAATGCTTAGGTTAGGTTAGGTTAAAACTGTGACCTCCTACGCACGAGCCGAGCGAGCGAAGCGAGCGGTGCCGCGGCAGCAGCCGGCGAGTGCCAGAAACGACTAGATTATATAGAAAAAAAAATATGGAAAAAAGAGATTATTTTTAGCAGGCTATCGAGAACCGAATAAGTTAGACGAGGTTAATTATTAAAAAAAAATGCTTAGGTTAGGTTAGGTTAAAACTGTGACCTCCTACGCACGAGCCGAGTGAGCGAAGCGAGCGGTGCCGCGGCAGCGGCCGGCGAGTGCCAGAAACGACTAGATTATATAGACAAAAAAAATGGAAAAAAAGTCTACCCGAAACTGAACTAGTTAGACGAGATTATTTTAAAAAATACTACCAGAATACTTAATATTATTATTACCTGTTTAGAATTTGTCCCAAGTTGAAAAAACACCCTTATAATAAAACGTCTTCAAAGTTAGATCTTATGCTTGAAATGGCTGCCTTAAAACTGCGAAAACTGACGATACTAAATATTTGGCAAATGTAATTTTGCGTAAAATGAGTTATTCCAACTGAAATATTTGACTAAATAAAAATTGGTAAAAGTACTAGTTGGTAAACAAGTTATTGTTTAAACGTTCACTTGCCAAACATTAGGTTTGGGTTACAATTATTTGTGAAGAGATTTTTTGCTAAGTAATAATTTGGCAAATTAAATTATGCGGAAAATTGTTTGGGAAGTGATAATTTAGCAAAATCTTTTCGGCAAAACAAGGGAGACCCGAAATAGTGCAGAATGCATGAGCATTTCTCCACGTTAAAAAAAAATTAAAAAAAAATGGTTAGGTTACTTTCCCCCCGGTGGGTTCCCGCATTGTCGAGGCGGGGGGGCTCAGTAGCCGTGGCTTGGACACCCACGGTGAAGCGAAGAGGAACCCGAGGAGGAGCCGCTCGTCAGGGCTTTTGCCGACAAGCCGACGACGTAGCGGCCAACAAATCAAAAAAAGTCTTGCTTGTGCCGCGTTCCGATGCGCACGTGTTTGCATATTTTGTGTTTTGACTAGCGCGGCGCAAGCTGTCGCTCGTATTCTCTTTTCGCTATGAGTAATGAACTTGTGGCGAATGAGCTGCTGGCGTTCCTGCAGCAGAAGCTGGATGTGATGGACGAGGTATCCGCTATCCAAATCTGCTCAACGAACTTCAGCGAGGAGGACATAGCTGCTGCCAAGCTATTGTTGTTCAGTGTGCTGAACAAGCGCGACCAGATGGTGTCCCGCCGGCGTGACGGGACTAAGAGAAGCCTGCAAGATATCATCACGCTGTTCAAGGAAACCGACCCGGACGACGTGCCGACGTTTGTGGCGAAGGAGCTGCACAAGCTGCCACCCGTCACCTTCGACCACGTCGATGTAACAAGCCTTCTGAAGGACATTGTCTTTCTGAAGGCCCGCCTCGCGGATGTTCTAGCGAAGTTACGATGCATCCCAAAACACCGTCGTCGATTTGCGCAAAGAATTTACCGAGTTGCGCAACAGTATGGCGGTAACTAGGTCATCAGTCGATGCATCTAACGTAAACATGTGTCGCGGAGCCGGCCTCGATTTATCGTCGCCAAATTCCGCGTCAGCAGTTTCGTCGCCAGCGCACCCGTCGTTTGCAAAGATTGCAGAGCGCCCCGCCCGCGTGCCCCGCAGCCCCGCGCCCGTCAACGCGGCTCCTCCACTCAACGCCGCCCGAGCCCCTCGCCCCGTCCCGCTGCCAATGTCTGCAGCCCTGGCGAAGCCCATAGGAAAGGAATCCGCTAGCGTCACCGCGAGTGCCCCAGGAGCTCCAAGTAGGAAGCCTATGCCAAAAATGGCAACGAATAACGATGATGAGGGTTTCGTGAAGGTGCAAAGGATGAAGCGCCGGCCGCGAACGAACAAGAACCGTTGCGGCAAAGCCCCTACGGAGCCCGAAGTCAGCTTGCGTGCCGCAAAGCCCAATACACCGGTGTACATCTCCCGCCTCCACTACACCACTGAAGCGGAAGACATCGTGACGTACGTGCGCCAAAGGTTGAAGTACGCGCCGAGGGTGCAGCTGCTGGAGTCGCATCGCAACGTCAACTTTAAGGCGTTTGTGGTGCGCATACCAACATGCTTCCTGCACCTGGTGATGGAAAAAAGCTTTTGGCCGCAGGATGTGGTATTCCGCCGCTTTCGCGGACAAGTGCCACCGGAACGCACAAAGACTTAGTGCAACTAAGTGATACTAACATAGTTATTAAGTTTTATTTACTAACAAAATTGTTACTATAATTATGTATACTTAGGTTAAGGTATGTATCTATGGGTCTTTGTTACCTGATAATAAATGGTTTATTATTATTATATTATTAAATACGTTGCGGTGCCGCTTCGGCGACATCGCAACTGAGGCGGGCCGCAAAGTCGTATGGGAGGCATCGCGGCTGAGGGTTGGAGGCCGCGGCGGCTGAGGGTTGGAGGCCGCGGCGGGAGAGGAGTGCCGGTATTGCGGTGCGCCGCTCTCCCTACCTTCCGCGGCCTTGACGGGGTCGCCACCGTCTGATGGCGGACGCGGTGGGGCCGCAGGGGAGGAGGAGTGTTGGTATGACGTTGGCCACTCTCCCTATCCTCTGCGGCCGAAAATTGGCAGGCGGCGGGGCCAATGATCTGACCCGTCGAACCAGGGACGACCCCGTGTCTGGGCACCCTTGGTCCCCCACCAAGGGTGCCCAGACACGGGGTCGTCTGGCGCCCATGTGCTGGTTTGGTCCCTGGGGTGGTCACGGCGTGCTATGTGTTCTGGTGCGCCGGTGATGGGGAGTACTCCCCAGAGGAGGGTCCGGTGGCGGACGGCGGTGGCGGGTTCACGGATGAGTGCTAACGCGTGCCCGTGTTCCCGCCGTAAGCGGCAAAGGAGGACACCGTGGAGTTTTAGTGGGTTAGAGTTAGGGAATGCAATCCGGATTATCCGTAATCCGAAATATCCGGATATCCGCACATTTTTACTAGACTTCCAAATCCGGATTTGAAAAATCGAATCCGGATTTTTATGCGGATTATTACACATATGTGGTCTCGTCTTGGCAACATTTTACATGAAAATGTTTTTGGTGGGATAATTATATACTTGTAGCACATGGATTTTTTTTTCTGTGGGCAATGCTGTCGTTTCCGATACAGTCGCCATGTTGTATGTAGCATTTATATTAAAAAAACTGGCCAAGTGCGAGTCGGACTCGCACACGGAAGGTTCCGTACCACAAGGCAAAAACACCGAAAAAAAACACGTTTCTTGTATAGCCCCCCTTAAATATTTATTTTATTTTGTTTTTAGTATTTGTTGACATAGCGGCAACAGAAATACATAATTTGTGAAAATTTCAACTGTCTAGCTATCGCGGTTCTTGAGATACAGCCTGGTGACAGACAGACGGACGGACCCCTTACCCTTTGGGTACGGAACCCTAAAAATACTCTTTGGTAGCATTCGTGCGCGCGATCTACTCGTCCACCTTGCTCAAAGCGCGGACGCCGACTAGTCGTCCTAAATCGTAGCGCCGTGATTACACTATCCTAGATTGGATCCAATTTAGGAAGTAGAAAGATTGGACCTCCAATTTCCACTAAATTGGATCCAATCTGTTCTAACTGCGATTACATCTGCCGATTTCCTAGTTAGCATTCCTTAAAATTGGATAATGTAATCGCGCCTTTAAGCGCGTAAGAACTTCAAAAACTATGTGTTTGTCAGAAACACTTTGAAAAACGGTTCATCAGTGAGAAGTATCGGCTCAAAGTTGGTTCTTATATACAGCATTATATTGTAGTCTTTGGTTCTTATCCAACATTGTTTTCGGCTGATGAAATTACCTCAGGAATACCAACAAAAGTTGACGAAGCTTCGTAAATCTCTTCCCAGAATGCAACATAAAGCATACAATAAAAATATAAAACTAAATTAAAAAATATAACTTGAATAAGTATTTGTTGTGTTTAATTTACATATTTTTCAGTAGTTCCCTGGTAATTATACCGATGAGCTCATCTAAGAGCTCGTTGATTTTTTGCTGCTAACAGCAAAAAAAAATTGAGATCCGAATACAGTATCAACGGGGGGGTAATTGAGGCTGTATGTGTGAGCCTTTGCCAAAAACTCAACACGGAACACCTAGATTAAAAAAAAAACGAACTGTCATGTTCTAAACTTCCAACTTTTGACAATCCACTGCTAATCATTTTTTCTCTATGGGAGTGGGTCGTCTGATACGTTATACGTAGTATCTCTAAGTAGTCTGTGGTAAACGGTATCTGACACTAGCAGCCCTGGTTAGTGTCATTTATTTGATGTTTCACTCTGACTCTGTCAAAATGACGCTTTTTGTTCTGTGTTCCATTTGTACAAAATAGTAAATCTGTTTGAATCGCGAAACTTGTATTGATTTATTGCCTACATTCCAACAGGTTATGGGTCCAGATAATAGTAATTGCGAGTTTAGTTCTCATTTTCAGTTACCTAAGATATTGAACTGAACGCGAAATACAAGTGGGGTCTCTTTTGCAGCGCTGGTAGTCAATTATTATTTTGAATTAACACATACTTACGCTTTTTACTGCGGGAAAACCTTTTATTCCCACGGAAAAATCAAATACAAAGCAAGCGTGGCTGCTATCGGCTGATTAGTCGATTAAAAAGAAATCTTAAGGAAGATAAGTAAGAAAAAAAGTGGTAAGACTTCGTCTAAGACAACCATGGCTTAAATGGTTCTGAATTGTCTGTACTATCTTCGCCTTAAAGCTTTGCACCCATCTTCCAATCACCCTGTATATGTCAATGGTCAAATGATTTGTTATAACAAAAAATATAAAGACAAAAATAAGATTTTTTGGGAATTAAATAATTAAAAAAACGCAATTTTATCTTAAATTTCATTCATTAAAAATTTTTGCAATGGACATTATCGAGAACCGAATTAGTTAGACGAGGTCAATTAATAAAAAAAAAATTGTTAGGTTAGGTTAAAACTGTGACCTCCTACGCACGAGCGCACCGCACCGCACCGCGGGAGCGGCCGGCGAGTGCCAAAAACGACTAAATTATATAGAAAAAAAATATGGAAAAAACTGGCCAAGCGCGAGTCGGACTCGCACACGAAGGGTTCCGTACCACAAGGCAAAAACGCCGAAAAAACACGTTTGTTGTATGGGAGCCCCCTTAAATATTTATTTTATTTTAATTTTATTATTTATTGATTAAGTAAAAATACAACTGAGTATTTTGTGAATATTTCAAGTGCCTACCTGTTGCCATTATTGATATCGAGCAAAAAAGGGAAAGGACAGCGAAGTCTTAGTAATAGGGTTCCGTTTTTAGGGTTCCGTACCCAAAGGGTAAAAACGGAACCCTATTACTAAGACTTCGCCGTCCGTCCGTCCGTCCGTCTGTCTGTCACCAGGCTGTATCTCAAGAACCGCGGTAGCTAGACAGTTGAAATTTTCACAAATTATGTATTTCTGTTGCCGCTATAACAACAAATACTAAAAACAAAATAAAATAAATATTTAAGGGGGGCTCCCATACAACAAACGCGATTTTTTTGCCCTTTTTTGCTCGATATCAATAATGGCAACAGGTAGGCACTTGAAATATTCACAAAATACTCAGTTGTATTTTTACTTTAATAATAAATAATAAAATTAAAATAAAATAAATATTTAAGGGGGGCTCCCATACAACAAACGTGTTTTTTTCGGCGTTTTTGCCTTGTGGTACGGAACCCTTCATGTGCGAGTCCGACTCGCACTTGACCAGTTTTTTACCCTTTTTTTTTTTTTTTGCGGATGGGAAATCATCAAATGACCCCTCCCGCTCTGGGTGGAGCGGAAGGGAGTGTCAGACTCTTACTGACTAAAACCCACCCGTGTTCCTTCCTTAGCTCTTTATGTTCCGGGCCAGCGGTAACCCTTTCGGACAATCCCGCTGACCCGGCAGGCTTCGGCCCTATGGGGCCCCTCCTCGATGCTGACATCTCTTTGAGGCGCGCATGGAACACGTACGCGCCGTCCGGCACGGGCCTGGTCCTGATCGGACGGTGAGCTACCCATTACTCTCCGCCCGCAGGCCCGCGCCTACGGTGGCCGGGAGTCGTCGCGCGGCTCCCGACGCCCGGAGCGTCTCCCGCGGCGGCTGGGACGGGAGGCTCTCTCCCTGAGCCGTCCCGCCACCTCCTTCGCTAGCATGACTGCTTCGCAGAAGGAGGTGACTGCCTCCCATTCCCTCTCGCCCCGGACCATGGCTTGCACCAGGGCCGGGCGCGAGAGGTCGCCGCCGCTACCGATCGCCTCTATGAGGACACGGCGGTGCTCCGCCCAAGCGGGGCAGACCTCCACCGTGTGCTCCACCGTGTCCTCTGGGCAATCCTGGCAATGGTGACACCCGGGCGTTTCCTCCCGCCTGATGATGTGCAGGAACCTCCCGAAACTTCCGTGTCCGGTGAGTACCTGCGTCAGGCGGTAGGTGAGGGCGCCGTGGCGCCTCTCTAGCCACTCCTCAAAGAGGGGTCTTATCGCCGCTATCGCGGCTTGCCCTGCGCTGGGTTGCGACAGTCGCTCCTTCCATGTCGCCATGAGATCGCGCCGGAGATCCGTCCGCTCCGCAGCAATTTGCCGCGGAAGCGGAACTTCCCCCCGGCGTAGTGCCTCCGCGCGCCACTCATACAGGCGCGCGAGGACTATCGCCTCCAGATCCCATGGCGGCAGTCCAGCAATGAGGCTTGCCGCCTCGCCAGAGATCGTGCGGTAGCCCCGGATGATCCTTACGGCTACCACCTTCTGGGGCGCGTTCAGGTAGTGGGCGGCTCGCCGCCGCAGTGAACGCGCCCACACCGGGGCCCCGTATAGGGCCATGGACCGCACGACCCCCGCGTAAAGCCTCCGGCAGGAGGCGTTTGGCCCCCTCAGGTTGGGCAAGAGCCGCTTGAAGGCGGCCCCGGCCCGTTCCAGTTTGGGGGCCAAACGTCGGAAGTGATCGACGAAGTTCCACCGGCTGTCGAGGACGAGACCCAGGTACCTCATCGTTGTCTCGACGCCGATGTGAACCCCTCCTACCGTTAGTTGGGATCCCGATGGTGGCGGCCCCGGCCCATGAAACGACATGGCCTCGGACTTGTGCAATGCCACCTCGAGACCCAACTGCCGGATCCTCTCCACGACTATCGCAACCCCGCGTGTCATCGCGTCGGCCGCTGCCTGATGCGACCTCCCCTGCGCCAGGACCAGCGTGTCGCCATCAGGGAGGTCGGCCCGCAGCACCCAGTCGTAGCCGATGTCCCACAGGAACGGCCCCACGACCGATCCCTGCGGGACACCGCACGACATCTCTCGCCGGTTCCACTCCCCATCGCGACCGGGGTAGCTGACGGCTCTGTCCGTCAGATACGCCTCGACTATTCGACGGAGGTAGGGCGGCACCCGGTGATACCGGAGTGCCTCCATAATGCAGCTCCAGGGCAGGGTGTTGAACGCGTTGGCGATG
Source organism: Oligia latruncula (assembly GCA_948474745.1). Taxonomy (NCBI): domain Eukaryota; kingdom Metazoa; phylum Arthropoda; class Insecta; order Lepidoptera; family Noctuidae; genus Oligia; species Oligia latruncula. Next base: position 18,003,421 of record OX419702.1, on the reverse strand, counting down.
TCGAGTGACACCGCCACGACGACCCCACCCTGGGACACCGCGTCCCCCGTCGTGAGGGCTCTCACGCGCATGATGGCGTCCACCGTCGAGCGCCCCTTGCGGAAAACCAAACTGGCTGTCCGCAAGATCCGGCCCCGTCCTCACCAGGTGCCCGACGAGGCGGCCCACAATCACTCTCTCAAAGAGCTTGCCGACCTCGTCGAGCAGCACGATGGGCCGGTATGCGGACGGAGAGTCCGCAGGGCGCCCTGGCTTCCGAATGAGGACCAGCTTCCCCGTCTTCCAACGGAGTGGTAGGTACGAAACCCTAAAAAGATATTATTTGTAGCAGGCTATCGAGAACCGAATTAGTTAGACGAGGTTAATCCCTCCTACCTCCTACCTCCCTACATTTATCTTCGTATAACTCGTCAAAATGTAGGGAACAGCTGATTTTTTTTCGCGATTTCAGGTTTGGTCCCATAGTAAAAGTTATTCATAGTGATGAGTACAATGACCTCAGAGGTTGTTAATGTTTTACCAATAACCCTGTATAAACAGCATTGGACACGTGTGTGCGCGCTGTAGGTTATGGGCGCTTTCCGAATTAGCTATAATCCCTCACAGCGCTCACATCATCTCACATGCGTTCCGATTTAGATAACACGATTATGACAGCTGAGAGCTGTCAACAATTCGGAACGCCCGTGAGCGCGCCCACAGTGCTTACTCAATGTAAAAACGATATTATTACAGTATTTCTTTGTATAAACACCACATTTCTTCTTCTTTGGTTAGGTGGCGACTATCAGCCAGAAGCACAATTTCGAAAATGCCACGTTAGTTTAATTTTATGATAAGATGCAAATCAAAACACACACTGACACAACCTCACACACAAACTGTCATTTTTGACAGCGCTCACGGTGATATTATTCTAGGGCATGGTCGGCTATATCGCAAGATGACGCATGTCATGACGTCATCTATGACGATTCACGGGACGTCGTTTATCGCGCTCACGCTAATTCGGTACGGGTTTAAGCACGCTCACATCGATTATTTCCCAACTCGGAACGCAGGGTATGTCGGGGGAAGTCCCTTGACACATTTTGGCTGATTTGGTCGCAGTAAAAAATCATTGATTTTTATAAAAAAAATCACTTGATTTTAATCGCGATTTAAATCAAGTGATTTAAATCATATCAACCCTGCCTACTACGCACGAGCCGAGCGAGCAAAGCGAGCGGTGCCGCGGCAGCGGCCGGCGAGTGCCAGAAACGACTAGATTATATAGAAAAAAAATATGGAAAAAAAACAGACTACCCGAAACTGAACTACACACATCAAAAGTGTCTAGGGATCAACATATATTTTTGCAATAACTTTTCTCCTGATTGATATTAATTAAAATTTTCTTTAAGGATTCATCAAATAAAGTGTTTTCGTTTGTCACAGTAACGATAAACCAAGTCACCTTTGCATTAATAAAGAAATTTGGCATTTTCCTAATAAAGGGATTTTTGACATTTGAACCACTAACACAAAAGTTCGAAAAAAAGACTGAAATAACAGTTTTCTTTAAAATTTTATTGGGTAACTTAAACAATTAATAATCCGTGTTTCTACCGCGAACACTAACAACACAAGAACATCGGTTTGGCATACTCAAAATGAGTTCATCCAAATCACGCTGTGGAATGGCCGCCCATGTTCGTTGCAACAACAAAAAAAGGTCTTCTTGCGACTGGATACCCTCCATATTCGGCAGAGCTCTTCTCTGTAGCATATCCCATGCATGCTCAATCGGGTTCAAGTCTGGCGACTGAGCAGGCCAGGGCAGGACATTGATGTTAGCTGCGGCGAGAGTCTGTCTTACAACTCTTGCGGTGTGCGGTCGTGCATTATCATGCATTAACTGAAATAAGGGACCGATTTGCACTTGTAGAGGAACGATGACGTCTGATACAATCGTCTCAGCATAAATTTGAGCGTTGAGGTTGCCTCTGATCCAAATCAACTCAGTTCTTCCGCCGATCCAAATACCCGCCCATACCATGATGGTTCCACCACTATAAGGATGGACTTCCTGGCAGGATTTTAATCGCTGTTGGCGTCCAGGGGTTCTCCAGTGTCGTATACGTCTTGTATCCGGTCTCATACCAAAACGAGACTCATCAGAAAAGCACACGAAACGCCATTGTTCTTCTGCCCAATTTCTGTGTTCAAGAGCCCATTGATATCGAATCCTACGATTGTGCATTGCTATAGGTGGTACCCGTAGCGGTCTTCGGGAATGAAGGTTCACTTCATGCAAGCGGTTTCTGACTGTTTGGTCGCTAATTAAGTTCCCTGAAGAGTGATGAAGCCTCACGGCTAACATCATGGCGGTTATTGTTGGAGCTCTTCGAGTTAAGATTTGAATGTATCGGTCTTGTCTCCGTGTGGTGCAGCGATACCGTCCTCCATGGCGCTCAGCCACGGTACCAGTGCTTCGGTAACGTGTCCAAAGTCGACTGATAACACTCTGACTTGTATTCAGAGCTAAAGCCACAGTACGTTGCCGGGAACCAGCTTCTATCATTCCCACGGCTCTGAGCATTTCTTCCCTGCTTAAATGACGTCGCCGCTCCATAATAACGTTGGTTTTAATCAGTAGTAGGGAAACAGTAGCACTAATAATGTCTTCAATGCGTTGTATGTTTTTATAGGGAAAATATTGACAGCTGATTTTCATCTTTTACTCGAATTTGATTCACAGTTCCTGATTCAAATTATGAAATGCACCAAAAAGGATCCATATAAATTTATAAAATCATAAATTTATTACAAAGCCACATCTCAATCTCAAGAAATCCGCATAAAAATGCTTGATCCCTAGACACTTTTGATGTGTGTAGTTAGACGAGATTAATTTATTTTAAAAAAAGACTACCAGAATACTTAATATTATTATTACCTGTTTAGAATTTGTCCCAGTGGAAAAAAACACCCTTGTAATAAAACATCTTCAAAGTTAGATCTTATGCTTGAAATGGCTGCCTTAAAACTGCGAAAACTGACGATACTAAATATTTGGCAAATGTAATTTTGCATAAAATTAGTTATTCCAACTGAAATAATTGACTAAATAAAAATTGGTAAAAGTACTAGTTGGTAAACAAGTTATTGTTTAAACATTCACTTGCCAAACATTAAGTTTGGGTTACAATTATTTGTGAAGAGATTTTTTGCTAAGTAATAATTTGGCAAATGAAATTATGCGGAAAATTGTTTGGGAAATGATAATTTGGCAATTTCTTTTTGGTAAAACAAGGGAGACCCATGTGTATGTGCTTGACACTAGTCTTTGCTCAGAGTTCCTTATATGTAAAGCCTAAAGGCAGCCAGGACCACCTCTTCCCGCATGATGAGGTGTAGTGGCCGAAGTCCAAGCATAGTCTGTAAGTGTAAGTCTGCAGCAGTGGGTGTAGTTCTCATGCAGCCAGTGATTGCCACACAAGCGAACCACTACAGTTTTTCGAGGTCTTTTTGGGCTGTGCTCAGGTCTATTCTTAACCCAGTCATTAATTTAAAACAATTTTATTAAGTACTAGCTCTTGCCCGCAGCTTTGCCTACGTGGACATACTACTAAGATAAAATTTTATTACAGAAACTAACCTGTACCGACCCCTATCTCCATCCCCCTCGGCAGCACTGTTGTCCACCCCCAATCTGCAAACATTATATTGCATTCTGTGGTCTTAAAAGATTGCTGTTACAGAGAAATGCCCAGGCTACAGGGAAAATAAATGCGTGTGTTGTTGGAAATATGATTAAATGAGCATTTCAATGAGCGATACTACAAAGAGGACGTACGATTGTTATGACCCGGAATGTAATACGATCGCCCCCTGCGGACACTATGGTAATCGTACACTGTAGCGGGTTGTACTCACAGGGCTCTGTCGCGCTCGGAGTCAGCCTGGCCCTCCATGGCGCCGGCGACAGTGTCCTGGCGCTCGCCTGCCCGCTCCGCTCACTGCCCACTGCTCGACAGTCTCCACCATAAACAAAGGCCTAGGTTGCACTAACGTTCAAGTACATTACACTATCACTTACTCCTACTACACGATGTTATGAAATTATAAAACAAAAGATTCAATGTTTCTTTAATATTTCACAGTAAAGTAGATAATTCGATTCAATTTATTGACAAATTTAATTTGCTCGCTAAACATATGACAATAATATGTCAAACTACGTTCGCCTAGGGACACGAAAAAAGTATCGATACTTTGTGGTATCGAGTACATTTCCATTCGATACCGATACTTTTGTACTCGATACTTTGTATTCGATGCTTTTACTCAATGAGTACTTTTTGGCAGGTATCGTATCGAATAAGAAATAATTAAGTTTTAAATGGGTAATCTTAGAAATTACTCATTTAAAACTTGCGATCTTTACGGCTTATTACGGGTTATGGCAACGCCATCTAGTGATTGTACGGAGGAGAAATGGGAACTTTAATGTATATGCCTAAAGTACTAAATAATTTAATTTTGTTTCAATTTTATTTTAATTGTTGAAGTTACAGTTTTCTTTTTCTAGTATTGTATTAAATTTGTGTACCAATACCATTTGTTTTTTCATGTCCTGCTCTACTGAAGTTAAACTGACGTTATTTACTGACTGATATTGACCTATGCTCTATGCGAATTAGGCACTAAGTACTCGATACCTTGAAGTATCGATACTTTTGTTTCGATACTTTTATGAGTACGATATTTTTTTTATTTACAGTATCGATACTTTCTATTCGATACCGTGTCCCTACGTTCGCCGTGGTTCGCTGGTTCGCTGTCTGTCAGTCAGTCACGCGTCAAGTTACCAGTGTGACCATCTTATAAATGGCGAATCTGCCACAGACTGGGCAAAAAACCTGCCAAAATCTGCCATACTTGGCGCCAAAATTGACAAAAATATGCCTTCATGGAAACGGAAAAAAAATACACAACGAATTCAATGTTTCTTTAATCAACAAAAATATTTAACAATTTTCTTATGCATTATTATACCTATACACTACTTACTCTATGTATTCGCATTTGCCTTCAAAGGGTTTAGCCGGATAGAAGTCTGCCCCCAAATAGAAACCTGTATCGAAATATCGACTTGATGAGTAAACACAATTTATGTAAGTTTTGCGATCGGCTTTCGCTTTCACCGATACCGATATGAGAAAAAATAGCCGTACGCATGACTATTTTTCAAAATAGTATATCTCAAAAACTAATTAAGCTGGAGGAATGAAACCAATTCGAGGCTTTAGGTTACATTTTAGAGTATATCATATAATTTTTATACATTTTTAGAATAACTTTTTATATAAAAAATTAAATAAATAAATAGTAAGTCATAATTTTTTTTTTGGTGTTCTCTGAAACATACAATCACGAAAATAATATATGTTGTGCTCCTTTATATGTACTATCACTCATAAAAATTGCGTAAGAAAAAAAATGGTGCAAAACTTCGAAAAAAAATAAAATGTGATTCGCGCCTTATAGTACCCTTGTATACTATAAAGCCCACATCACATTTTTTTTTGAAGTATTGCACTAACTTGTATCAGAATATAGGTAATTATGTTCAAGAGGTAGAATAGATGGTTAAAAAAAAAACCGACTTCCAAAAAAAACACTACAAAGTGAAAAATAACTTTTATTTCGGAAGTCGGTGTCTTTGGATCTGTATTTTAGTTTTTTGCCACCGACTTCCGAAATAAAAGTTATTTTTCACTTTGTAGTGTTTTTTTTGGAAGTCGGTTTTTTTTTTTTGTTAAAAAGTTTTTATTTCTCGCTTTTTAGTGTGTCTGTTTATAATGTATCTAAGTTACAATAGCCTAATGCCAACTTGCTCATCGCCTTTTACAAAATATTGCTTTTCCCGATGCAGGGACGTTATTTGTTGAGGAGTTCTCCTGGTATTCCACCATCAGCTCCATTTCACCATTCGCATTGTGACGAGCATAACTTGCTTAGCAACCATATTAAAGTAAGTAATCGAATCGCAAACCGGGAAATACTTATTATTGAGTAGTTCCGGTTGCCATCTGTGGTCTTCATCATCAGTTCCACTTCACCAAATGATGCTTTCCGAGAGCAAATGCACGAGTTACTACAAAAAATACCCAAATCGCTATAGGTGTGCCTATAATACTTGAAGAGTTCCTTCGATTTCTCCAGGATCCCATCATCAGATCCTGACCTGCTGACAATGGGACCACCTGGAAAGTATACCCTTTCAAACAAAAAAATAATTTTTGAAATCGGTCGAGCCGTCTCCGAGTAATCGGGGAACATACATAAAAAAAAAAATAAAAAAAAATAAAAAAAAAAAAAGGTTCCGACGAATTGAGAACCTCCTCCTTTTTGAAGTCGGTTAAAAAAGAAAAAACAAACAGTGCTCAATATTTATAATTATCGCCACTTTTATTACTTTTAGTGTTAATCAAAATACCAGAAATGAAAAATATTAATCATCATCACTGGTGTGATTAATTACTACTGGAACATTTTGAGTCGCAAATAATTTAGTTAGAACCTCAGCAGACGCACAATTTTGGACAAATATCGTCCATATGACAGATAATAAATAATAGCTGATGTATGTGAACAGCATCCCACTGTAGATTTGAGCACTGTTGGTTTTTTCTTTTCTTTTTTAGGGTTCCGTACCCAAAGGGTAAAAACGGAACCCTATTACTAAGACTTCGCTGTCTGTCCGTCCGTCCGTCTGTCTGTCACCAGGCTGTATCTCAAAAACCGCGGTAGCTAGACAGTTAAAAATTTCACAAATTATGTATTTCTGTTGCCGCTATAATAACAAATACTAAAAACAAAATAAAATAAATATTTAAGGGGGGCTCCCATACAACAAACGCGATTTTTTGCCCTTTTTTGCTTGATATCAATAATGGCAACAGGTAGGCACTTGAAATATTCACAAAATACTCAGTTGTATTTTTACTTAAATCAAAAATAATAAAATAAAAATAAAATAAAGGGCTCCCATACAACAAACGTGTTTTTTTCGGCGTTTTTGCCTTGTGGTACGGAACCCTTCGTGTGCGAGTCTCGCACTTGGCCAGTTTTTAACGTTTGATTCTACCTCTTGAACATATTTACCTATATTCTGAAACAAGTTAGTGCAATACTTCGAAAAAAAAATTGATGTGGGCACTATAGTACAAGGGTACTATAAGGCGCGTATCACATTTTATTTTTTTTTCAAAGTGTTGCACCAATTTTTTTCTTACGCAATTTTTATGGGTAATAGTACATATAAAGGAGCATAACATATATTATTTTCGTGATTGTAAGTTTCAGAGAACACCAAAAAAAGAATTATGACTTACTTATTTATTTATTTTTTTATATATAGTTATTCTAAAAATTTATAAAAATTATATGATATACTCTATAATGTAACCTAAAGCCTCGCATTGGTTTCATTCCTCCAGCTTAATTAGTTTTTGAGATATACTATTTTGAAAAATAGTCATGCGTACGGTTATTTTTTCTCATATCTCAACGTCAAAGCGAAAGCCGATCGCAAAACTTACATAAATTGTGTTTACTCATCAAGTCGATATTAAAACATAAGTTTCGATACAGGTTTCTATTTGGGGGCAGACTCGCCATATCTATCCGGCTAAACCCTTTTCGTCATTTTCGGTGTACAGTCACTAAAGGAGATGAGTAACCAGGGTCGTCGGATATAGTTGAAGTTTAGTAAGAAACCGATGAATGTTTTCGAATAAAATTTAATTAAATTAATAGAAAACAAACAGTTCATTTATCAAATTAAATTTCATTCGAAACCATCAATCGGTTTCTGACTAAACTTCAACTATATCCGACGACCCTGGTTACTCATCTCCTTTAATGACCGTACTTAGATTTGACGACATCTTTTTGATCATATTTTTAGTTGGTTTAAACGAGACACAGTCTCCGTGTTCCTTAATCCCCTCTTTTGTTGTATTCTCTTCATAATTAATTATTCGTTACACAGAACCGCACACGATACACATCAAAAGAGAATGAGGTAAGGTAAAATCAAAAGTTGATTGGAAACCAAATCAATAAAGAAGATAAGAATATGAACACTATTCTAGTTTGATTACAGTTCATAATCATATGACGCACTTATTTAAAAACAGATTAAGCGGGAAATACCCGTATAATTTGGCCATGAAACAAAAGTTGCCAGTTCGATAAAATCATTTGTAATCTAATTATTTATAAAACCTGATGTAATTTAACTCAAACTCAAACGCAAAGCATTTATTTCAATGAGGGATTTTCCTTTTTTTTTCAACCGTTCCCTAGTCGCTGGATAGATGGCGCTGACCTTGGTAAGTTACTGCAAGGAATGGAACTTCACATCATTTTTTTATTATTTCACTTGGATGTAATTTTGATTGTAATTTTGAGCAAACGAAAGAGTCAATCAACAAGCTTATGTGACGTGACGCAACTTTTTTTTCCAAGCGTTTTGGCTTTGGCATCTAGTAACGTAGTCAGTACAACGCCATCTACAGAGTTCTTGGAAACTATTTTTTTTTAATACACAAAAAGAAAACCTCTCATTAAACCTTGAACAGGCACTTTTTAATTGTCAAAATTAAATAGTCTGTCAGTTAGTCAGAAAGTTGAAGCTAGTTGCCCATTCCAAAACGTAGATCTCTATGGCGAAGAACGGGCAAGATACTCCATGGACACTCTTTTAAATCAAGATATTACAAAATCCTGGGTACATTATTCTTGTTGCTTCTATTATAAGTGAGAACAATGTAAAAAAGACACATTACTTTTAAAAAAGATGAATTCATTGAAAATTCAAATGAAGTAAAGTGAATTTTCTTGAAATCTTTTAAATCTGCCACTTTTGTAAATCGTCAGCATGATCTGCCACAGACAATATTTAGGAACGAAATCTGCCAAAATGGCAGAAATTTGCCACAAATGGTCACACTTCAAGTTATAATGTCAACTGCAGTGTTGCCAGCAGCGTTCCCGAACCTCCCGTTTAAACGGGAGATCTACTGATTTCCAAACCCATCTCCCGATCTACCGTCAAGCGATTACATTCTCCCATTTTTTAACTTTGACTACAAAAAATATTAGAAATGAATGCATCCATTGACTTTTTATATACATATAACCATGGAAATCCCCTGACAAAGGAAACTCACTCTGTAGTGTGGTAATTAATACGAACAAATGAAATATTGTGATCTCTCTCGTACAAGACTGTTTTCTAATTGTAAACTAAGTAGATAGATAGATGTGCGAGTGCGATACGATTCTCAGTATGTAGATATCTAAGTAGAGTAGACTAGTTTCTTTCAAGTTGAATGTTAGATGGTCATAATTAGAGGATTTGAAGTTAACAATAAATATTTAAAGAAAAAATGGCGCCAATTCTGTTGTTCACAAACTAAACTAAATTTATGTTCAGGCATCTTTTTCTTTCTATTTCATTAAGAAAATGACAGAAGATAAATATTAATTTAGTACTGTCAAATTAAGATACTCCATAGACAATTTAGACGAGATTAAAAAATTGCTTATTAACGTAGACAGAGAACTGCCTACCCTTATTAAAAATACGTCAATTTACGTCAGGCGCTGACTAATTTGACAGGACTAAACTAATATTTATCTTTTGTCCTTTTCTTAATGAAATAGAAAGAAAAAGATGCATGAACTTAAATTTAGTTTAGTTTGTGAACAACAGAATCGGCGCCATTGTCAAGTTAAAACGAAGCAAAGAAACAGACTTTCATCTTCTTCAATTGAAGGCCTTTTACATACCAAGCGTCCTAAAGATGGTGCTAGTTGTTTTGATTTTTTTATTGACAAAAACATGTTTAAGTAGTACGATGTCAAAAGAGCGTTGGTATGACAAAACTGATTGATTTTTTATCTCAATATTATTAAATTTGTACAAAAACATGCTTAATTTTCATTTTATTTACAACTCACAACTTTTCCCGTTTTCTACCGATATTTTTCCCCCATTTCTACCGAATTCTTTTTCTGTGGTTTGGTAACACTGGTTGCCAGTGTCCTTTTATCAAAAGTAACATAGCCCCGTAGACAGATTACTCTGTCTACGCATAGCCCTAAAGTAACATTTTGATGACAAAATGACAAAAGTAACATTTTATTTTTAACCGACTTCAAAAAAGGAGGAGGTTTCTCAATTCGACCGTATACAGTGTGAGTCTTCATAACGTGCACATATCGAAATGAGGGTATTTTATCGACGGAAAAAATATTTAAAAAAATCAAAAAAAAAAAAATTGTAAAATTTTTATTAAAATTCTTTTTCGCTGCTGTGACCCCTGTGTAAACAATCGCCCTCAATTGAGAATTATGGTTTTTTTCTAACAAAAATCTGATATTTTTTCATAAATTTTTACAATAATTGTAAAATTACTCAATAAAAGCCCCGATTACTTCTCTTTTTAGGGTTCCGTACCCAAAGGGTAAAAACGGAACCCTATTACTAAGACTTCGCTGTCCGTCCGTCCGTCCGTCTGTCTGTCACCAGGCTGTATCTCAAGAACCGCGGTAGCTAGACAGTTGAAATTTTCACAGATGATGTATTTCTGTTGCCGCTATAACAACAAATACTAAAACAAAATAAAATTAATATTTAAGGGGGGCTCCCTGTGCGGGAATTTTAAGGAATATGCCGGAAGATTAAACTGGATCCTCAATATAAGCAAATATAATTTTAAAATTGGTGTTAACAACATGGGGTATCAAAGGCAAGTGAAGTGTCAAAGAGACGGACACATTCATTACAATTAATAAGTCTTGTACATAAAAGCTAGTTAGACAAATTGCTGCTATGAGTTATTGGTCAGGCGTTTCAACAGCAATAGGGCGCCCTGAGAGCGACCGGTGTCCAGCAGTAGACCGAAGTAGGCTGATGATGATGATCCAACACTCCCATACAACAAACGTGTTTTTGTCGGCGTTTTTGCCTTGTGGTACGGAACCCTTCGTGTGCGAGTCTGACTCGCACTTGGCCAGTTTTTATTACTTTAAATTATTCTCCATTGTATCAGATTTCTAAACGTAAAATACCATGTTTATAACTCAATCACAACATTTCCTGTCAACTGTTAAAGAAAGGCCTTGCAATCACCATACTTTAGCAGGTAAAGTTCCTTTTAAATATTTTTTTTATTTTTTCCGTCGATAAAATTAAGCTATGTTTCCCTCATTAACCGACTTCAAAAAGGAGGAGCTTCTCAATTCGTCGGAACCTTTTTTTTTTTTTTTTTTTTTTTGACGTGACAACGTCTTAAATTAGGTTGCGGCTGGGAGTCACTTATGAAAAAGTGTAACGCTCGGTAACGTTACGATGAGTCACCGAACGAGAGAGAGGCCCGCCGAATGCCTTGCGTCTCTCTCCCACTCAACTATTCTACCGAGAAAAAGACGTTGTCACGTAAAATCTTCGCCCGTAAAACCGACTTTACAGGCAACCATTTTTTTTTATGTATGTTCCCCGATTACTCGGAGACGGATAGACCGATTGCAAAAATTATTTTTTTGTTTAAAAGGGTATACTTTCCAGGTGGTCCCATTGTCATCAGGTCAGGATCTGATGATGGGATCCTGGAGAAATCGAAGGAAATCTTCAAGTATTATACGGTTACGGTTAAAGATATTTATTTTCTCAAAAGAATTACAATTCACTTATAGAGAAAACATAAATAGGTTTAGAACAAATGTTATCTGCCAGTAAGCGTAGATAAAAACTAAAATGTATCTTAAAACTAACATTACAATAAAACTTCGACATAACATAATAAGTAGGTACATCGTTTTAGCATAATAAGTACAAAATAAATAAATCAGAAGAGGGTGGGTTACACACACGAAACATCATAATTTTGAGCGATGAGGGTAGGGTGCAATTTAACAGTCGTTGCGTATTTACTAAGGCCTACGACACGGTGCAGAACATAAGTTTTTGTAAATATTATCTGAGAATGTATATCTTTAGTTAAAATTTTCCTTACGAGTATGCATGTGTTGTACTTATATATTTGATGGAGATTCATAAGTTTTGTTTCTTTGTAGACTTTTTCAGTTGGAGTTAAATAGTTAAACCTAAATAGTGTTTTGATTATTTTATTTTGGGCTATTTGGAGTATTTTTAGGTTTGATTTGGCAGCAGTTCCCCAGACCTCAATCAAGTGGTCCAAGTGCGATTTAACCATGGAGTTATATATAGTATAAAGCACACGTTCAGGAAGACATCGCACTACACCACGGAGCGCACCTGTTAGTGATGTGAGCTTGTTTTTGATACTCTCTATATGTGGTTTCCACGTTAATTGATCATCAAGTATAAGACCAAGATATTTTTCTTGATGCTATATCCCCTCTTAGACCGATTTCATGGATGCTATTTATGTAGATGAGAAATAATAATGGCCCGAGAATTGAGCCCTGGGGAACTCCGTAGGTGATTTGTCGAGGTCCACTTTGGACTTCACCGATTCTCACAATTTGATATCTGTTACTAAGGTATGATTTTAACATTTTAAAAGCGGATCCTGAGATACCTAGATGATTTAGTTTTAACAAAAGTATATCGTGACTAACAATATCAAAGGCTTTTTTTAAATCTACAAACACTCCCAGTGTTATTTTCTTACTATCAATATTGGATTTGATTTTTGTCACTAAATAGGTTGCAGCTCTGTAACCGTGTTTGAATTTGGCCGAAAGCAAGTTCATTAACTATCTTTGGTGTTCCCTTTGAAAATTTTATTATTAAATCCTTTTCTCCGTTGTAATTCATCTCTAAGGTTTTTCATGAAGTTTTGTTGTTGAGGAGTCTGATCAGAGTAAATTCGCACACCATCTACTTTCAGGTTAGCCTTATTTCGCAGTATAGTCTTCGCAATTTCCTGGGATGAAAAAGATAATTTAAGTGGTCGTGTTTTCTTGCCATCATATTTTCCGACTCGTAACACCTTTACTGCTCCAGGACAATCCGGGTATATAGTGTTTATAATTCTTGCTGCTTCATTCCTTTCTGTTTCACGCCTCTCTTCACTGTTACTTATATGTCTCTCAGGAACACCTACAATAATAATGTTCTTACTACGTTCAGCTCGGTCTTGAAATTCCTCAAAGAGATCTTCATAAATAGTCTGTTGATTTGCCTGTGTATGTGATGGTGCTGAAGAGACAGATTTTAACTGCTGGACGTCAGTTCGGAGGGATGTTTTCTTCGTTTTCTTTAACGGTGGCCGTTAATGCGTTAATTTGCGTTTTAAGACTTTTATTTTCTGCTATCAGCTCTTCGTTTGTAATCTTAATGTCTTGTAATGTTTCGTTAATGGAAGAAATATTATCACATATTGTTTTTATATTTTGGTTCTGCTTTGTACAAGAATCCTGTAGTATTCCAACAATCTCTTTCATTATTTCATTTTTAAATTCAGTGAACTGATTTTCAAAGTCGCTGTCAGGCGATTTTCTCTTCCGGTAAGACACATTTTCTGAGTATAGCTCGTTAACTTTTGACAAATCAGGCTGAGAAGCACTGGTTTCTCCCGAAAATGTTGTTTTCGTCGTAGTAGGATTTTTAGTAGGCGAGCGGAAAGGCTTCATGTTGTTAATAACAATGTTGAAAAAAGATGTGTTAACAAACAATAACTCCGCTTGTCGCTCCGCTTATGCACTGCGTGCACCTTTATAATAACACCACCGCACTCTTTCGCACTTATGTGTCGGTGATTAGCTAATTGCGTACACTTTTTGAGCACTTTGAAAAATCAACAGTCTTCATATGGTAATTAAGTTCTAACTTGAACGATCGTATTAAGAATTTATTAAAGCAAATCAGTAGGCACGTCCACTCACTACGCTTGCTGGCAACGAAGTAGGCACACCTATAGCAATTTGGGTATTTTTTATAGTAACTCGTGCATTTGCTCTCGGAAAGCATCATTTGGTGAAGTGGAACTGATGATGAAGACCACAGATGGCCACCGGAACTACTCAATAATAAGTATTTCCCGGTTTGCGATTCGATTACTTACTTTAATATGGTTGCTAAGCAAGTTATGCTCGTCACAATGCGAATGGTGAAATGGAGCTGATGGTGGAATACCAGGAGAACTCCTCAACAATTAACGTCCCTGCATCGGGAAAAGCAATATTTTCTAAAAGGCAATGAGCAAGTTGGCATTAGGCTATTGTAACTTAGATACATTATAAACAGACACACTAAAAAGCGAGAAATAAAAACTTTTTAACAAAAAAAAAACCGACTTCCAAAAAAAACACTACAAAGTGAAAAATAACTTTTATTTCGGAAGTCGGTGGCAAAAAAAAGTAATTTAAAAAAATTAAACCGACTTCAAAAAGAAATTAACACAAAATTATGAAATAACTTTAATTTCGGAAGTCGGTGTCTTGGGATCTGTATTTTAGTTTTATGCCACCGACTAATGATCCCCTAATGACAGTCACAACCCATCTAGGTGTAAAGTTCACATCAATACAAATTAATCAAGCCCAAACACAAGGTAACTGCTGTAAATCGTTGAGGAGTCCCCTCGACTGTCTTTCGGCTCCATCATCAGATCGACTCCAGACCTTCATTAAATTGTAGTGCTTTAAAATACTTAATGAAAAAATTAACAAACGCACTAGTCGCTCCTACGATTTTCGAATGTTCCCCTCGATTTCACTGGGATGCCTTAATCAGATCCTGGTTTCCTTATCATGGGACCACCTTTGGCATATCTCCTTTTACAATAAAAAAAGAATAATCAAAATCGGTTCATACAGGACAAAGTTATCCGCGAACACACATAAAAAAAAATATATATACCTATATATACAGTGTGAGTCTTCATAATGTGCACATAACGAAATAAAAACTTTTTAACAAAAAAAAAAAAACCGACTTCCAAAAAAAACACTACAAAGTGAAAAATAACTTTTATTTCGGAAGTCAGTGTCTTTGGATTTGTATTTTAGTTTTTTGCCACCAACTTCCGAAATTAAAGTTATTTTTCACTTTATAGTGTTTTTAGGAAGTCGGTTGTTTTTGTTTTGTAAAAATGTTTTTATTTAGGGAATATTTGTTTAGATAGCTCAAAAAACAGTTCTTTCTTCATAATACCAAAATTTTGGATCGGCCGATTAGTCGAAAACCGAAAAAAAAAAACTATTTTAAATAAAATAATAAGTACCTAGGTAGGTACTTACCTACGTAAATTATTTCTTAGTCTGTAATATATTTTAAATACAAAGTCATAATCAAACATATTCGTATAATAATTACCACATAGAATATACTTTTTGAAATTGGTTAGTTATTTATAGACAGGTAAAAATAACAAAATTAAATTCTAATACCTACGCTAGTAATATATATATATGTATATGTCAATGCTAACATAACTAAAACTATACAGAAACTAGAAAATAGCGTCGAAAAACTCATCCGCATCGCTGTCGACTGGTAATGTACCGAAGAGTCTGGCGGCATTACCACGTTGTATGGCGATGAACAATAATATTCTAAGGGTGGGTTGCATCAGCTACTTAAACTTAAGCTACAGAAACCGCATGCTTCTGCGTATTCTTCTGAATTTTTGGTTCTAGGACATGCCGGTTTCCTCACGATGTTCTCCTTCACAGTTTTGGTTCTAGGACATGCCGGTTTCCTCACGATGTTCTCCTTCACAGTTTTGAGAGCAGTGGTGATGAAATAATTTACACAAAGTAAAGTGCCTGTCTGGGTTCAAACCTACGACCTACAAGCTGTAAGTCGCATCTGTTACGATGGTCACGCCACTGCTCAGCGACTAGGGGTGTTTTCAAACGTTTAAAAAAAAACACATAAATTGTAGGTAGGTACATAACAAAGCATATTAATTCTGTGTCAATTATCACTTTATCTAAATTGAGTAGACATTATAAATAATGGCTAGTTATTATATATAATATCTGGATATATTACTTTATTATATGTATTACTTTATTATATATACTTTATTATACATTTCTTATATATTGTAGTCGACATAGACCAAAACAATTAGCTTAGTGCTTCTAAGTTCGATCGTAAGCGGTTGATGAATTTGCATCACTTTAGAAAAGTAGGTAATAAGACATTCAAAGAGCTTTCAACGTTGATGTGCAAACTGAACTAACATATTCTTGACAGTCTTGAGTCTTGACACAGTGGTAATGTGGACAGCGTGTGTGTGAGCAGCGTGACGTAGTGGGTCTGGGTCGGCTCAAGGCGCGCGGGCTGGCAGCGCGGCCGGGCGCGGCGCCGCGCCGGGCGGCCGCGAGCTGCCCCCCGCCGGCCGCGCTGCGCCGCTCGGCTCAGTATCGCGCGCGAGCCCGCCGCAGCCGCTGCACCGACCGCGCCGAGCCCGCGCCATGGAGCACTTCATCGAGACCGTGCGCAAGTACCCGTGCCTGTGGAACACCACGGCCATCGAGTACCGCGACCAGGAGCTGAAGGACGCCGCCTGGACCGAGGTCATGAAGGAGACGGACCTGTCGTCAGGTGAGCAACCGCGCCCCGCCCGCGCGCCCTCACGCCCGCCGCGCGCCGCGCACGCTATTGTTGTGATATAGAGGCGCACACAACAAGGAAACCATGCCGACTGCCGAGCGGCGCAGCGGCGACTCCGGGCGCCGCCGCTGCCGCCGGCATGGCGGCACTGTGTTTACCGCCCGTCCCGTAACGTAACAGTTATAATCTTATAACTTTATCTACCATACGTAATAATAGGAAGCATAAAATCATAACAATAGTAATGTCTACCCACAATCTTGTATGCGTTGTTTAGTTGCAGTAGTACACATTGTGTTTCGCTCCCCATGCTCTCCTCCCGGCGGCTCCCGGCTCGCGGCTGTCGAGTCACTTGTCTCTGCGCAGTCCTACTGTAACAACTTCGATAATGGACAGTCCTTCTGAGTACTTACTTACAACTTACTGTTATCCGTACTGAAAGTGTGTCTGTCTGTTACCTTCACGCTTAAACCGCTGAACTGATTTAAGTAGATGAAATTTGGTATAGAGATAGTTTGAGTCCCGGGAAAGGACATAGGACTGATAGTTTTTATCCCAATATTCCCACGGGATCGACACGTATGCGGGTGAAACCGCGGGGCGCTGCTAGTTCTCTATAATTATAATGTTCCTGTTTTGTCTCACTCAATCAATTTAGACTCGAAAGAATCGAGTGGATAGTGTTAATTACTTAATAGTTAAACAAAAACAGATGACAAGGCCCCTGTGAAGTCATAGTTCTGGTTGCGGACCAGACAGTCAGTATACTTAGGTACTCAGTAGTATAATGTTCATAGTAAGTACCTGTACATTTTGTAAAGCGCAGTCGGAAAGTCATAATATTTGCAGCTAAAAGTATTAGGTACCTATATACCTACTATGAACAATTGAACATTATGGTCACCCTACAAAATTTTCTCCTAGAAAAAGTTGAAAATCAATTTTCTCTTAAAGTACTTAAGACATTTAGAAGAACGGACGATTATGTTACAATTTAATTAAGAAATAGTTAAAAATCTTATTCTAATTTGCGTTAATCTATCAGGTTGAGCCTAGTCAATAAAGCCGAAAATGTTGGGCTCTCAGTTCAGACGTTTCAGTCAAATTCGACATTCATTTACTTCTTAACAATTAACTTTGGTGTCATTATTTCTTTTTAACTAATTCACATAGGTATCTAAGTAAAATATGTTAAACTCGTATTTATGTATTTCTTCAGATAAATTCATGTTTTGCAGATTCCTCAGTACAGACATTAATGAATTGGGGGCCCTAGATATACTGCCATAAATCTGTAATGTCATATTCTACAGATTTGGGAATTTCTTAAAATATTTAAGAAATTCTTAACGAAATTCTTAAATAAAAATTATTAACCCATAGATAGTAGGTACTTACCTACTGAGATGGGAATTTAGGCTATGCCACTTTATGGACGCGTCTGGATTGAGGGCCCAAGTTATTTAATCATACCAGTTTTAATTCACGTTTAAGAAATTTATGGCCCTTTGCTTTAATACAAACTCACACAAACAAACAAAACATAAGTTATTTATCTACATTCTACACCATAACACACAAACAAAAGCGTGCACCTAATTTTCACATAACACATATGAATTTGGAAATATACATTAAAATATTGGACCAGTTTCATAAATATATCAATTATACAAAAGAACTTATAATTAAACTCTTCCAATAGGCACTATGTAAACAAGAAACATAATCTCAAACGCACAAACAAATTTAATAACAGCACGCGAATGCAACTTCGGGCGCCCCGCCCCGCGGCGGCGGCGGCCCGCACGATTTATTCCGAACATTTACGACCGCGCTAAATGAGCACGGATTTGTTTCGAAGAGACCAGCACACTATTTGGAAAACCTCTTTTAACGTTGCTTGATCGCAAAAACTTGCGCAGTTGACGCGAGTTGAGCACGGGTTGGTTGAATTGTGTAGCACTAGCAATACAAAAGCGTGTGGATTTCGCGAGACCGGGTGTCACCAGTTGGACACGGAAAGGGAAATACGCTAGACGGGGAATATCAACTGAGGATGCAGTTACAGCGCTTTGCTCGCTGATAACTGATTATGTCGATTCAGGGAAAAAGTGTCTGGCTGTATTCCTTGATCTAAAAAAAGCCTTTGACACCGTCGCTGTTCCAACCCTTTTGTCCAAGCTAGAAGAATTTGGAATAAGGGGAACCCCTCTTATGTTTTTACCCGACTGCGCGACGCAAAGGAGTGGTAATGTGTTTATCAGCCTATGTATGTTTGTATGTTCCTTTGAAGCACTATCAGACCAAACGCCGGGGCCGATTTTTATGATTCACACGTCAATCGATTCCTCTTAGTCCGGCGAGTGTCACTAAAGACATGACGTTAGTGAAAATTCAATATGGCGACTACTATGTATGTATGTATGTATGTCTCTTTGGCACGTAGACAGAGTAAACTATAGACTGCTGCATATCTTCTTTTTCATTCGCACAAGAAAAAGAGAAATATATTAACGTCACTTGCAAAGAAAAGAGACAGAGAAAGAATATTTCTGTCCCTTACTACGTGTCGGCTAAGCACATCAATGTGCACAACAAGTTTGACGTTTAGAATGAAATAATAAAAATTATGAATGAATTAATAAAAACTACACCGCGATTAAACGGAAAATAAGATCTTTTTCGTGCATAATTGAATAATAGTACATTTGCGCAACTGTGAAAATGGTAAAGTGTAGTGTAATAAGCTGTAAAAATGATAGTATGATGAAGATTGCCGGAATTTGTTGACCCTTTCGGTGACACGGATACCTTGAGTCTATAGATTACTCTGTCTACGCTTTGGCACGATCTGTAGCCTAAACGGCTTGATCGATTTCAGCTTGAGAGGTGCCGTTAGATTTGTCTTAATTGTGCGAGTGACACTGAGTAAATATATCAAAATTGAATAAAATTAAAATGACCGATTTTTGGCGCAATGTTGTCTTCAAAAAATTTTTTTTTCTCAAAACCTATCGAGTGGCGTATCAAAATAAAGGGCTGATTACAAAAATATAAACAACTTATATTATTAAAAGTAATTCGAAGTGACAAATCGTAAAAAAACTAAATCGTCAGCGGAATCTTTCACATTTGTAAAAAATTAAAAAGCTGGAAATAAAAAAAGTTATTAAAAAATAAAACCGAAAAGCTAAAAGCAAAAATAAAAGTTGGAAGCAGGCGGGACCCATTTGAATTTGAAAATATAATAAAAATGGTAGGTATGGGACCCGCCTGCTTCCAACTTTTATTTAATTTAAGATGGGCTTGTTTTTAGCTTTTCAGTTCTTTTAATAACTTAAGTTTTTCATCGCAGTCGGGTTTTTTATTTATTTTTTAATAACTTTATTTTAAAGATTATCTATCAAACAGAAGACAGAGAGTTAAGATAGGGACATACATCAGTGATGACGTGGAGGAATCATTCGGCGTGCCTCAAGGAAGCGTATTAGAACCTACACTTTTCTTAATGTACATAAATGACCTATGTAACTTAAAAGTAGAAAACGCAAAAATATTTTCTTAGTACGCCGATGATACTTTTCCATTGTCTTTTATCGGGATAACTGGTCCGAAGTAAAGATTAAAACGGAAATAGGTATTGCTAAAATTGCTAATTGGCTTAATGAAAACCTCCTTACGTTAAACGCAACCAAAACCAACTATATCGGGGGGCACGGCAGTGCCCCCGCCAAGTCGAGCAAAAAGCGGCACGGCCGTACCATCCTTTTCTCGAAGCAGTTCAAGCCATTTTCGACCCCCTATAACTTCGTTGTGGATAAAACTAGAGACCTGAATTTTCAGTAATCAAGCAGGTATTGTATAAACACGGTATATTTCAAATTTCATTCAATTTGAACCAGTAGTTTAAGAATTATAACTAGCCAAAGTTTCTTAATTTTGTCAAATTGACTTGGCCATCGCCTTCGCATGAAAACACAATGTATCTCACAGTGCGATTGCCAAGTCAATTTATTTATTTAAAACATAGAAGATTTTTAATATTGATGGTAGTCACTACAAGATGTTGTTAGGTTAGCTAATTATGTAATAACTTAAGACAGAAGGTTCCTTAAGTAGGGAGTGAATAAATTAACCGACTTGGTATTTCATGGATCTCACAACTTTTTACGGTAGAAGAACTGAGTTGCGAGACTTGGCTTTTTTTACAAGTTTTTGATGGCATCTCACTTCTTTTTGTAGATAGTCCTACTTTTTTTCCTTTCCGGTACCTTTTTAACTTTTTATTTTGACATAATCCGTTGACCATTTTACAAGTTACCTTTGAACATAATTATATCTAGGTACCTATCTACACCTATTATTCCATTATATTATCCGCCCGCTTCGTCGCTCGATAAAAAAACTACCGCAAGTCCTTCCCCGGGATGCAATCTATCTCTCTGCCAAATTTTATCGAAATCCGTTCAGTGGTTTAGGCGTGAAAAGGTAACATACAGACAGACAGACAGAGTTACTTTCGAATTTATAACATTAATATGGATAATTGTTATTTTCCTCGCTAGAGAGCTCCGATAAACGCGTGCGATCGCTGCTAATCTTAAAGTGCTAATAGGGCGAAGCGCGTTTTTGTTTTTTGACTATGGCATCTCGTAGTTGACCTCATTCTTCTTCTTAGCGTGTCGATAGCAATCTAAATGGACTTGGCCCAGAATTCGGCTACTTGTTTGGCGCCTTCACCAGCGTCCATCAGTTCCTGTAACGTGCAGCTGACAGGACACGCAGGACACGATATTAAGTGTCCCATCGTTCGTGGGACAGCTCCACATTTACACTCCAAGGCGGAGTCGTCTATGAATCTCCGCCTGAACAGGTTTTCCTTGCTTCGGCCAACCTGGGTCCGGAGTCTGTTTAAAGACTTCCAGGTTACCCAAGGTAACTCATGTCCAGGTGGGAGGTCTTCAGCAGGTGGGAGGTCTTCAGCGGGTGGGACGAACGGTTTGGGTAAGGAAGCACTGTCTCGCCACAGCTTCAGTCTCTCTTGTGATGGTTCGCCAGTGAGTGGGACGACACACTTTAAAAAACTGTTTCGACTTTTCAGCCTTTGTGGCACAAGGATGTTGTCGTGTGTCGGAGACCATTTGGCTCTTTCGCTGGAGCTTGCCACCGCTCTGCAAAGTACTGGTGGCGCTATTCCTGCTAGTGGATACAGCATTTGTACCGGGGTTGGTTTTAGGCAGCCAGTGATGATCCGGCACGTTTCATTCAAAGCTGTATCCACCAGCTTTGCATGGGCAGAACGGCTCCACACGGGGCACGCGAATTCTCCCGCAGAAAAAGATAGCGCCAGTCCAGTAGTCCGCATAACTTCAGGCGAAGCACCCCATTTCGATGAGACCAGTCGACGAAGAAGACTGTTGCGAGTGTGCACCTTCTGCTTGATATTTTTGCAGTTTTTGCTGAATGTTAAAGACCTGTCCAGGGTAATACCAAGATATTTAGGGGAGTTGCTGAGCTCGAGGTACACCCCACCCCAAACGATGAGAGGTCGTGACTAGGGCTTTCAAAATTACGGAAATGTCAATTACGTAACTAATTACGCAACTTTTTTCTCCAATTCCGTAATTACGTAATTTTTCCTATTTTTTTTAATCGACTATGTTTTTGGTAAATATTGTAGATAGAGTATCTACAATTTTTACAATTGTCATTTACTATCTTATATTCAAGGAATTATCAAAATGAACACAATATTTAAACAAAAAAAATATTTATTCAGGAACTTATCATTGCATCAGTTAAGTGAAAGTCAAACCATATTTTTTCGTCCCGAAGATAATCTTTCTTCTTGAAAATATGATCTCATAAATGACAAAGCATTTAAAGTTTTGTCACTCAGGGAACTTCTTAGCTTATTACAAAAATATCCGGCTGATGAAAAGGCTCGCTCAGCTTCAACACTTGTAGGTGTTATCAAAAGCAAATAATTATACGCTGCAGTCAAAAAAACACTTCGCGACCGCCGCCAGCGCTGTCGTAAATGCACATTTCTACCCTAATAATGGAATGGAGATCTGTGTTTACTGTTGAAATTGGTTTATTTACCGTCACTTTGTTTATTTCTTTGTCCAACTGTTGTGCGATACCAATAATTACGTAAGTACGGAATTTACATCTTCAGTTACGGAATTGAAAATACTTTAAAATGAGTTCGTAATTACGTAATTGCGTATTTACGTAATTACGTAATGGAAGCCCTAGTCGTGACTACTATCCTGTCGTTGCCATAGGTAAACTCACCAGCGCAACCGCTATGTCCCTACATTTTAAATCTGTAATATCTTCAAAAATATTCATTTAAATTACATGCTTCAAAGGGCCAAATTGACGTATGTTCCCAGTCGCCCCCGCGGGGATTGCCACCGGAGGCAAATGGGAATAAAAATTCCCAGTCGCCACCGGCGGCGACTGGGAAGTCATTGCCCCCACTTCAGTTTCGCTGTACATTGCTTTCTCCATCGTAGAGAATAAAAGGATGAGACAACTTATCGTAAACCTGCCTCTAATCTTTTTTCCTTTTTTTTTTTTAATCTTTTTCTTTCTTTTCTTTTTTTTTTCTTTTAGTCCGCCTCTGTACATTTATGTGCTTGAAATATTAAATAAATAAATAATAGTAACGGAATAAAAGTCTGATTTTATCTGTGATTTAATGGTGTAGGTACTTGAATATTTTTATTATTTATTTTTATAATTGACCATAATATAAAAAAAGTCTGTTATCTATGAATATAGAACATATACAGCCTTGTTTATAATAATAATAATAATAAGAAATGATTACTATGTATTACTTTCCTAATTTAATTACTAGTCTTTAAGTGTCTGATTATCTGTGATACAAAATACCAGTTTAAATGTTTAATTTTAACAAGTTTATTGATATCGAAAACAAAATAAAAAAATATTTCAATGCACTTTTATACTTAGTCTTTTTTTTAAAGATTATTATTATTTATTTATTTAATACTTCAAGCACATAAATGTACAGAGGCGGACTAAAAGAAAGAAAAAAAAAAAACGAAAAGAAAAAGATAAAAACAAAAAGTTTACGATAAGTTCTCTCATCCTTTTATTCTCTACGATGGAGAAAGCAATGTACGGCGAAACTGAAGTGGGGGCAATGACTTCCCAGTCGCCGCCGGTGGCGACTGGGAATTTTTATTCCCATTTGCCTCCGGTGGCAATCCCCGCGGGGGCGACTGGGAACATACGCAAATTGATCTATAGTAAATGCACAATGTATTTAAGGTACTTAATTGGATATAGATTAATGCTGTATTGCTTAAAATCGCTTCGTAAACAAGCCACTATTTCTCGTAAAAAGTAAAGGATAAAAAAATGGTTATTGTGGGTTATCCCTAACAGATAGACATATACCATCGCGGACTTTTTTGTAGACCTTTTTAAGGTGTGCAATACTGTAGTACATTATTTTGATCTATCTCGTAGGGTTCAGCTAGCTTTTGCAATATAAGCGCAAGAAAATCTGTTTATTTACGACATCACATTAGAAACCTCTAAAATTATCAGTGTTTCTCTACTATATTATGCATGTTTTATACAAATAAACCTTCCTTTTGAATCATTCTATCTATTAAAAAAAACTGCATCAAAATCCGTTGCGCAGTTTTAAAGATCTAAGCATCCATAGGGACAGACAGACAGCAGGAAGCGACTTTGTTCAGGTACACTGATTCATTAACTGCAAATGTAACTTTGTAATTCTATATATTTATATGGGATTACAAAGTTATTTATGCAGTTGGTGTATCTAGAAAACTGGAACGAAATTGCAAAATATTTTAGTTTTTCCTTGATTTATACACTAAACGCTAATTGTGTTCTAAATTTGAAGCTTCTATGTCTGCTAGAAGTGCCTTAGAGTTTTGATGATCGGTCAGTCAGTCAGTCAGTGAGTGACAAAATTAAGAAACTTTGGCTAGTTATAATTCTTAAACTACTGGTTCAAATTGAATGAAATTTGAAATATACCGTGTTTATACAATACCTGCTTGATTACTGAAAATTCAGGTCTCTAGTTTTATCCACAACGAAGTTATAGGGGGTCGAAAATGGCTTGAACTGCTTCGAGAAAAGGATGGTACGGCCGTGCCGCTTTTTGCTCGACTTGGCGGGGGCACTGCCGTGCCCCCCGATATTAATATGATTGACGTGATGGATTTGGATGATTTGGATATGCTGGAAACGTCTCGGCGATCTTACAGACATCGTCATCGTGTAAATCCTTTTGAATTGAGTGACGAAGATTTTAAATATAAGTATAGGTTCACAAAACGATTGAGGAAAAATTAGTGGATGTTTTACGTGAGGATTTATCCCACGACCCTCGAGGATGCCCATTGAGTCCTGAAGTGCAAGTGGTTCGCGCATTACGTAATATTTCCTATAATAATAAAAACATCCGCGTTAGGTAGTCGAAATTAGATGAAACAAGGCATCATTATCCTTATCTATGCAAGGCATTGTTTACCTACGGTAGGTACCTAATAGATTAAAAATTATGTTTTACTAACTTTTTATTCAGAACTCCAGTTTTCTCTGAAACAATTTCATCACACACAACACAACACAACACACACAACAGTTTCAGTTTTTTCTGGAGTTCTGAAGAAAAAGTTAGTAAAACATAATTTTTCGAGTTGTTGTGTGACAACAATTCGATCAATTTATAAATTAAGTCCGAGACACTCTCTCAGAGACAAATTTAAAGAGATTAATGTAATGACTGTGCCTTCTCAGTACATTTATGAAAATCTTTTATATGCCCATAAAAATATAAAATTGTTTAAAAAATACAGTGATATCCATAATATAAATACTAGAAACAAACACAAATATGTTGTACCTACAACCAGGCTCAAGAAAATAGGTGGCTCGTTCAGATGCCAATGTATACGCTTTTACAATAAACTACCAAGCCACGTTCAAGATCTAAGCCTTAATAAATTCAAATCTTTCATTAAACGTAAGTTGTGCCAGAAAGCCTTTTATACCGTTAAAGATTATATTGAGGACAAAAAGGCTTGGGATTGAGCTGCTTCCAATTTCTGCATTTTGAATGATTTTTTTTCTTTTTTATATACACATTGACATTGATGATTTTTTTTTTTAACAATGACATTTGCTTACTTTGTAAAGTATTATATTATTTTTTCATTGTGAATGTGAAGACGATGTGGGTCATTTTACATATATAAATATATATTATTTTTTTTTTTTTTTTTTTTTTTTTTTTTTTTTTTTTTTGATCTCTCTGTTCTGTTTTTTTTTTCATGGTCTGGCAGTTTGAGTTATTTATGTGGCCTACCCAAATGTCCTTTCTTTGGTATTGTTCGTCGAATCGTTGAGCTCCTTGAATCTTGAGTTGAGCTGCACGATTTTTGACAAATGCGTGCACTGACTGGACAGGTCCTCTCAATCTGTGTGGTTCTTTCCTCAAAAGACCACCTCAGACATCGATCTACATGGTCTTCATATAACCTGACCAAGATTATGTCTGGACTTTAAAAGAGACTGTGACCTCTGAGTTTGTTTCGGCCTTTCTTCTCAGAGTAGTCAGATAGGAAACGCCGACTTCATCTAGTTTTAAAAAAACATGATTGACGTGTAAAAGTGTTTGTACAAACCTACTTACAAAAATAAATCATTTCATTTCATTTCATTTCAACAACTCGAAACCAACTAACAGACTGTTAGTAATAAAAATACTAAGAATAATATTAATAAGGAGTGCATATACATAATCAAAAGGACGTAAACATTTACGCGGACAGCCGAATGTAATTCATTCCATTTCAAGCTAGAGGTGTTAAAAAATATGACAACTTGATTATAAAAACCGCGTCAAAAGTACAAGTTGTGCTTGTTCATTATATTGTAACCTAAACAAAGAACAATTTATGACATATTTTTGTAATGATAAATAATTATTTAATCATTTGAAGTGTTAATATAATATCAATATTTATAGAAACAGAACGTTGCTTCAAATAAAGCCTGTAGGAACGAATGAAAGAATGCCATTTTTGTTTCTTATCTGTGGATATTATTTGAACCATGGACCTTCTTTGGTACTAAAAGATCCTCGGATAGTCTTCGTTTTGTAATCGGAACACACTTTGATACTAGTACTAACTTTAATACCGTCACAAACCTAGACCTTTTAGTCTTGGTTTAAACCAGTACTTAAGCATTTTTTTGTAATAAGACCGTAAAGTTTCAATTGCATAGCTCTTATGCTTTAGATTTTATTGATATCTAAAATACCCCGATTTCGTCACTGACTCACTGACTCACTGATGATCATCAATATTCTAAGGGTCTTCCTGAAGTCGTAGAAAGCTGAAATTTGGTATGTAAGCTAGTAATAGTACACAAACAACAAAAAAACTTGGAACTTTTACCCTCCAACCCCTTAAACTAGGGGATGGAAGTTTGTACGAGACTTCCGCAAATTTTGATGCTAGAGTTCTGAAAATTGATATAGGGACTCCTTGTTATAAATAATAAAATACGTATTTCAGGATTTTCAGTAAATAACCCCCCAAAAAAAATTTTTTTTTTCAGATGCAACTTTCAAAAAGATGTGAAATCCCACCAAAAACATTTTCATGTAAAATGTTGCCAAGACGAGACCACATATGGCTCGCACTGTCAAAAAGTTATCAGATCTCATGTAGAGCCAAGCTTCTGACTCTACACGCCCTAACTTCACAAACTCTACACCTTAGTCAAAATATGTGGCTTGGCCGTTTCGCTAC
The DNA here is from genome assembly GCA_948474745.1 of Oligia latruncula. NCBI lineage: Eukaryota > Metazoa > Arthropoda > Insecta > Lepidoptera > Noctuidae > Oligia > Oligia latruncula. The sequence continues at coordinate 17,975,965 of OX419702.1, read as the reverse complement.
CATCACATGGGCGTAAGGTGAAAAATTTATTCACTGTTCATTACTTTTCTGTTATACTATAGTTCTTGTAGTAACGAAACGGCCAAGAATCATATTTTGACGAAGGTGTAGAGTTTGTGAAGTTAGGGCGTGTAGAGTCAGAAGCTTGGCTCTACATGAGATCTGATAACTTTTTGACAGTGCGAGCCATAATGTGGTCTCGTCTTGGCAACATTTTACATGAAAATGTTTTTGGTGGGATCTTCTATACATATAATAAATCTGTAGACGAGGCGTTTCTGTACATTGAAAATAAAAAATATTTGAGCTGTTATGGGATAACCAACAGATGCCATTTCATCAATTTTTTGAATTTTTGTCTGTTTGTCTGTTTGGATGTGACAGATTTTGAACAGGCTCAACGTAAAAAGTACCAAACCAATATGGTTCATATTTATACTCAAATATAGTGTAGAACTCGGAGTAGTGATTAGTCTTTGTTTCATCGCAATCGCTTCAGTCTATCAAAAGATATAATCAATTTAAAGCATTCTATAACAATTTTTTATTGCAATGAGCGGAAACACGTAACGACATCTATTGGCGCGATATAGTACTAATGAAAACATATTGTGATCTTTAAAACATTATTATGTGTTTAATCACGTCGTAAAGGCTTGCCTTTATGACGAAATAACTCTGATCCTTATGTCTGTGTTATTTAAAAAAGTAGATAATGATTAAATAAATAATATAAACATATATAATAAAATCGTAGGAAAGGCAAAACTGTACATAGAATATTACTTAAGTATATAAAAAAATAATACTTGGGGCGTGATCTACAATCGATATCGAAGCCAAAAATATAGTTTTTAGAATTTTTGTCTGTTTGTCTGTATATATCCGTATATGTCCGGGCTAAACTCAAAAAGTACTGCATGGATTTACTTCAAATTTTGCATGAATATTACTAAGAGGTTGGGTCAACATATAGGCTATATATTATCACGCTATCACCTGCGAGGGAGGAGCTGTGAATCTTTATTTTTCTTACGCATTCTGTGCCAGCGTGTAATCTAACGACGCATATTTAAATGTTGTTTTTGAGTAAGTCATGCTATTATCTAGCTTTACACTATAAAAACTTTTACGCCATTTAAGTAACTTGGGCAGAGAAACATAGTTTAATGAATGTTAGTAGTATAAGACAATTTTGAAGCAGCGCCATCTATGAGATTTCATAAAAATCAAAATTGGTCCAGTCGTTTGAGCGTGAAAAAGTAACAAACATATAAACACACCCCCACACACACTCACAAACTTTCGCTTTTATAATATTAGTGTGATTAATAAAGACATATACTTACATTTACACTGAACATCTTCATAAAGGTAAGAAAATGCTAATAGAATGGTTAAAATGGGTTATTGTAAACTCACCACAACGAAAATTCGCCACATTTAAAAATATTGGTTAACTTGCCACAGTGACAAAATAATTCACAACAGCGGTGCTATTCTGTAAAAATCTCACCGTGAAAAGTTAGGTGAAGTGAGCGTGGAGTGAGCTGTCAATAGTGTCAGTTCCTAGCAAAAACCAATTCATTTCACCTAAGTTTCACGGTGAGATTTTAACAGAATCGACCGGCAGGTATAGTAAACTCGTCACAGGTATGTCAAACTTGTTTTGAATGTACCGAAAGCAAAACGATATTCGTTCTACATTAGTAGGTACGCAGGTATTGATATAAACCTTTAGTACAAACTAATTTTGTATGATAATATATATGTCACGGCTAGTTTTAACCGGCCGAAGTGCGGCTACACCTAGTTTTAGCCGGCCACATGCGGTTCGTGTGTATTTCGGGAGGCGACATAGAATTTGATAGGATGCAAGAGCGAGCAAAGGGCTCCCCGAGGTTAGGTTTGGTAAAAAAAAAAAGTATTTAAAAATAAATGGCATTTTTTAAAAAACATTTTTTTTTATTTTTCTGGTGACCCTTATGACCACCCCTATCACCCGGGGTTCCCAGCTACGTAACCTTTTGGGGCACCCTGTTTAAACACTATTACTCACTACACTAGTATGTATTATTAAACACTACTACTTCGTTTGCTATCGGTACTTTTAAAGCTGTGGCAAGTTTTCGTGAGACAGATAAGACTGTGGCGAGTTTACTATAATTTTTACTTGTGGCAAATTTTCATTATGGCGAGTTTACAATAACCCGTTAAAATCACGCACCTATGCAGATATTGAATTATTGTTACAATAAGTGGAAATTAGTTAACTGGCACCGCCACATCCACACGCACATCCTATCATACACACATCCACACCAATCACACACCTCTCACAATTCTATGGATAGGTCTTCAAAAATGATATTGAGGTTTCTAATAGTACCTATAATTTTTTTTCTAAACTAAATAGTTTGCGCGAGAGACACTTCCAAAGTGGTAAAATGTGTGTCCCCCCCCTGTAACTTCTAAAATAAGAGAATGATAAAACAAAAAAAAAAGTAATTTAAAAAAATTAAACCGACTTCAAAAAGAAATTAACTCAAAATTATGAAATAACTTTAATTTCGGAAGTCGGTGTCTTGGGATCTGTATTTTAGTTTTATGCCACCGACTTCCGAAATTAAAGTTATTTCATAATTTTGAGTTAATTTCTTTTTGAAGTCGGTTTAATTTTTTTAAATTACTTTTTATTTCGTAATTTTTAGTTTTTGCACTAGTATTTGACCAAGGTTTTGAGATGTTTTCCCTTTGACACTACACCCGTAGCTCTTATCAATAAGCCAGGCCGTCACACTTACACGTATTAGTCCATATCTTGAAAATTACTGAATCGATCTTGATGAAACTTGCACTGTTCCCCAAGTTGAAGAAAATGTAAGCCAATAAAAAAAAAATGGTCACGATCCGATTAATAGTTCCGGAGATATGCGTGGACAAACATACATACATACATACATACATGCATACATACATACATACATACATACATACATACGTCTATGAAATTTTTTATATTTGTTTGGAAGCCCTAATAGATCATCATATGTGAATATAATGCAATTCCAATAATATTACATACATACGTATCGAATTGATAACCTCCTTTTTTTTGAAGTCGGTAAAAATTATATGATGTAGAATAGAATAGAATAGAATAGAATAGAATATTTATTTGCCAGAAACATGGTGTTGTGGTGTTGGTAGTGGTGTACATTATCATGTAAACTTCCACCGAAAATTGGTTTAACGAGATCTAGTAAGTAGCTCGCCGGTGAAAATTTAAAAACATATGATGGTAAGGAACCCTCGGTGCGCAAGTCCGACTCGCTCTTGCCCGGTTTTTTTTTGTGTTCACGTGTGCACGCGGTGCATGCGGGATACATTCCTCTCTGCATGTTGTTGTGTGGTTTTGTCTGTTTTCACATTGTTTTCATTCAGCACTGTAAACATTGTGTAATACTGCTACACGTCTAGCTTGTACATATATGTCAGTTTCTGCGATTAATCAGGCATCATCCCTAGTAGCATATGAAATTGACAAATTTAATAAACTTGTAAATTTTTAAAACTCTTTCAGTGAAAGAGGTGAAGCTGAAGTGGAAGAAGCTGCGCGACAGCTACCGCGACGCGCTCAAGAGACAGAGCGAGATGCTGGCGAAGGACCCCGCCAACCCCGCCAAGAAGAACTACCCCTGGAAGTACATGGGGCTGATGCAGTTCCTGCAGCCGTACATGAGCAACCGCAAGAAGCCGGCGGGCTCGCCTAGCTACCCCGCGCCGCAGCAGGCTGCAGAGAACGGCCACGCCGAGCACTCGTCGACCGACTCGGAGTCAGACGCGGAGTCGGCGCCGAAACGCAAGAACTGCTCGCAGCTGACCGTCATCGATCGCAAACTGGACTACCTGTGCAAGGCGCAGTCCGCCAAGCGCGCCTGCGCCGAGCCCGGCCCCGCGCCTGCGCCCGCCGCCGCCGCCGCGCCGGCCACGCCCGCGCACCCCGACCCGCTTGACATCTTCTTCAACAGCATGTGCCAGTCCACCAAGAGGTTCCCCTTCCCGACGCAGATCAAGGTACTCTCTACATCATTTCAACAACCAACTATTAAGTTTTACGTCCTGACTTCTGGGTTCACCAACTAACTGGTTTCATAAAGAAGAAAGTGTTTGTGCGGTTTGTCAGTTTAATACAGGTGTTTCCTTATAGTATGCTAAGCATATTATTAGTATGAATTTCTGCCAATGTGGTGTTGCGAATATGGTCTGTCAATTTGACGCCTAGAATAATGCGCTTCAATGCACGTTGGCAAACCTTCAGTTTGGAATTTTGAGTGTTTGTCAAAGATCAAGTTTGGGGTCCATAGATCAGAATGGGAAGGATGCACAAGTCCATAATTTTTCGTTTGAGTGACAAAGGAAGGTTTCCTTTCATTAAAGCTGTTTCAGGTATTTTCGGTTCGTCTTAAGATTTCCTTGTCTTGTATGGATTGGAAAGATTCATATCGTGTGCATAATAAAGAGTCGTTTTGTGTGCAGATAAAGAAGAGCTTATTCAACGCTGTGATCGAGGCCGAGGAGGCGCTGCTGGCGGAGCAGGCCAGCTACGCCAGCCTGTGGGCGGCGGAGGCGGGCTCGTCGTCGTCCAGCGAGCCCAGCGACGACGAGCGCAAGCCGTCCTGAGCCCGCCGCGCGCGCCGGCGCCGCCTCGCGCAGCTGTACGCGCGTTACGCGCAGTACGCGCAGTACGCGCAGTACGCCGCCGGGCCGCTGCCCTGAGCCCGCCGCGCGCGCCGGCGCCGCCTCGCGCAGCTGTACGCGCGGTACGCGCGGTACGCCCAGTACGCGCAGTACGCCGCCGGGCCGCTGCCCTGAGCCCGCCGTGCGCGCCGGCGCCGCCTCGCGCAGCTGTACGCGCGGTACGCGCAGTACGCGCAGTACGCCGCCGGGCCGCCTCGCGCAGCTGTACGCGCGGTACGCGCAGTACACGCAGTACGCCGCAGTACACGCAGTACGCCGCCGCGGCCGTCGTGCACTGCGCCTGAACTCATAAGTTAACAGCACCTACAGACGTGAAGTCCGAAACAGAAACGCCATGCTTGATGCTGCAGTGCTTGCAGTGAAACCTCGTCTTACCAGACACGCGTCTGCGTCACCAGTCGACTTCAACGCAACGCCACAGTTCCTCAGTCATAAGTATAACGTTAAACACAACACCGTTTTAATTTTTGCCAAAACTTTCAACTCTGTCGATTGCCGGCGACACCGACGAGTCGACTAACGCGTTTAGTTTGGCGATATGCTTAAGTACATCATCGGTCAGCTTTAAGCTGGCGGATGATGACTTGCCACAAGGCGGAGCTGTTCAATGTTCGCGTGTGATGGGCTTTACGATCTCAGTGTTTGGCTTTAGTAAACAATCAAAGTTTAACAATTACGATTGTAGGTATGTTTTGTACTGATCAATGAGAAGTTTGTACCTAAATTGTAAGCGTTCAATCCGAAAACAGCTAGTGACGGTGAACAGCGTGAAACACTAGCAGTGGCCCATTAGTGCAGTTTGCTTTTGATACACCTACCCGATATAGGTACTCGTATGTATGTATATGTCGCAGATGTACCTATTGTCGAATTTGGTGTTTTACAAAACCGCTGTTGGTTTTATAAAACAGTTGCGATAAGTAATTTGCTGGCATTTATTGAAGAGTTCGGTTGTCTGTCTCCGAAACTCATCATCAGATCTTTACGAAATTTAAATGGGACCATTTCGAAATAACCCTCATTCAAACAAAAAAGAATTTTGCAAATCCGTCTTACAGGGTTATTGGTAAAACATTAACAACCTCTTAGGAGGTCATTGTACTCATCATTATGAACAACTTTTAAACGGACCAGACTTTAAATTGCGAAAAAAAAATCATCTGTACCCTACATTTGTGTTCGTATAACTCACAGAACAGATAAAGAAGGTATAACTCGTCAAAATGTAGGGAACAGCTGATTTTTTTTCGCTGTTTCAGGTTTGGTCCCATTGTAAAAGTTGTTCATAATGATGAGTAATGTTTTACCAGCACCCTGTTTATGAGGGTTATGCCCGAACATACATTAAAAAAATATATAATACTATATAATAAATATAAACATCCGAATTGAGAACCTCGACTTTTTTTGAAGTCGGTTAAAAAAGCAGCGAATTCTACAATCTGCGACATTACATAATATTATAAACTCAGGCTCCGCACTAACTGTGGCCCTAATGTGAGTTTTTTCCACTCACGTTCGATTGCGAGCGCGTTAGAATTTTGTATGGGAAATTAGGTTTCTCCTAGTGACCACCAGGCGGCGCTATAACTTTTTCCCATATAAAATTCTAACGCGCTCGCAATCGAACGTGAGTCGAAAAAACTCACACTAAGGCCACTGCTAACAAGAAGTATGTATATTTAAGGAACTTGACAGTTGCGCAGGGTATCATAGGGAATTAGGGAACCTCGACACTACGACGATTTGAAGCGTTAGGTACTCATACCTAGCCATTTGATAAGCTGACCAGAATGTCAGAAAAGTTGGGATTTGAATTCACGAACTCGTCAATTAGCTAAGCAATCAAGTTCAGAGCACATGTTGCTGCACTTAGACAGCGTCAGTTAGACTAGAGATGGACTAGAGTACCTAGCACCACAAATACCTAACCATAATTATACTTATGCAATTTAAAATAGATACCGCAGTGATGTAAGTAGTAGTAGGGCGATGGTAAGTTTAGGAAAATGACTGAAATTATTTTAATAATGATGATGCGTATATTTGTATATTATGTATGTATTTACCTTAGATACGAAAAGATCTCTACGAAAAAAATAAACTTTTAAGCAAGAATATGGTTTTGTTTTTATGTCCAATGGGAATGTTCACAATTATTCCACTTTGTGCCACCAATCTGTCCCACCAGTGGGGCCCAATGGGAATGTTCACAATTATTCTACTTTGCGCTACCAATCTGTCCCACCAGTGGGGCCCAAGGGGAATATTGACAATTATTCCACTTTGCGCCACCGATCTGTCCCACCAGTGGGGCCCAAGGGGAATATTGACAATTATTCCACTTTGCGCCACCGATCTGTCCCACCAGTGGAGCTCAAGGGGAATGTTCACAATTATTCCACTTTGCGCCACCAATCTGTCCCACCAGTGGGGCCCAAGGGGAATGTTCACAATTTCATCGTCCAGCGTGTTCCACCAATTATTTAGATACCTAATGGTGCCGATTCCCTTGTTAATAAACTAATCTATATACATATAATAAATTAGTAGAAAAGTGGTGTCTGTACAATGGAAATATATAAAAAAAAAGTAGCAGGAATTGTTATTATATCGATGCCGAACCCGAAATTGTAATTAATTTTTTTTTTGTCTGTTTGTCGGTTTGTCTGTTTGTCTGTTTGTGCACGCTAATATCAGAAACGGCTTATTCTATTTAGATGCGGTTTTCACTAATATATTGTAGTAGGCTTCACTTAACATTTAGTGTTTATTTCATGTCAATCGGTTCATAAATAAAAAAGTTATGTCAATTTAAAGAATCACGGCGAACATTTGTTAAGGTATTCTATCAGAGTACGTACACGCCTCGGGCCTGCGCGTCCGATCTTCGGAACTACTGGATGGATTTGAATGATTTTTTTTTTATTGTATAGTTATTATATGGCTGGACAACATTCAGGCTATAATTTATCTTGGAAACTTGAACACCTGATGCAGAACCGAAACAGACCAGCTTAACTATAAGAGATACAAAAATGGTACCATAGCAAAAATTGTTCCACGTGATGAGGATTTTCTGCTGAGAGAATAAATTTGAAGATCTGGAACACCTGATGGGGAACTCCAAGAGCCCAGCTACACCATAACACATATAGGAATGACGTCTTAGTAAAAGTTATTCGGTCTGATGGGCATTTCCTGTTGACTTATAAAAATCGAAGATCAGAAACATCTGATGTGGAAATCAAAGCTATCACTAATTTCACCTCCACGCGGTGAAGGCCGTAACAGTTTAGGACTGATTTTTGATGACGATGGTATATCATTGAAAATTTGACTCTACTGGCCAAAACTCCCATTTATTTTTTTTAACGTGAAGAAATGCTCATGCATTCTGCACTACGACGGGGAGATAGTGCAGTTATGTGGGACTCTAACCCACTAAAACTCCACTGTGTCCTCCGCTGGCGCTTACGGCGGGAACATGGGTACGCGTTAGCACTCATCCGTGAACCCGCCGCGGCTGTCCGTCACCGGACCCTCGGCTGGGGAGTACTCCCCGTCACCGGCGCACCAGAACACATAGCACGCCGTGACCACCCCAGGGACCAAACCAGCACATGGGCGCCAGACGATCCCGTGCCTGGGCACCCTTGGTAGGGGAGCAGTCACTTAGATTTTAATTGATCAGGTGTCTTCATAATAAAACTATAACCATGCCTAGAAAGAGGTCAAATCTTTCCCAATGTTCCAAAGGAGCTAAAAGATTGAGGATCATAAGATCCCAAGAATCTACCGAAGAGCGTCAGGAGAGACTTGATGCTGTTTGAGAACATCAGGCTGCAACTCGCTCCGTGGAAACCTCTTCGAATCGCGAAGCACGCCTGCGTTCTCAGCGTAGTTACGCATCTACATCCAGGTCTCTAGAGACCAATGCAGAATATGATGCGCGACTGACCACTGATACGGTGAGATTATCATAAATTGTTCCGAACAAAATATTCATAATCAGAAAGTGAGAAAGAAAGAATTGCTGGAGTACGGCATGAAGAGACAGATTAAGAAGAGCGCAACGGACGTTTGGATTCTGATCGACTTCGACATTCTCTGAACAGAATGTCGATATCATCTGAAGAATCAGATGTGTCTCAAGATATAGCCGTAGGGCATGGCGACCTTCCTTGGGTTGATAAGGAACGGAGTGCATTTACGTATACTCCTATGATTGAGACTACGCCACATATTCCGCCATCGGAGGTATGGTTGAAAATTGTACTTTTTGTGAAGCTGTTAAATAGCAAAAAGAAACAAACGGTATGTGTTGCTCAGGTGGGAAAGTACATATTGAAATATTACAAAATACTCCAGAAATATTAAGATCACTGCTAATCGGTGACCATCACAGTCAAAACATTTCTTGGACATTATACGTTCGTACAATAATGCCTTTCAAATGACATCTTTTGTTGCGAAACAGATTTCAGAAGGCCCATTTATGCCAACATTCAAAGTGCAAGGCCAAGTTTACCACCCTATTGGTTCATTATTGCCTGAAAATGACGTCTCGAATCGTCTCGCGCATCCCGTTGTTATCCAGTCCCCGGGTTCTTAGAATTCGACATCAGACGTTTCAGATCTTCGATTTTGACGACCCCGTTGTCGCTGGCATAAGCAACAGGATCCGCGTACGAAGTCGCGGGCAGAAGCTAGTAATAATAATAATAATCGTTTATTTATAAAAAGGGATACATTTACAATGAATAGTTTAACAGTTAAAATAAGATAGCGCACAGTTGCAAATTTGCCTGAACTAGGTTGAACCTGTGTTTCAGGCTAGAAAGTGCTTATATAACTAAACGTTTATGCAAAAATTTGTGTGTAAAGAAGTCATAGTAATAATATTATATGATCAAACGAACTTCTTAAGCGAAGTTCGATCAATATTATATGAGTCGCTTTATTCGAAGATATAGGTGGGACTCCCAACTCAATCCCGGTGATAAAGCGTGTAAAAGGTGTCGCTGGGCAGATGCGAAGGTTTTTTCTAAAGTAAGGCAGAAATAAGGTCGGCTGCTCACGACCTGCCGCGGATGTTTTTATAATATATTTGATGGCTATGTTTATACCGTTAGATCCTACTGTTATATTTTCAAGCTTTATCAAATCGGGCCCCATGACCCGAGCGTTTAGACCCCAAACGGCTCAAAGCTGTAGTTGCCTATAAGGTTAGAGTATTTGCGCCGCTTGAGGGTCTCAGCAGCCGCAGCAGCGGCGCCAGCACAGCCCGCCGTGCTAGGAACATCAGATGGCGCAATGGTATCGACACACGTTGCGTCCCACACCAGAGGCCTTCACGTACCAAGCCGTTTGGTTCTAACACCGCTGGTACGCCGCTGGTGGACCGAGGAGAGGAAGGCCGGTAAACTTATATACTTTAAATTTTGCGGACGCCCGAGACCGCCCAAGCGAATGGGTAGTGTGGCTTGTTGCCACGCACGGTCGTCCAGGGCCACATTTAGGAAGGAAGTTAGTGGGTTTCTAATAATTTGATCTACTTTTCGAGACATCAATAAAATTTTGTATCCTCAATAATAATAATAATTTCATTAAAATTCCGTAGGGGCCTCTGCGAGTTTTCTTCGGCCCCTCGTACGCCTTCCAAAGGACCGGGACCGGATGGTCGCGAGTTATGTAAAAAAAAAAAGCCCAGCCGAAAGCTTGCAGCAATGATAACATAACCCCAAATTGTTTTGGACTTATTTAAAAGCTAAACGTGGAGGATCTAGCATGTACCCTAGGTCGATGACAAATATTAACACAACGTCATCTGACGGAGCAGAAATATGCGAGTTTTTTGCATCTTACTTTTATTCAGTCTATCGTCCTGCTCAGAATGGTGGCAATATTAATAATAATTCATACTTTCGTAACCTTCAAAATTATAGTTTATGCTTATCTGATCTAGTAATTAACCGTGAGGCCCTACACAAGAAGTTAAAGATCCTGGATTGCAATAAGGGCGCTGGGCCAGATGGAATACCACCTATTTTTATTCACGAGTGTGCGGCCGAGTTGGTTATACCACTGTCACTTATTTTCAATAAGTCTTTGGCTTCTGGGGTTTTTCCTTCGGAGTGGAAGGTGGCGAAGGTAGTTCCTGCCCATAAGTCAGACAATGACGACATAGTTTCCAATTACAGACCCATATCGATTTTTGAGTCTCTGATCTGCCCTCACATCCAGAATCACTTAAAGCTGTACTTAAGTGAAGAGCAACACGGCTTCGTGGAGTCTAGATCCACAAATACCAACCTAATACTGTTCACTGAGTTATTATCGAAGACAATAGACTCAGGTTACCAAGCAAATGTCATCTATACAGATTTTAGTAAAGCTTTCGATAAGGTGTCACATGGAATATTGATTAGTAAATTACGAGCATATGGTATCACCGGATCGTTACTCTCATGGTTGAGTTCGTATCTTGTGGATAGATCTTTCTATGTGGTTATCAACGGTTTTCGATCAGCCCTACGATATATCTCGTCTGGCGTGCCACAGGGATCTCATTTGGGGCCAGTATTGTTTAATTTCTTTATCAACGATATTCCCAATTGTTTCCGGTTCTCCGTTGTCTTTATGTATGCCGAAGACTTAAAATTTGTCAAAATAGTGAAATCTAAAGATGATGCCTATGATCTACAGAGCGATCTAGAAAGTCTTGTGCAATGGTGTCGAACCAACATGATGCATCTAAATCCAAGCAAATGTTACCATGTTAAATACACGCGAAAGCATTATCCAATAGACCAAGACTATTATATTGGCGGAGTAAAAATTGCGGAACTGGAAACAGTGAGAGACCTTGGTGTCACGTTTGATCGAAAGCTTACGTTTATCCCACACATGGATGATATAGTAAAAAGGTCCTCTAGAATGCTGGGATTTGTTATGAGGAATTCCAAGCAGTTTAGCTGTTATAAAACTAAAATTATACTTTATAATTGCTTACTTCGAAGTGTATTGGAATACTGTAGCGTGATCTGGCGTCCACACTATGCCACACACTCGTTGCGTCTAGAACGCGTTCAAAAGCGTTTTCTATGGCACCTGGCGTTTTCTAGCGGAATAACTAAAAAATTAAACCGACTTCAAAAAGAAATTAACTCAAAATTATGAAATAACTTTAATTTCGGAAGTCGGTGTCTTGGGATCTGTATTTTAGTTTTATGCCACCGACTTCCGAAATTAAAGTTATTTCATAATTTTGAGTTAATTTCTTTTTGAAGTCGGTTTAATTTTTTTAAATTACTTTTTATTTCGTAATTTTTAGTTTTTGCACTAGTATTTGACCAAGGTTTTGAGATGTTTTCCCTTTGACACTACACCCGTAGCTCGTATCAATAAGCCAGGCCGTCACACTTACACGTATTAGTCCATATCTTGAAAATTACTGAATCGATCTTGATGAAACTTGCACTGTTCCCTAAGTTGAAGAAAATGTAAGCCAATAAAAAAAATGGTCACGATCGATCCGATTAATAGTTACGGAGATATGCGTGGACAAACATACATACATACATACATACATACATACGTCTATGAAATTTTGTATATTTGTTTGGAAGCCCTAATAGATCATCATATGTGAATATAATGCAAATCCAATAATATTACATACATACGTATCGAATTGATAACCTCCTTTTTTTGAAGTCGGTAAAAAGTACGATCGTACAGTAGCAGACTGAAACACTTTACAATGATTTCGCTAGACAATCGCCGACGCATTAATGACGCAGTGTTTGTGTGCAAAGTAATGAAACATAAAATTGACTGCCCACAAGTATTGCACACCTTTAATTTTCGTGCTCCCTCAAGAATTCCTCGTAGTCCCATAACACCACTTTGCCCACCGCAGAGAAGAACTGTTCTAGGCGCCAATTCCCCATATGCAAGGTTATGCAAGGTCGTAAATAGCTGCAGTGATAAAATCGATGTACACTATGAAAGTTTGAGCAAATTGAAAGCCAAACTTCTTAAATACCTACCTTCCTGATTGGATATTGTGTGTGTTAATGTGTTTACATATAATAAGTACCTTAAAATATTGCATTTCATTGGACCGATGTGTTCATTATTTATACTTTAGTTAGATAAGTAATTTTAAAAATAGATTAATATTTAATTTTTGTAAGTACAACTTCATTATGCATGCGGAGTTTGCCTTTAAGTGATTGTTGCACTATTGCATACATACATTCGCATGTTACCTTCAGCATAGAACAGTGTAAATAATTGTTGGTGAACCAAAATAAATAAAATAAAATAAAAATGATTCTCAAACGCACAATCAAGCCTACTTGCTATCATATACAGGATGCTGTTGGCGCTGCCCCGCACCCTACGGACCAAGGATGCACACCGCTTCCGCATCACCGTGTAGAAACAGTCCACGTGGGCTTCAGCCATCGAACATCCCTGATGCGCTGCAGTACCGGGGCAACCCCATCAACACCCTGAATGCATTATTGTATTGGACGCGAAGAATGAATGTTGGAAAGGATTCGTCAAAAATTGGGGACCCTAGTAGGTGAAGAGTTTCTTTCCGTAATTTTGACATCGTGAGCTATTGTACGTTTACTATGGTAGTCTGTCTGTCAATCGTTTGGGGAAGGTAAACGCATTGGTCACCAAGAGCGTCTGACAAGTGGGCCTCAACCTCCTCAAAGGTGGTAGCTTGTGACGTGAGGGCAAGGTCGTCTGCATAGAGGAAGCGGGATGTGTTAGGTCTGGATGGTTGGTCGTTGGTGTAGATATTAAAAAGAAGCGGAGGCAGGACACTACCTTGAGGTAGGCCGTTTTTCTGCGCTCTCCAACGACTTCTTTCCGAGAGAAGGTGGACCTGAGACCGACGATTGTGGAGGAGTTCTCGGAGTATTCGGACAAAGTTCTGATCGCTTATCAATGTCTCCACCTTCCATAGCAACCGTTTGAGGTTGACTGTATCATAGGCAGCTGACAGATCCATAAAAACAGCGCCTGTGACCATTCCTATCTCGAAACCATTCTCAATGTGTTGAACAAGTTTGAGGGTCTGGTTGCAGCAAGACTTGACGGGTCTGAAACCAGCTTGCTCCGGGATTAACTTCGGGTCAATAACACTCGTTAGTCGGATCAGCAGCATTCTCTCAAATAGTTTGTACGTATGGCAGAGCAGAGATATTGGACGAAAGTTTTTTGGATCGTCCGTTGCTTTACCTGGTTTCGGAATTGCTATGACCTTTGATTTTCTCCAGAGACGGGGTATTGAAGCTGATAAGCTGTAAAACATGAGTACAGTATGAAGGTCTCATAATTATTGTGAGGTGGCTACATGTTTTGCCATTTATGGCATACAAAATAACACTAGACAATAAAAAAAAAAAAATACAGAAAAAGAAAAAAAAAATTAAATAAAATTACAATGTCAAAATTAAATTGAAATTACAATGTCAAAATTTAAATCCAACTCAAAATACATGTCAACATTAAAATTTATTCTGAGTGAGACACAGAAATAAAAAAACACAATCAGAATTCTATACAAGCGAAATTATTATTATTATTATTATCAGCCATTTCTGTCCCACTGCAGGGCAAAGGCCTCCCTTCCCTCCTTCCACTTATCTCTATCCAGTGCTGTTAAACGCCAATCCTTCTGGAAAGAGTCGAGCTCGTCCCGCCACCACAAGCGAAATATCATTTAAAAATTCATCTACGCTGTAATAGCACTTCTCTAGTATTACTAGAGAAGTGCTATTACAGCGTAATTAAATTTGTTTAGAGGCATAGATTTAAAATAAAAAATAAATAATAAAGCAGTTTTACACTTGTTTTGATATAACAAATTCTCATATTGGGCACGAATTTGGGTTCTCTTAACTGCTGAAAATTTTTTGAACAATTGTTGATTCGCTTTAACAAATAATGCAGTTTCCATACATACAAACATACGTAAAACATACAAAGATGGAAAAGTTAGTATTTTTAATTTTTTAAAGTAAGGAACGCAAGAACGCAACTATCCGTTGTTCTTAGACCACACATTGATCGTATACATCTTTTTTGCATCCTGAATATGAGTTCTCTATTAGTTGACTGTCCCCAAAAAAGAACACCATATCTTAAAATAGAAGCGACCAATCTATGATAGGCTGTTAGTAGTGTGTCAATATTCACTTTTTTGGATAATTGGAATAATAGTTATGCAGATTTACTCAGACGCTTGCAGATTTCCTCTACGTGAGGTTTCCAGGTCAGTTTATTATCTATAGTTATACCTAAGAATTTAGCATTTGTAACTTCTACTATTACAGTTATTATAGGCAATGTTAACTGGTGGATACTTACTTACGGCCCTGGTGGAAATGAATAACTTTAGTTTTATTTAAATTAATTACAAGATTATTTTTGTCAAGCCAATTTATAATGTCACTCAGAGAATTATTTATGTCATTATGATAATTATTAGGGTTAGTACATTCCACAATAGCCGTGCTGTCATCTGCAAATAGTACCATTTTATAATCTATAGTTTTTGGGAGATCATTAATATATATTAAGAAAAGTGGTGGCCCCAGTACGCTACCTTGAGGTACACCATATTTTATATGCCTAGGTTCAGATACGTATTTTATCACCAATTTAGTAATAGGACAAATTCTAGTGATTTCCGTACATTGAGTACGGTCTCTCAAATATGATTTTAGGAGTTCCAAGATGTTTCCTCTTATGCCATACGCATGTAATTTTTGCAGCAAAATCTTATGATCCACGAAATCGAACGCTTTTGTCATATCTGTTAGTATAGCACACACAGGATTACCTTTATCTACAGATGTCATTACACCAGATAGTAGGTCAATCAGAGCCATATTAATATTTGTATTTTTTCTGAAGCCTTTTTGTTCATTGCAAAAAAGTTTGAATTTTTCAAAATAAGAATATATTGAATTATAAATTACCTTCTCAATAATTTTTGAGAATACAGATATTTTTGCAATGGGTCTATAATTTTGAACATCACTTTTATCTTTTTTTTTATAAAGCGGTTTAATGATGACTTTTTTTAGGCTACTTGGGAATAAACCATCAGAAATGCAGAGATTAATTATATGTGTTAATAGAGGTGCTATAATTTCCTTTACGTGTTTTATAACTTTAGTTGATTTGCCATCAAATCCTACCGTATTTGTATTATTTAGGCTGCTAATTATTTTGATTATATCAGAATCCGAAACAGGTAGCATAAATAGTGATTGCGAATTCGATTGTTCAAGAACGTAGTTATTTGTTAAAGTTCTTTTACTTTTAATATTATTTTCAATAACCTCTATAAAATAGTTATTAAATTCATTTGCAATATTCATAGGATGTGTAAGAGTTCAATTATCTTTATTTATTGACATTATAGGTTCTTGTGGTAAGTTGAATTTGGATTTTTTAATGACTTGCCAAGCAGCCTTTGATTTATTTTTTGACGTATTAATGTAGTTGTTATTTTGGGCTTTTTGAGTTAATTTTATTATTTTTCTATAAATTGAAGAATATTTTTTAAACGCAAGTCTATTTTTTGTATTAGGATTGAATCTATATGCCCAAAGTAACTGCCTTTGTATTAGGATTGAATCTATATGCCCAAAGTAACTGCCTTTGTATTAGGATTGAATCTATATGCCCAAAGTAACTGCCTTTGTATTAGGATTGAATCTATATGCCCAAAGTAACTGCCTTTGTATTAGGATTGAATCTATATGCCCAAAGTAACTGCCTTTGTATTAGGATTGAATCTATATGCCCAAAGTAACTGCCTTTGTATTAGGATTGAATCTATATGCCCAAAGTAACTGCCTTTGTATTAGGATTGAATCTATATGCCCAAAGTAACTGCCTTTGCTTTTGACTACAGATTTTTTTCCACGAGATATCCACTTATTTTTTTTATTAGTATATACAGTCACAATTTATTAGTATATACAGTCACAATTTTATTTAGAAAGCATAATTTGTACAATAATGAAAAATCTTCCATAAAATGTTCATAGGATTCATTCGCATCTTTGGCTTTATATACTTGTGAGAAAGATAAGCATTTTAGATGATTTTTGAATTTTTCTAAGTTGCCTACTGAAATATCCTGTTGTTTTGTTTTCCAATATTTCAGTGTATACGTTTTTTTAATAGGAACCTGGAGTAATTGAGACGTATGATCTGAAAGAACTAAGTCAATTATTTCAGCTTTACATTTTTTTCGGTAGGTGTGAGCAAAATTATCTATGCAGGAGTTACTACTCAATCTAGTCGGTTTATGAAGTTCCAATTGTAGATTATATTGCAAAAGAAAGTGTTCGAATTCTAATGTTATGTTATTCCTTTTTAACACATCTATATTAAAGTCTCCAGCTAAGATAATATTTTTATTTCTGAATGAGCAAAATTTTCGTAAAATATAGTGTAGTCTCTCGTAAAATATTTTGTAATTATATTTAGGTATTCTATAAACACATATAATGATAATACTTGTGAGCACATTATGCTACAAAAATCAACGAGTTATTTGAAATAGGTTTACCCCAACATGAGGCTAATGCGACATTTTCTGCCAGCATGGGTTATTTATTAAGATTTTAAGCAATCATTACAGCCAGCCATTTCTTTCTTTCTTCTTTCTAAATACAACAGATTTAACAAAATAGGTATACTTATATCCACTTGTTAGGTAATTAGGTAGGTACTTATCACTTTCAGTAGGTCCCTAGACTCTCACCAAAAATAAACAAGTTTGTACATACATACATAAGTAGGTAATATTTTAACGTATGATAGCCGAATTCGAATCAATACCTAGAGAGCGTTAAAACTTTTTTACGAGAGCGGGTGAAGTTGTTGGCAACTAATGATGGCGTCCGATACTCCGATCCGATGTACTCTGTGGGCGTCCGCCTGGGCGCCTGGGGTTGCGGCGTGCAACAGCGGTGCGATGGTGCTTCGGTTCGGGCAGTCGGGCTGCGTGCGGCGCGGTGCGGGCCGCGCACCCGCCGAGCTCCCCGGCCGGCCCCGCCGCCCCGCGCGCCACTGCCAGTGCCTGTGAGAGACTCGGACGAGCAGCAGGGCCCGTGCGACGCTCTACGCTAACCGATACACGTTGTTACTTTTGTTTTTGTTGCCGAGAAACCAAATATTCTTACCGTAAGTATCTTTTGTATTATCTATTGTGTTTTTCTATTGTTCGTTTATATGGATTGAACTGTATATTAGTGTAGTACTGAATATGGTACCGAATATTCGACGCGACATCGTCGCGTCTCGCGCGGTCGCGCCGCGTCACTAGCGCCGGTGCTTCCGCCGGGCGCCGCTCGACGCATTCGATAATTTCGATAATATTTGGAATGTTTACATTCCCGAGGCGCCGCGTCGGCGTGCTCCAGTGTACTTGTTTAAAAATGTGGTAGATCATAATACTTATGTAGTTTAGGATTATGTACCTATGTAAAGGGTGTCCATGTCCAGCGAGAATATTTCAAGTTTAAAATTTATTATCATTACTCGTTTGTTAGTGCGGGGGAGGGCGAGGGGGGGGCTAGAGGCGCTGGAGGGTTATTGATAGTAAGTAGTAAGAAAGAGTAACAATAACATCATTACATCAGTAACATGAGATGCCATTGGTCGGGAGCGCACCGCGCGTTGGCGGTGGAACAATATTTGAAGTGCGGTGAATCGTTGATTCGAGCGCGTCGTGCTTTCTGTTCACACTTTGACATTCGCGATTAAACGATGGTCCCAGCACGCAGCTTATCTGGTCGTGGGTAAAAACATTCCGACAAGAAGGGACAACGGTTGATAGGCCGCCAACGCCTGCAGGAGCGGCCACGTCAGCAGCAACGCCAGAACATGTGGCAGAGGTGCGCTGGTGCGATAAGAAAATATTAGAAATCCTAGGAAATCAATTAGAAAGACATGAGAAAGATAGCTGTCTCCAGGCAGCAGGCATTCAAAAGTCTACTGTGCATTGTGATAAAAAAAACCTTTGTTTAGATTAGAATGTATGTAGTTGCCTAAAAACTGAATGACAGCGATTATGTACTTTATATGAGTACTTACCTACATACTGCGGTCGTCTTGTTATTTAGCCATAGCCTCATAGGACCTACGAAGGTATATTAAGTGGGTCCATATTGGCTCACCTAAAGTTCTTTAAGTACCCGAAATTGTTCTCCCTAACGATTTGTAATCCGAATGATCACTCTTCCTAAAATTTTTCATCCTAAAGTTTTCATTCATACTATTTGTAGTGCTACCGGCGATGTTCATAACACACATGTTTCCGAAAATTGTAATTAATAATATCATTAATGTAAACATATTTAAACTCCTACTGTATTTTATCATAACGCTTTTATCCCTAAACATAATTACCATAATATTTTCACTCATACTCAGAAAGAAACATTTACCAAGTGTAATAAAAAATATATGTAAACAAGCATGCAGCTTGCAAGCAAGCATGCAGCGTGCAAACAAGCATGCACCAAGCAAGCAGGCATGCAACATGCAGCATCTCTTGTATCAGCAGCTCTTGTATCCAACTATTTCTGTGTGAAGGGTTTAAAGTAACCTAACAAAACCAAACCTCGGGGTGCCCTTAGCTCGCTCTTGCATTCTATGTCGACGGAGCCCCGCTGCGCGGGCCCCAATTTCTGTGAAAAGTAACTTAACAAAACCGAACCTCGGGGTGCCCTTAGCTCGCTCTTGCATTCTATGTCGACGGAGCCCCGCTTCGCGGGGCCCCTATTTCTTATTATCCTTTAACTACTTGTACCATGGTATTATGTATTATTCTTATAATGTTATACATGTTAATTGAAAATAAGTGTAAAAAATTATTGGTAATACTGATTATTATGGGCCCCTATTTCTGTGAAAAGGGTTTAAAGTAACCTAACAAAACCGAACCTCGGGGTGCCCTTCGCTCGCTCTTGCATTCTATGTCGACGGAGCCCCGCTTCGCGGGGCCCCTATTTCTTATTATCCTTTAACTACTTGTACCATGGTACTATTATTCTTATAAGTTATAAAGTACATGTTATGTGAAAATAAAGTTATACAAAATTAATGTATATAATAGGTACTGATTATTATGAATAAAAAGAAATCTAAACAAAAAAGATATGACTTTGAATAATAGTGTAAAAGATGGTTATGTTGAGAAAATATAGGAAAACAAATAAAAGTATAATAAACATTAGAGACAGAGTAGTTAGGAATTGTGATTGTTAGGATGAAAAATGTTAGGAAGAACATTTTCGGATTTCCATTTATCGGAGTTGAAAATTTAGGTGAACTTTGGCGCACCCATATTAAGTATATTTATGTATAATTTCAGAAATAATTTGAATTTCATTGTCGCCAGGAAATGATGGAAAAACCGAAAAGACCGATGTCAGCATACCTGTTGTGGCTGAACAGCGAGCGCGGGAAGATCAAGGCAGAGCACCCCGGCCTAAAGGTGACCGAGGTGGCCAAGAAGGCAGGCGAGCTCTGGCGCTCCATGGACGACAAGACCACCTGGGAGGAGAAGGCGGCCGTGGCCAAGGAACAGTACGCGCGCGACCTGGAGTGCTTCAACGCCAACGGCGGAGCGCCTCCTCCCAAGAAGGCGCTGAAGAGAGGTGCGGCCAAGGCGAAGCCCGTGAAGGTGAGCCGGAGCAAGGTGAAGAAGGAGGCGTCCGAGGACGAGGACGACGCCGAGGACGACGAGCACGACGACAGCGAGTGAGCGCGCGCGCCGCCCGCGCTCGCGCCCGCGCCCGCGCTCGGGCCCGCGCACAGTGATACGCGCGGCGTCATATCAAAACATTATTACTTTAGTGAGTGTTAGTAGCAGTCGGAGTACGACGCGGTCGCGGATGGAGGATGTGCAAACTTACCGACTGTTTCATGTATTACTGACTGACGTTCATTGCAGTGCGCGTTCTCACTTTCGATAATTATTTTTAAATGTAAAAAAAATGTATCTGAAGTCACACATTTAGAAAATCACAAAATGAGCCGGTTATTTCGTTTTGGGTTTTGAAGCAACTGGGAAGACGATCTCTTATCCTAGATTTTTGACTGAATTATTTTTATTAAGTACTTATCTAAATTTTGGAATTCCACAAATATCTGAATTATGTACTTAGCGTGTAACAGAATGTTGTTACACGTTCTATAATCTGAGACACGTTGTATAATAATTTGTGGTTCAATCGAGGTATTATTAGTTAAAGTTATTAATACCTACATAAGTTAATAAGAAGCTACAAATTTATTAGCTTAAGTTCACGTCGCTGCAGTATGTTTCAGATTTGTATGCATTTAATAGATATGTAAGATTTTGTAAACTAAGCTATTGGTCGTATGAAATAAACAATAATTTCTACTCCACTGAAAGTGTTATTATTCTTCCTTTAATAAAGCACGTTGTGCTTTGTATGACAGTACAACGAGGGGTCGGAGCGAGAGCGAGGGGTGTCGGAATGCCGGCCGCTGCGCCGCGCCGTGTCTGCGGCCACAACATGACATGAGTAGACATTACTGCGGCGGCGGCGCGGCGCGGCGTGCGGGCGGCGCCGGCGTGGCGCGCGAGCTCCTCTACCTGCGTGAGTAGGTAGTAAGTAGGCATGTACAGCCAACAGCAAAAGTAGATGATCAAAATCAGAAATTCAATACTAATGAACGGAGTTCGCGTCAGAACTCTGCCACACAGTCTCTGCACACAGCTCAACAATAACAACAGCAACAGCTCTGCCACACAGTTCTGACGCGAACTCCGTTAATTAGTAGGTATTGAACTTCTGATTTTGATCATCTACTTTTGCTGTTGACTGTACCTCATTTGAAATCTTATTCCTTCAGTTAATAAACTTGAAACTTGTCACGAATACTTACGTAAGTAAATTATGAAGTTTGGCATTTTTTGTTTTTCTAAACTACCCCCTAAAGGGGGATTGGGGGGTGTCAAAATTTGTATGGAAGAATTTTAACGCGCGGTCCGATTAACTCGAAACTCAGTATTTATACTTAAGATCAAAAATAAAGAATGATGTGTATCAGGGTTTTTCGAAAATCTACCCTTAACGGGGTGAAAAGGGGTAGTTAATTATACAGGCGAGGATTTTACTGCGTGGCTTGATTAACTCGAGGGGTAGTTAATTATAAAGGCGAGGATTTTACTGCGTGGCTTAACTCGAAAATTGGTATAAATAATCTTTGAGTCAAGTAATGAACATATCCCAAACGATTTTTTGAAATTCCACCCCTGTGGGGGTGAAAAGCGGGAATACAGTTTATATGAAAAATCCTAATCATTTGTTTGGTTAATAAACTTGAAAATTGACCCGAATACTTATTTATCTAAATAAATGATAATTAGATTACATTTTCGAAATTTTTAGAGGAAAATCTATATTATACAAGGTGTAACAGAATAAACGCAAGTCCTGAAAGTAGTTCGTTCAGAATTGATTACTGAATCAATTTCGGTAACATTTAAGATAGGTATTTTTTTTTTAAATTATGTATTTTGCCATACTGATCGCCGATTGAGTCAAAGAAAATTAAATCTTATTTCAAGGCAATAAGACTCAATTTTGAATGCATAAAGTAATGATAGGGTCAACACAATTTACTTAATAAAAATAGTTAGCTTTAACAAAAAATTGTTTTGATCATTGTATTATGCTTTTAACTCAATACCTACTCTAATTGGGGTGTATGAGGTCTTGCGTTCATTATGTTACGCATTGTATATATAAATAAAAAGAAAAGTCCTGACTGACTGATTGACTGACTCATCAACGCCCAGCCCAAACCCTTGGACCTAGAAAGCTGAAATTTTGCACAGTTTCCCTTTATAATGTAGACAAGGAATAAGGAAGGATTTTTCGAAATTCAACCCCTAAGAGGGTGAACGCGGGGAAGATGAAATTTCACGCGGACGAAGTCGCGGGCAAAAGCTAGTGTAGTATAAAAAAGGTTGGTAGGTACTTAAGAGCTATCAGAACATTATCAAACGACGAGATTTAACTCATAAGAACAAAAATACTTATAAATCTGCGCCAGATTGGGGCGCCGGGCGGGCCGCAGCGCCCCTAGGCTTCGTCCCCCCCCTACTCTCACCGAGATCCTTGCTCTACAGTTACTAAACGATTTAAAATTACCTAACAAAAAGTGGTGAAGGATAGCGCCATCTGTGTGATTTTTGTGGAACATGGCTTAGAAAATAGCCACTTGTCATTTTAAACATGGTGATTAAAGTATTTTTAATAATCGACAACTCTCTGCGACCACTGAGTCCGCAGTTACGTTTTCCAATATGGCCGCCCAATGGTCCGTTGTTACGGAAAGTTTATTTAAGTTTAAGTCTAAATAATGAACGACCACCTCCTGAGTTGATGCACATTAGTGCTGGTTTTACGGCATTTTGAATTGTTGCCCGCTAGTTTATGACTCTCCACTAGAAGTTTTTTGTTTTTAACAGACTTCTAAAAAGGAGGAGGTTCTCAATTCGGATGTTTATACCCAAATAATATTATATTTTTTTTTAATGTATTATTCGGGCATAACTCCGTCATTACATAAACCGATTTGCAAAAATCTTTTTGTTCCAAAGAAGTTTATTCCGAAATGGTCCCATTTTGTAAAGATCTGATGATGAGTTTCGGAGACAGACAACGGAACTCTTCAAATAAATGCCAGCAAATCAACCTCGATTGCTGCTATCGCATATAATTACCTATGTATGCATTGTTTAAGCAATCACACAACATAAAATCACGCCCATCACGCCTGTGCCTGCCTCATTTCTGTCAAAGTTGTTATTGGGGTAAGTACAGTCAACAGCAAAAGTAGATGATCAAAGTTAGAAATTCAATACTAATGAACGGAGTTCGCGTCAGAACTGTGTGGCGTCGAAGTGATTCAAAAGTATTCTACGTAGTAAGTATTCTAAGTAGTAGTACTGCGACGCCACACAGTTCTGACGCGAACTCCGTTTATTAGTATTGAATTTCTGATTTTGATCATCTACTTTTGCTGTTGACTGTACCTCTGATCTAAAAATTCTCTAATTTTTTTAATGGGTATGGTACCTATGCTTCAGGGGAGGTCCCATAGGTATAAATTTTATTAACTTTGCTTGGGTAGTTTTTGAATTAGCTTCACGAATTTTTTCCACTTAGTTTATATTGATAATGTTTTAATAGCTTCCTATCACTGATATTTACATTGCTCAAACTCAAAGCATTTATTTCAATTAAACCTTGTAGGTACAGGCACTTTTGAATTGTCAAAATGAAATAGTCTGTCAGTTAGTCAGAAAGTTGAAGCTAGTTGCCCATTCCAAAACGTAGATCTCTATGGAGAAGAACGGGCAAGAAACTCCATGGACACTCTTTTAAATCAAGATATTACAAAATCCTGGGTACATTATTCATGTTGCTTCTATATGTGAGAACAATGTAAAAAAAAAGACACTAATGAAGAAACAATTTTATTCAAAATGAATGAATGATTTTATTTAATTCCTTTACAGATCAAAACAATAATACATTGCCCCACAAAACTGCTTACGCAGTTTAACTGTGAGATCGATGAGTCTCTATTACAGCTAGCTTAATCAATACATCTATAACCTACATAATACCTACGCTTACATTATCTCTAATAAATATTGTTTAAGTTAATAAAAGTTAAAATATAAGATTAAAAATAAGCATGACCATGTCTCAACCGACGCACGGCGCCCGTTCACGAACTTGACGCGTGGATCAGCACATTCAGCACCATACAGCTCAACCATTTTGTAAGGAACCGAGCAAGTAGGGCTATATATTTGTGTGGGGTAGGTACAACTAAAAAGTGAAAAATATTTATTTTTTACACAAAAATACAACCGACTTCCAAAAAAAACACTATACCTACTTACATAATATAGTAAAAAACAACTTTAATCGTTAGTTCCCGTATGTCATTCATTACTTCCCAGAATTCAATCCTTATCAGCGACACTATCGAATGGTGTAATAAATAATAATAATACTTAATAAGACCTTTATTTTCAGGCTACTTTGGCCCATAGATAAATACCTTACAGAATAACATCATTTATAATGAATGATACAATGTGTGTTAGTGTATAAACTTAAAACTATGTTAGTAAAACTCACTTACAATAAACTAATAATACACAATAAATAAATAATAATTAATAATACATCAACACAAACAGCCTAGACACTTTATTAATTATTGCCCTGACTCTGTTGATCCTATTAGTCCCATTGACATTTACTAGCGATTAGTCCCCACAAAGTTCAACGAGCTCTTCGCGAGATGAATCATGAAATACAATAAAAGCCCTGGAACGGACGGAATAACTACAGAAGTTTTAAAGTTAGGGCGAAACACTCTTCTGCCTCACATCACATCTTTTTTCAACACCATCCTACACACCGGTCAAATTCCCTCTGAAATGTGTCACACTAATATAATTTTACTTCATAAGAAAGGAGACAAAGCTGACATCGCGAACTATCGACCCATAAGCCTTATTTCACATTTATACAAACTGTTTATCAAAGTAATAGAAAACCGTATCGCTCCGACGCTTGACCTTCACCAACCTCCCGAACAAGCTGGATTTCGTCCCCATTTCTCCACAACCGATCATCTCCATACCATCAATCAAGTAATAGAAAAATATAATGAATTCAACAAACCACTATAACTGGCTTTTGTGGACTATGCCAAGGCATTCGACAGTATAGGCCATCAGTCAGTTATTAATACCTTGGAGTCCCAAAATGTTACGCACACCTACATTGACCTCATTGACACAAAGAAGTAGCTCTGCGAACATCTAGCTATATGTTTCTGGTCCAAATTTTAAAATAGAAAAAGGTGTCAAACAAGGCGATCCACTCTCACCTAAGCTGTTCACAAGTGCATTGCAGGAGGTTTTTAACAAGTTGCCTGATTCATGGAAGTCACGAGGTATACATGTTAGCGGCCACCAGCTAACAAACGTCTGCTTTGCAGATGACATAGTGTTATTCTCCACATCACCTTCAGAACTTGAGGAAATGCTCCAAGATCTGAGCACGGCAAGTCTTGAGGTTGGACTTTCAATGAACAGATCCAAGACACAGGTCATGACCAACAGCACGAAACGTAGGATCGAGGTAGACGGACATGTGTTGCAATATGTCGATGAGTACACATACTTGGGCCAGATAATTTCTTTCAAAAACAGACAAGATGAGGAAGTCGAAAGACGAGTCCAAAATGCTTGGAAGACCTTCTGGGCCCTTAAAGAACACATAAAAGGTAGTCTTCCTATATCATTAAAAAGGAAACTCATCGACATGTGCATCCTGCCCGTCCTAACCTACGGTGCACAAAGTTGGTCACTTACTGAACCACAGAAGTCCAAACTCAAGATATGCCAACGGGCAATGGAGCGCTCATGTTAGGTGTTAAGCGTACAGATCAAGTTAGAAACACCACGCTGCGCTCTGTAACTCAAGTAGCGGATGTTGGAGAAAAAACAGCCAGGCTGAAGTGGGAGTGGGCCGGACACGTCTCACGAATGCACCCGGAGAGATGGGCAAAGATCGTCACTCACTGGACGCCTGAGGCAGGACTTCGCCGTCGAGGTAGACCAAGGCGAAGGTGGCGTGACGATCTAATAACATTCGCAGGGCCAACATGGCCAGATATCGCACAAGACAGGGAGGTTTGGAAGGAAAAAGGGGAGGCCTTTGCCCAGCAGTGGGACACAAACTAGGCTAACAAAAAAAAATAAAAAATAATACAGTGTGTTTTTTTTTCCAAATTAAAACGGTTTCGATTCCTGGCTAGAAATATAGATTTTTCAAAAATGCAATGATGCAGTTTTAGTTTTCATCAAAATCGAGCCAGCGACTCCTTTGAGTACTTTTCGCTATTCCTCATAGTTTCGGATTTGGCCATCCACGCCCACTTGGAAAATTCACCCTGTATCTTATGTATATTTTTTTTCATGTATGTTTGGGTATAACTCCGTCATTAGACGGATTTGCAAAATCTTTTTTTGTTCGAAAGAGGTTTATTCCGAAATTGTCCCATTTAAATTTTGTAAAGACCTGATGATGAGTTTCAGATATAGACAAAGGAACTCTTCAATTAATGCCAGCAAATCCACCGCGATTGCTGCTTCTTTACGCAACCATAACATAACATAACATCACGCCTGTACCCTCTAAAGGGTTACGCAGATGTAGTAGGTACAGACAGCGTCAGTATGTGCTAACCCCTCAAGTTTTAAAATGTTACACTGCTACAACATTGAATTCCTTACGAATAATCTAAAGAATACTTCAAAAAGAGTCCATTGTGTTGAGTCGGATTCGAACCATCGCATCACCGAACGTCGTCATACTCATATCGGCAGTTTGACGAACTAGCCAGCGAGCCCATATGAATTGCGATGAAATTGTTATCTACTATCGGCTGAGTCATTTTATCTTTAGGTCCCTGTCTAATCGAAAGATGTTATAATTTGAGGGTATCCATTAATTTTACTTACTTACGTTGTCTTTATAAAATTAATCCATACCTTCAAGTTAGAACTTTGTATACGTTCACTTAAAACGGCGAAGAGTAAACGACTACGATTTATCCATTATTTTTTTAAATGATTTCTGATTTTATGAGAACTAAAATAGTTGTTCTGTATGAACAAAATGTGAGCATAAAAGGAATTGCGAGACAGCTTGGCTGGCATAGCCGTAAGTTAATTATAATGTTATTTGTGTTCTCTAATTTTTTTGTTGTTGAGCTAGTTGCGGTATCTTGCGAGTGGTATTTAATAACTTATTTAAAACCATTATTTTCTATACAGAGACAAACGGTGCGCTTATGGGTGCGCAAATAGCAAGAAACCGGCGATGTTAAGACAATGTCCATGGGTCGGCGGACTACTGGGATCTATACGGACCAATCTCAATTGATTTGCCCTTGGGAAAACAATATCGTTATCTTCAGTGACGAAAAAACCTTCAGGTCAGACTGTGACGGTCGAAAACTATTGTGGAGGAAACCTAATGAACGATACCAACATCAAAATGTTTTACCTAACAGAGCCAGTGGTAGAATAACATTGGGTAAGTTACCTTTCAATAAGTAAATTATTATGTATATTCCACCCCATTTAATTACATAATATTGTATTTAATTTAACAAAATATATAAACGTATCACTGCCTATATATTTAACTATTTATTTATTATAATTTTATAGTATATTAAATTAATATTATAAATTATATAATTTACGTAATTCAGTAGTATTATATATTTTATTCTATTTTGAACGTCATGACAAATGTTTGAAGACAAATGTCTAATTAAACAAAATTAAACCTTTGTTGTTATTTTCAGGGTATTGGGGGTGGATGTCAAAGTCAAAGTCAAATCATTTATTTCAAATAGGCACATTAAAGGCACTTTTGAACTTCAAAAAAAAACTAAATAGAAATGATTCTAGTCGCCCATTCCAAAAGGTAGTTTTCGTATGGAGAAGAATGGGCAAGAAACTTCACCGTTACTCTTTTAAAAATGTTTAACAAGGTCTTGTATACATAATAAAAATTATATATGTGAACACGATGCACCCATAATAAAATTAGTCTACCACAAAAGGTAAAAAGAATTAAAAATTAAGCAATGACAGGTAAATCAAATAAGTGATAGATACATGGTGCTCATATATTTACAAGTTATTAAAAAAAAAAAATGCAAAAGTAGTTGAACTTTAACAAGTGTGTGAGCCACTGTAGTCGCAGATTGTAAAAATGAATTAGAATAAGATGTCATAATTAAAAATATATATATAAATTAAATTAGGAACAAGTTTGATTTTGTCTAGACTTTTAGATTGTCCTATGGAGCAGGACCAGCATGTTTCCAAACATTCTTATCTTGGATATAATCCTCTAATTTGTAATATCCTTGTTTACAAAGTGTACTTTTAATATGAGTTTTAAATTTTCTTTCATTTAATTGCAATATGTCACAAGGTATTTTGTTGTAGCATTTAACACAGTACCCCATAAAAGATGTATGTACTTTAGATAATCTGAAAAAAGGCTGATCTAATTTATCTTTATTTCTAGTATTAAAATTTATTTTATTAAAAAGATGTTGATTTTTTCTTACATACATAATATTTTCATAAATGAATTGGCAAGGTACCGTCATGATATTAACCTTTTTAAATAGTTCCCTAAGAGATTCGCGACGACGTAGATTGTAAATGGCTCTGACAGCTCTCTTTTGTAAAATAAAAATGGATTCAATGTCAGCAGCCCGACCCCATAGTAATCCCCCCCAATCCTCCATAGGACCGGGAGAATTGGTAGAAGCAAGTGGGCGCATGAACAGCCAGACCTATCTGCAAATTTTGCAAAATGTTATGGTGCCAACAGTGCGAGTTGCTTACCCAGAAGGACAGATCTATTTTGTTTAAGATAACTGTACGGTCCATCGTTCGCGTATAGTGAATACATATTATGTGGATATGCAATAGAAAATATGTGGGGTCAAATGGTTTTAAACTGGGATTCGCGAAGTGAAGTCCAAGATTAACTTGCACAATGAAGTTTTGAGGAGTTGGGAGTTGATGCGAAGTAGTAATGTTGGTTGGACGATGGGTATTCAAATGAGAAGCAGACTTCAACAAATAATAGAAAACGAAGGTCGTCCTCTTCGCTACTAAATAATTATATATTTCATCACTTCACATTTCGCAATCTTGGTTAAATATTATTAGGTATAATAGAACAGCAAAATTGTATATATCTGTAGTGAAAACATTTTTTTTAACTAAATATCAATAATAATAATAACAAACCAACACACAAATAATAACCTAAATCATAATAATAACATCTCACAGTTTTATGCGGATAATGTAAATTATGTATGAGGACAAAATAAACAACGAAGAAATTAAACTCATTTGATCCCACTATTTTACTTGGTATAGCAAAATATTCTAAGTAGATATCATGAGCTAATAAGAGATGTTAATTGATTATCTATAACTGATAACATGTTTATTCACTTATTATGCTCATGATTGTAATCCTGCCAAACTAACTTAATTCTAGGTCCTAGACAAGTTGCAAACGCTTCAAAACTTGTCTCTTTCTATGTCGCTTGTCAGACTGTCAAATGTCAAATTTGTATGCTGAGACGACATGACAGGTCACGTGAAATTTCGTTAGCTTAAGTCAATCTAAAATATTTCTACCGCTTCATAATTTATCGTTTGCGTTAATAGGATGCCACTTGTCTAGGGACCCATTTATGTCAGTTGGCAAAATCAAAATATGTATATATAGTATGACAACAGTTAATAAAATTATCTAATTAAAATATAAATCTTTGTTGTAAAATAAGATCATTGTTTTGTTAAATAATAGCAATAATAAATATTATTAAATGATTAATGAAGTATTTAATTTTTCTTGATTTTTTAATTCTCTATAAATAATTACTACTTAAAAAAAAATAGAAAAATATATCAAAATAATATAATGAACAAAAAGCACATTTCGTGCCTATATAGGATTTGAACTTCCAATCTTAAGCACGGTAAGCGGTCTTGAAACCTGCAGTCTATTTAAACGATGAATAAGTTGTCGTAAATGTTAACCCTATTATTGCTTGTCGTCGCAATAATAAAAGTATTGTTTTATTGAAAAAACCAATAATAAAAAAAGAATAAAAAAAAAATACTTACTTAAACTTATTTATTCACTAAAACAATACATTATTTAAAATAAAATGTTTTTGCAAAATACAAAAACCAACTTGGGCCTATCACGAATTTGAACGCACATGTCTTTTGGGGGGGTAACTACTTAATGGAGCTGTGTGTACCTATACCACTAATACCACGGACACCCACATTTCTGTCAAAGTTGTTATTGGGGTACCTCTAATCTTGCAAGTAAATTCGAGCATAATTTTTTTGTTTATGAATTTATTTAATTAACCGACTTAAAAAAAAGGAGGAGGTTCTCAATTTGGTTTATATATTTTTTTATGTGTGTGGCATAACTCCGTCATAATATAGACGGATTTGCACAATTCTCTCATTTTCTAATGGATAAGGTATCCTCAGGTATGCCATATAAATTTTATTAACTTTGCTTGGGTAGTTTTTGAGTTGGCTTTATTTTTTCAAGTAGTACCTAGGTACCTAGATGAATTTGTTTGGGGTAGGTAAAAAAAAAAATGAAAAGTAGAAAACAAAAAAAACAACCGACTTCCAAAATAAAACACTACAAAGTGAAAAATAACTTTAATTTCGGAAGTCGGTGTCAAAAATCGAAAATGTGGAACACCGACTTTTTACCCGACTGCGGCGAAGCCCAAAAGGAGGATTATGTGTTTTTACCCGACTGCGGCGAAGCCCAAAAGGAGGGGAGGTATGTATGTATGTATGTCCGTTTCTTTGTTCCCTCGTAACTTCTAAACGAATGAACGGATTTGAATAAAGTATAACGTCTTTAGATTTGTCTTGGTAGCGCGAGTGTCACTGGCTACATTATAATCAAAAACAACAATAATTGTTACAAGGGAAACATAATTTTAATATTTTAACTTGAGCACTCCACACTAGGTCGAGCCTGTCTAGTGGAGTCCTTGAGAGATCAGGCAGGGTCGATAGGTATACTGTATTGTAAAACTTACCTATTACATAGGTATGTAATAGGTAAGTTACAAAATAATCGTAAAACAATATAAAAAATAATTAAAAAATAAAATTGGTTTAGGTAAGTATAATTGTTTGGGAAAATATCAATTGTTTGAAATAGGGTGAGTCCCGTGTGTGTAAATGTTGGTACCTATTTAATCAATTGAGCTGGTGCCTATATTATAAACTAGCTGCGCCCCGCAGTTTCACCCGCGTAAATGTCGATCCCGTCATCCCGTGGGAATATCGGGATAAAAAGTAGCCTATAATCCTATATGTTAATCCAGCGTGTCAGCTACAACATGATTGCTCAACATGATTGTTGTAACCTACCGAAAATAAAGAAGAATCGAAAAAAATGAGTTGCAAGAGTTCACCCCAACAAACTTACTACATTGCAAGTTAAATAAAAGCTTGTATAATAAAATAGGAGCGCGCGGCGTCCGAGCTGGCGAGTGGCGAGCTCCGGCCGACCGCCGCGCGCCGAGGTGAATCGATCGATAACCAACCATGTGGAATTTATAAAAGTGTCCGGCGGGCGGCAGCGGCGGCCGCGGAGCGTCTGCGCTCTTGCTTTTTCACATGTTTCCAAATCTGCGCCGCTCGCACGCGCGCCGCCGCCGCAGGAGCGAGCGAGACCGCAACGTTGGCGGGCTTGCTTCTCACTGCGCGAGTGCGCGTGTCTGTCTGCCGCCATGCACGTCGGCGTGTTTGCTCGGTGCCCTCGTTGTGGTGTGACGTGTACTCGATCGAGATATTTATAAAAACTACGACATTCGAAGTTTAAACTTTAGTAGGTTAGGTTACATATTTTTAACTAGTGTTTCCCTAAAATGTTTTGTGATGTAAATACATAATACATAGGTACCTACCTAGTCTTCTGATAGTCATGTCAACCGGCAAACGTAAGAAAGGCTCAGTGGAGAGGGGCGCGAGTGCGAGCGAACGCGCGGAGGCGGCGGGGGGCGAGGGCGGCGGTGACGGGGCCACAGAGGGCGAGGGCGGTGACGGGGCCGCGGGGGGCGAGGTGGGGCGGCTGGTGGACTGCAGCCAGGCCGACGACCGGCGCATGATCCGCCTGGTGCGCGCGCGGCCGCTGCTGTTCGCGCGCAACAACATGCCCGTCGCCAGCTACTACTCGCAGGTCAAGAAGCTGTGGCAGCAGGTCGCCGACCAAATGGGCTGGTCCGGTACGAACACGACACACTATACTATGATACACAGGTGGTAATAACATGTCTACCGAGCTACCTCA
Source organism: Oligia latruncula (assembly GCA_948474745.1). Taxonomy (NCBI): domain Eukaryota; kingdom Metazoa; phylum Arthropoda; class Insecta; order Lepidoptera; family Noctuidae; genus Oligia; species Oligia latruncula. The sequence continues at coordinate 17,943,122 of OX419702.1, read as the reverse complement.
ACACAGAGTACATTATAGTATACTGAAACCTAACTTGTAGAGCTCTATCTTTCGAACCGTAATGCGTAGACACTTGAAATGTTCAGCAGAGTGTGTACTACTATTTTGTAGGCATGTACAGTCAACAAAAGAGGAGATAAGTATGCAGGATCGTCGGATATCGTTGAAGTTTAAAGTACCGATGGATGTTCTCGAATAATATTTAATTTTATTAATAGAAAACAAACAGCTCATTAATAAATTAACTGACGATCCTGCATACTTATCTCTTTTGTTGACTGTACATTGTGTTAGTTGAACTCTCTCAAATCAAATGAAACCTATTGATGAGAGCTGATCAGCTGACGCTGGTAGCCACAGCGCCCACAGCAGTCTTAACTGTCGATGAGAGCTGACGCTGGTAGCCACAGCGCCCACAGCAGTCTTAACTGTCGATGAGAGCTGACGCTGGTAGCCACAGCGCCCACAGCAGTCTTAACTGTCGATGAGAGCTGACGCTGGTAGCCACAGCGCCCACAGCAGTCTTAACTGTCGATGAGAGCTGACGCTGGTAGCCACAGCGCCCACAGCAGTCTTAACTGTCGATGAGAGCTGACGCTGGTAGCCACAGCGCCCACAGCAGTCTTAAGGGCCCCTTTTCCCGAAACTTTAGGCATTTTACGCGCTGAGTCGGCTTGCGCCCGCGTTGCACAGGAGCCGTCGCGATATGAACTCCGGTGACCTATGGCGGCGGACGAGCACGCCACAGTACAAATAAATCAGTAGTTCAAATATTACACTAGTTTACTAATTTTTATTTTTTTTCGTTCACAAGACAAAACCGTTGGATTTGTTTTGTGACTACCTTCTAATCAGTAAAAATAAATGTCAAATATTTTTATCAAGTCTGGTTTTTTTATAACACTCACAAGAAGTTTTGGCTTCATCTGGTTACGTAGTGATCAATTAATTGTCTTAAAACTCAAAAGCAAACATTTAATGAAATTCTATTTTGTTGAAAATGTTTTTCAGACGGTGCAAATTAGATCATAACATTTTTTGTTGTATTTACAAGAAAAATATGTAGTAAAAAAACAGATCGGTTACAGAAGCTATAAAAATGGTACTACTTTATTTAACTTCAACTTTCGGTAGCAAATTTTAATAAAAAGGGTTTTCCAAGTAGTAGATGAAAAGTACTAACAAATTCGGTAGCAAGAAATAAAAAATACGTGCAATTTAGATTGTCAATTTTGTGACAAGACCTAACAAATCACGAAACTAGCTGCTATTTTTGCCTAACTAAATATGTAGGCTTTAAAAACCAGAACAAGTGGTGTTAGTTTACATACAATATAATGATGACCCATGGGTCAAAGAGTGTGGTACCGTAAAATGGGGTGACATTTGAATAGCGGGGTGTCTTTGATGATTACTGATGGAGTGTTTTAATTCAAAAACTAATGAGTGAACAATTTTTTTAATTTTTGTTTCTATTTCCTGTTAGGGGAAAGATAGGCAGTCGCTCCATGTAAAATACTGGTATTCAGCTGCATCCGGTTAGACTGGAAGCCGACCCCAACATGGTTGGGAAAAGGCTAGGCAGATGATGATGATTTCCTGTTAGGGGCTACTTTCTTATTACATACAAAAAACGGGGGCAATCAAAGCGACCCCATATCAAGTTTATAGAAGATAAGCCACTTAATGTTTTTTTTCTCGGAACCTACAGGGCGTAAAAATTAAATAAATAATTTTATCAATAAAAAACCATGAGTCGCCATTACAGTATTTTTTTTGTATTTTTTTATAAATAACTGAAGAAGTTACAGTCAGTTTTATTTCAAAATTAATCAATGTAACCCCATTTTACCGATACTTAAGATACAAACACGTTTGTATGATACGACTACATACAGAAAGCATGGCTAATAGAAATCTCTATTCCTAGACAGCACGTTTCGCCGAAAACTTTGTTGGTAGAAAACATTGTTCGTAGATGTCTCGGTTCATAAGAAGCACTTTTGACAGAGATCTCTGTTCATAGATAGCATTTCTTGCCGGAAACTTTGTTCATACAAACCACTGTTTCACCTTGGTTCACAGAAAGAACCTTTGGTTCACGGAAACCAATTAGATCATTATTTTTTAAGTAAGCTGTATTCCCATTCGCTCGCTCTTGCATCTTATGTTGACGGAGCCCCGCTTGGCCGGGCTCCTATTTCTGTGTAAAGGGTTTAAAGTAACCAAACCGAACCTCGGGGTGCCCTTCGCTCGCTCTTGCATCCTACGTTGCGCTTTTTTAACCAAGGGAAACAGTGGTTTCTATGAACAAAATTTACGGCAAGAAGTGCTATCTATGAACAGAGATCTCTGTCAACAGTCCTTCCTATGAACCGTGATATCTACGGACAATGTTGTCTATCAACAAAGTTTTCGGCGACACGTGCTGTCTAGGAATAGAGATTTCTATTAGCTGTGCTATCTGTATGTAGTCGTATCGTACAAGCGTTTCTATCTTAGGTTCCACACCGTGGGTCAAATCCTATGCTACGTTCGAAAAGAATGCCTTACCCGATGTTGCCTAGTAGTTTCAGTCAATAAAACGAAGCAAAACCCACAGAATTCGAGACAGAACCTAAGACCCCATTTCGAGCCAGATGTATGATTTTGATTTCGAAGGACCTGAATTGAAGGATGGCGAATAGCTGGGTCTCAACATGTCTTTAATAAATCATTTTCCACACTCACACCGAAATTTTCACCAGAAAACTTGGGAAACTTGAACGATAAACATGATGTTCGTTTTTACCATAATTATAAGGGTTTTGGGGAACAGTACCAAGATTTCTGGTATAAAAAAAAGTTTGCAGATTACTGTTGGTCTAATTTAAGAGATACTGATACAAATCTGAATTAAAACAGAGTAAAATTTGCAATATGTAATACTTTCAATATGTGGTAATTTTAAAATTAACAAAAAAAAAAGTAAAAATTTTGAAAACTAGACGATCCAAATTTTTTCCACTTCAGAATCTCATTAAGCATTTTATCCTCTATGCAAACACATGGTTTTCATCTCATGAACAAAAACGCTGTAAGTAAACTAGTGTTATTGGCGTTGGCGACAGACACATAAATTCATAAGATTTAACGTGGGAGAAAATGAGATAGGAAGCATTGTATAGTGTTTCTTAAGTTCGTGGTTCTCTTTGTGCTCTTTTTGAAGGTTTCACTTCTACCACGTGTGAATTGCACACATGTATTTTTTCATACGCTTTCAAATTTCCACGCGAACGAAGTCGCGGGCAACAGCTAGTAAATAAATAAATATCGTTGGCTTGTGTCGTGGACACCGTGGATAGATGATATAATACATATATACTTTTTTTGTAAATACATAGGTACTTCTTATGTACAAACATCCATGGCTCAGAAACAAAATAATGTCCATGCTCATCACACAAACATTTGCCCCTACCGAGATTCGAACCCGGGCCCTAAGATCGTAAGGCGGCCTCACTACCGCTGCGCCATTCGGATCGTCAGTTTATGTAAAAAACAACCGACTTCCAAAAACACTATAAAGTGAAAAATTACTTTAATTTCGGAAGTCGGTGTCTTTGGATTTGTATTTTTGTTTTTTGCCACCGACTTCCGAAATTAAAGTTATTTTTCACTTTATAGTGTTTTTGGAAGTCGGTTGTTTTTTTTGTAAAAAAGTTTTTATTTTTTACTTTTTAGTGGGTCAGTTTGTAATTTATCTAAGTTGCCTAATGTCAACTGCTGATCACCTTTTACAAAATATTGCTTTTCCCGATGCAGGGACGTTAATTGTTGAGGAGTTCTCTTAGTATTCCACTCTCCTAGCTGATAATCCTGGCTGCAGCATCAGGCCAGACTTATGTCAACATTGCATTGAACCTAAAATTTAGTCCTGTTTTAAATGAGCCCAAACACGACTACGGTGCTGTAATTTCAAGGTTTGTACTTTTTCTGGTGCTCCTGGCTTCAGCATCAGGTCTGTAAGTACTTCGGTATTCCTCATTAACCGTACGTTTATCCACACATCGAGCCCTTTTCAATGAGCCTAAACACGATATATCTGCTGTTAGTTGTCGAGGAGTTAGGTACTCTGCAGACTATCCTGACTGCAGCATCAGGTCATGACTTGATGATCATGAGACCAAATGTGGCAAATGCCCTATCAAACATCAAAACAATTTACTAAAACAGTCCTTGCCTGTTCGAGTAACTTCTTACTGTTAAGGAGTTGTACCTTCCATCATCAGCCCAGCTACCTGAGATGGTGACAACCATACACAAATACACAAGATACTTCATAAAATATGCGAAAAACAATAAGTGAGCCTATAAAATTTGAGGGTTGCCCTCGATTTCTCTAAGATCCCATCATCAGATCCCAACTTGGTGACAATGGGACCACCTCAGAACTATTTACTTTCGAACAAAAAAAGAATTTTGAAAATCCGTCGACAATTGGCGGCGTATTCGATGAACAAACATACAAAAAAAAAAAAAAAAAAAAACATACAAACACCCGAACATAGTACCTCCTCCTTTTGTAAAGTCGGTAAAAATATGTAAAGGTGAATGTTTCCATTAAAAATATTAAAGATTTAAAACTCTAGTCCTACTGACTTCGCTAGTCTGTGTAGAGAAGCACAAGTAATAATATTGTGACGCAATACACTTTCGGATTTTCTTCACTTCAGATGCCCTTTTTTTCTTAATTTTGTTTTTTTTTATTTGCCATTTTAATTACTTCTAATACAACACATTTTTACGCAGGTAAGTAGGCACTATTACGCGCGAAGACGATAATGTGGTTGCGAGCAAAAATTGCATACGTCCTCCCTCGATGACGTCCGACAGGACACTGGCGCGGTGCGCGCGAGTCGTTTTTCACGCATTTATTTTATATGGAAAAAAATAAGTGCTATATTATAAATCTATCCAATAATATCCCTGTTAAACCTGATTAGTAATTGAAATGTAAAATTTTCATAAAAATTGCGTTCCCCCAAGTCTCATACAACTTAAAATCCTTTCAAAATCGACTTTACTTCTGATTTTTTTTTTGTCGAGCAAAATGTTAAATATTGTGTTTTTAACCAAAAAAGTCACTAGATTAAACATGTATCTGTACTATATATTTTTTTGCGAATTTAAATATGGTGATTTCTCTGAAAACAACTCGATCTAGAAACGTAAATTTCGGAAAAGGGGCCCTTAACTGTCGATGAGAGCTGACGCTGGTAGCCACAGCGCCCACAGCAGTCTTAACTGTCGATGAGAGCTGACGCTGGTAGCCACAGCGCCCACAGCAGTCTTAACTGTCGATGAAAGCTGACGCTGGTAGCCACAGCGCCCACAGCAGTCTTAACTGCTGATACGGCACTTGTAAGACGTGGACTTGTAAGACAATCGTCTTCATCTTTCCATTTTTCGTAATGATGTAACGGGACGAGCAGGTCCCGCATCTGATGATGGTCATCATCTGCTTGCCTTTTCCCAACTTTGTTGGGGTCGGCTTCCAGTCTAACTGAATGCAGCTGAATACCAGTATTTTACATGGAGCGACTGCCTATCTGACCTCCACAACCCAGTTACTGGGTAATACGATACCCCTTGGTAAGACTGGTTGTCAGACTTTCGGGCCTAAGATTACCCGTAACGACTGTCAAAGATCCACGAATGACAGCCGGGATAAACGGCTTAACGTGCTTTCTGAGGCACGGAGGGGTCTCGGTATGTAAAGATGGTCACCCATCCACAGACCAACCGCGGCAAGAGTAGCTTAACCTGATCGATCGCGGATGTTATTATTTAGCCACGGGCCCCTCGATGGTGAGTGCTTACATAACATACATAATCAGCCTATAATGTTCCCACTGCTGGGACACAAGCCTCCTCTCTGTGAGAGGGAGTGGGCCGTAATCCACCACGCGGGCCCAGTGCGGGTTGGTAGATGTCACATGTCTTTGAATTTTTGGTTCTAGGACATGCCGGTTTCCTCACGATGTTTTCCTTCACCGTTTTGAGAGCAGTGGTGTTGAAGTGCTTGTAATTGTCGAAAGAGCTTGTAATAGGTCTACTTACTTGAATAATAAAAATGGTTGAGAATGTGCAAATAGCGCTCACATTCCCTAGTAGCGAATGCGACGGTTTTTCACCAATAGTCGAAAAAAAAGAAAAAATGTTTGAGAATGTGCAAACTATGTTCTTTCATTATGATAACCTCACATGCCCTAGTACACTTCAAATTTTTTCCCTTTTGCAAAAAATATAGGTACTTATATTTTTATTTCTTTCTTATTTGCAAAATGGGCAAACGTCATCTAAAACTATTCCAAATTTATAGTATTAGTAGTTCTTGAGATATCCAGCTGTGATAGACAGACAGACTGAGTCTCACCATAAAGCTCGGTTTCCACCGCGAGCGGAACGGACCCATTAATGACTTCATTAAACTCGCAAACGCAAACTGCATACTTGTATTTCCGCCAACGGTGGAAATACAAGCATACAGTTAACTGTTAACAGTCAACTGCATATTTGTATTTCCAACAACGGTTGCCATCACCACCACCACCAGCGTTTGCGAGTTTAACGAAGTCATTAATGGGTCCGTTCCGCTCGCGGTGGAAACCGGGCTTCAGGGTTCCGTTTTACCATTTTGGTACGGAACCATAAAAATTTAATGGAGCTAGTCTTAGCATGATACTACGTCCCTGTGTGTGGCGGGTATTAATAATAATAATAACAAATTAATTTATTTCAGGTACCTACTTAGGTAATTTACACCAAATATAAAATAAAACAAATCATATAACATTGTTTTATGTCTGTTTCAGTTGCGGACGTACGGCGCAAGTGGTCCCACATCCGCAACTCGTACTCACGCCACCTGCGCAACGAGATGTACGGCGTGCGCACGGGCCGCGGCCGCATGGTGTCCAAGTGGTACCTCGCCGACGAGCTCGACTTCCTGCGCGACCACATGGCCACCGACACGTACGTCCACTCACTCCTTACCCACTCATGGCGACAACACTCGCTTCTCATCCAAGCGCTGACTGCAAAGTTTTACTCACCATCAGGCATCAGCCCTCTAAACTAAATCAAAGTGCTTGGTTTAGTCTTCCTAAACCATCCTCTATACATCCTCTATACTATTTTACCTGTTCATGCAAGGGTACCGTGAACACGGGTGGGTTTTAGTCAGTAAGTGCGCTTTCACATTTAGGCGACTTTAGCAGCACGACTGACGCGCGACCGTCGCTCGCCCAGTAAGAATTTCATATTATAAACAGAAGCGTGCGTGAAGGTTTCTGCTTCTGCCGCGCTACTGTCGCGCTGCTAACGTTCTAATGTGAAAGCGGCCTAAGAGTCTGACACTCCCTTCCGCTCCACCCAGAGCGGGCGGGGTCATTTGATGACTTCCGCTCCACCCAGAGCGGGCGGGGTCATTTGATGACTTCCGCTCCACCCAGAGCGGGCGGGGTCATTTGATGACTTCCGCTCCACCCAGAGCGGGCGGGGTCATTTGATGACTTCCGCTCCACCCAGAGCGGGCGGGGTCATTTGATGACTTCCCATCCGTAAAAAAAAAGAGTACCGTAATTTGCTTCAACAGGACATTAAAACCACAGCTCACAGGTGCGAGTTGCACCGCGTATTGCTGTTACGGCCTAAGAGTCTGACACTCCCTTCCGCTCCACCCAGAGCGGGCGGGGTCATTTGATGACTTCCGCTCCACCCAGAGCGGGCGGGGTCATTTGATGACTTCCGCTCCACCCAGAGCGGGCGGGGTCATTTGATGACTTCCGCTCCACCCCGAGCGGGCGGGGTCATTTGATGACTTCCGCTCCACCCAGAGCGGGCGGGGTCATTTGATGACTTCCCATCCGTAAAAAAAAAGAGTACCGTGATTTGCTTCAACAGGACATTAAAACCACAGCTCACAGGTGCGAGTTGCACCGCGTATTGCTGTTACGGCCTAAGAGTCTGACACTCCCTTCCGCTCCACCCAGAGCGGGCGGGGTCATTTGATGACTTCCGCTCCACCCAGAGCGGGCGGGGTCATTTGATGACTTCCGCTCCACCCAGAGCGGGCGGGGTCATTTGATGACTTCCGCTCCACCCCGAGCGGGCGGGGTCATTTGATGACTTCCGCTCCACCCAGAGCGGGCGGGGTCATTTGATGACTTCCCATCCGTAAAAAAAAAGAGTACCGTGATTTGCTTCAACAGGACATTAAAACCACAGCTCACAGGTGCGAGTTGCACCGCGTATTGCTGTTGTTGGCACTGAGCGTGTCTGGTGTTCCAGGAGGCCGTCGCGCTACTCGTACGCGCCGCTGTTCATGCCGGCGGCGGCGGCGGCGGGCGGCGCGGCGCCGGCGCCCGAGCCGCGCGCCGACTGCAACCTCAAGCCCTTCATCTCCAACCCCTGGTTCGCGTTGAGCAGCCCCCCCCGCGCCGCGCCGCTGCAGCTGACGGTGGAACCGCAGCCGCGCCCCTCGGACTCCCCCAGCCCGCACTCCTTCGAGCCCGACGAGAACTCTGCCTACTTCCACTTCTTCCGGGGCATCCACAACGATTATCAGGAGTTGCCTGCTAAGAAGCAGCGGCTATTTCGCCGCGAGTGCCTCGCCTTCCTGCATCGGTTGCTGGACGAGGAAGAACCTCAGGAACAGCAAGACGCCCTCAACCTCAGCAACTCAGCTGACACGGACGACGAGAGAGAATACAAGCCACTCATCATCGACAGGGACGACTCCAACGGCGGCATCGACATCGTGCTCTCCGACGACATAATGCCGCACTAGAGATCACTCGGCGACACATAGCTATTGCACAGAGGACTTGTTCTGTGACTGTGACACAGAGTCTTGGGTCCTAGTGATGACGTAGTGAGTGACGTGTGATGTGGTGACGGAATAGTCAGCAGGCTGTGAGCAGCGGCGAGCCGGGCACCGTGTCCGTGTGTCACGCTGCTACAGGTTACAGCAGGCGGGCGCTCCCGGTCGTGCCAGTCGTGTTGGTGGGATGATGAACCTACTGCAGATAAATAACATGAAGCGCAGACTTCTGCAGTCCTCGCTCAAACTAGATCTAGTCCGATTGTTGCAACTTGACTCAAGCAACAATCGTTTGAACGCAACTCCGTGCTGCACCGAATTTTTACAAAATGTAAAAGGTGAAATAGATCATACAATGACTATTATTTGAATTGACATACGTAAGCGAAAATAAATACGTGGTACAGTTAAAGTAAATTTTCAGTTTCATTTTAAATCCAAATAATGACTTACATAGTGAAAGTCTGCTCCACATTACGGACACACTTGACACTGGTATGCTTTGGCCTGTTTGTCACCACCTGGAGAAGAACGAACTTGGTGTTTGCATCCAACTTTGTAAGCTGTTCCTCCATACTGCCATTTATACATACCTACATAACCACTAACCAGTTTATTGTTCGGAAAGGTTTTAGCTCTAGAGCAAGACCAAGTGGCACACCCAATTACTCCGAAATATTTTATTCCGAATTTTGATGTTCCGATTTTCAAAAGTCCGAATTTCATAATACCTAAGAACTTCTAAGTCAACGCAATCAAAAGATAGGTACGGGCATTTATGTTCCGGAATCAAAACCTCAGGGCACTTCCCCGTTGACCTAGAATCGTAAAATTTGGCAAGAAGCAGAGTCATGTAGCACAAGTGAAGGGAAACATCCAAAAACCGTAAATTTTAAGTTACATTAAGTACACAATTTTTGTTGGTGATTACAAACTTATTTTTGCAGTTTGTAAACTAATCGCGACCTATATCGATATATGGCGTCAATAGTTTACTTACGGCAAAATTAAGTTTGTCCCTCAATTCAGTGCTTTCATAGTTGATGAACTTCAGTAAATGTTACCTAATTATTTTGTTTGTTTGCCGCAAATAAACGTATTTTGTTTGTTCTTCTTCATTCTTTCTGTACATTACCTAACTGCTTACACTGTTATACGTACTTATTTATTATTATATAAGTAGGTAAGTACATAGATTTGTCTCTAAAACAATGTATAAGTAGATGAATATTATCTTTGTTAATTTACCGCATTTTGAGGGTTCCGTACCTCAAAAGGAAAAACAGAACGGAACTTACAAATATGGTTAAAATTCAATACATAATATGAATAATAGGTACATAAAATTTTGATTTTCAATTTTACTTCGTATACGTTTTGGGGACTGATTTCGGAGGGGAATTTAGAACATAATCGGAAAAACGGGAAAAATACTCGAGACACGATTCCCGTGATAAAATATTTACATAAGTACATACCTACCTGCAAATTTGTACGGAACCCTCGGTGCGCGAGTCCGACTCGCACTAGACCGTTTTTTTTGTTTTTTCTTCTCCTTATATATATATAACCTGCATCGGCTACCATCTATTGTTATTGAGTCCTTTGGGTTAGGTTAGGTTAGAACAGCGGTCCCCCCCGGTGGGTTCCCGCATTGTCGAGGCCCCGGGGCTCAGTAGCCGTGGCTTGGACACCCACGGTGAAGCGAAGAGGAACCCGAGGAGGGGCCGCTCGTCAGGGCTTTTGCCGACAAGCCGACGGACGACGTGGCGGCCAACAAGTAGGTTGCGGTGCCGCTTCGGCGACATCGCAACTGAGGCGGGCCGCGATGTCGTATGGGAGGCATCGCGGCTGAGGGTTGGAGGCCGCGGCGGGAGAGGAGTGCCGGTATTGCGGTGCGCCGCTCTCCCTACCTTCCGCGGCCTCGACGGGGTCGCCACCGTCTGATGGCGGACGCGGTGGGGCCGCAGGGGAGGAGGAGTGTTGGTATTACGTTGGCCGCTCTCCCAATCCTCTGCGGCCGAAAATTGGCAGGCGGCGGGGCCAATGATCTGACCCGTCGAAGGGGGACCAAGGGTGCCCAGACACGGGGTCGTCTGGCGCCCATGTGCTGGTTTGGTCCCTGGGGTGGTCACAACGTGCTATGTGTTCTGGTGCGCCGCTGATACGTAAAAATTTGCCTATTGGTCAGTTGTTACAGAATACGTCGTTGATAATCTGGCACGAATGTACCATGAGTCATAGAGCTCATGTTGAAGCAGTGGATCGAAAACTTAAGGACTTGAGAAACTCAGTCGCTGTCATGGGGTGTGTCACTTTTGTGTTTGCAGGTGACTTTCGCCAGTCACTTCCCGTCGTCACAAAAGGGACACGTGCGGACATCATAAAGTCATGTCTAAAATCATCGCCCCTATGGAGTATAATTCAAACTTTAAATTTACGTACGAACATGAGAGCCCAGCTTATCGAAAATACGGATAATGATTTTCCACAACAGCTGCTCAAAGTTGGAGAAGGGTATGTTTCTTCTCGAACCTTGGGCGCTAACTCTGTGAAAATCGTTATAAATGAGACTCTCTGGCTCGCATAGTTCACAGTCTGCAGCAGCTTATAGACGCAGTATATCCTGACCTTGAATATTTACTAAGTAGAGACATTCATTGGTTTTGTTCAAGGGCTATCGTCTCACCAAGGAACGATACAGTCAATGAAATCAATAATCTAATTTTACAAAAAGTCCACGGCCAAGTCAAAATCTACAAGTCCATTGATACAGAGTGCAATATCGAGGAGGCAGTCCACTATCTGCAGGATTAAATTCCCTTAAACCATCTGGCCTGCCACCTCACGAACTACTCTTGAAAATCGGAACGCCTATCATGCTTTTAAGAAATTTAAGCCCACCTAACCTGTGCAATGGCACAAGGCTACTAATAAAAGATTTAAAAGTTAACCTAATTGTGGCGACCATTCTCATCGGACCAGGAGCTGGCCAGTTGGCACACATTACAAGAATTCCAATGATTCCCACGGACCTGCCTATATCGTTTAAACGACTCCAGTTTCCAATAAAAATGTCATTTGCCCTCACTATTAACAAGTCCCAGGAACAAACATTCTCTTTGGTTGGCATTTTTTTTTTTGGGTGGGAAATCATCAAATGACCTCTCCCGCTTTGGGAGGAGCGGAAGAAGGGACTAAAACCCACCCGTGTTCCTTCCTTAGCCCTTTATGTTCCGGGCCAGCGATAACCCTTTCGGACAATCCCGCTGACCCGGCAGACTTCGGCCCTAAGGGGACAATCACGGATATATTCGGCATTTTGTAAAAATACGAAATAACACTACACGTTTCGATGCACACTTATGACAACGGTGTTTATTGCCGCCACGCCAGGCGACACGCGCCACGCCTCCATGCCATATCCCTATCTATGGGGACAATGCTGACATCTCTTTGAGGCGCGCGTGGAACACGTACGCGCCGTCCGGCACGGGCCTGGTCCTGATCGGACGGTGAGCTACCCATTACTCTCTGCCCGCAGGCCCGCGCCTACGGTGGCCGGAGCGTCTCCCACGGCGGCTAGTACGGGAGGCTCTCTCCCTGAGCCGTCCCACCACCTCCTTTGCTAGCATGACTGCTTCGCAGAAGTAGGTGACTGCCTCCCAGTCCCTCTCGCCCCGGACCATGGCTTGCACCAGGGCCAGACGCGAGAGGTCGCCGCCGCTGCCGATCGCCTCTACGAGGACGTGGTGGTGCTCCGCCCAAGCGGGGCAGACCTCCACCGTATGCTTCACTTTCGAAAAATATGGGCTTGAAAGTTTGTATGAAATGCCGTACGGTAAACGCGCAGACAAGAGCACTTCGGTAATATTCGGAACTACTGATCCGATACCAAAAATTCTTTCACTAATGGGAAGCTACAGTATCGCCGAGTGTAATCTTATGTTAAAACAGGAAATTTTCCGCGGTCGAAGTCGCGGGCAGAAGCTAGTAAACTCTGGACACCCTTGCATGTATTATCATGCAAGGGTGTCCAGAGTAAAACAAAACTAAAGTTTTGTTTTAGCTGGACACACATAACTAGGGTTGCCAACCGTACTCTAAAATAGAGTATTGTCCTCTATATCATGTAGGCGTACTCTATAATCTATAACACTAATAGAGTACGCTAAAATACTCTTTTTTACACAATGTTTACTTAAGAAGTCCTGAAGAATTTGATTGTTTAAAAAAAAATATATGCTATATAGGGTGACTGGTAATTAGTGACCGATACTTAAACACGTGATTTTACTCATCATTATGAACAACTTTTACTATGGGACCAAATCTGAAATCGTGAAAAAAAAAAACAGCTGTTCTCTACATTTTGACGAGTTAGACGAAAATTAATGTAAGGAACAGCTGATTTTTTTTCGCGATTTCAGGTTTGGTCCCATAGTAAAAGTTGTTCATAATTATGAGTAAAATCACGTGTTAAGTATCGGTCACTAATTACTAGTCACCCTATATATCTACTCTCTGTTCCCGCCACTTCAGCATTTACTGAAAGAGTCTTTTAGGTCTTGAATGTGAAGTGGCGAGAAGAGAGAACCAGACCTTCATTGAAATTGATCAAAAATGAGCTCTTGATATATATAAATTTAGAGTTGAAATGTTTGGACTCATACAATTCCTTTAAAAGCAATGAAAAATTGTTATATGCAAAAAGTACAAAAAAATACGTTTTTAAAAGTACAAAGTAAATGATACTCTTTTTTGTAAGTCCGTACTCTTTATTTACCTCCTTTAAAATCAGATATACTCTATTTCTTCTAAAAAAAGTTGGCAACCCTACACATAACGTAACCTCGGAGGTCATACCTTGCAAGAAAATCTTAACACCGCGATCTACAAAAGTGACGTCACGGCACAGCGCCATCTGTTATCGAATAGCGATACTAAACACAACAAAATTTTGATTTTCGAAGATAATTATAATAAATAATAATAATAATATTTGTGTTTTTATGCTTATTTTGTTTTTTATGCTTATTTTATATTTTAAGAAATATTTAATAATGTAATTAACTAAGTAAAAAAGACAAATAAACGAAATAATAATAAAAATATCTCGACTTAGCACACGAGGTTGTTGACATGTGGAATGTGAGCTCGGCTATCATTGTGCCGATTGTCGTATCAGCCAATGGACTGATGGCCGAAAGCCTCGATCAACATCTATCGAGGCTCTCGTTAGGCGGTTGGACCAAGGGCCTGATTCAGAAGGCAGTACTCCTCGATACGGCTCGCATTGTGAGGAGGTTCCTGTCTCTGGAGCCCTAACCACCGGTAGCTTGGACCCTGCTCCCGTTACCGGTGGGCTACTATTTTTTATATTTTTAAATGTTTTTATATTCTAATATTTAAAAATATAATTGATGTGTTATCTAATGTAATAAAGGAAATAATAATAATAATACCTTTATTTTCAGGCTACTTTGGCCCATAGATAAATACCTTACAGACTAACATAATATATAAACAGATTAGACATTAACTATTATGAACCACTTTTTTCCTTGTAAAGCTAAAAATAAGAGTACGATTGCTGCCAAGTTATTATTTCAATTCACAAAATTGTAATTCCATCATTCCATCTAGCGGCAGTATTGTGAAACTTATGATAATTTTTTTATTTCATATTTTGTTTTTTAATGCAAGTCTTTACCCGTCATAAACGAGTAATTACTTCGTCTTAGTCACTATATAGGATAATGCTAAGGATTTTGTATTTGGTACAAAATTATCCAACACCCAAGTTCAACGACTATTACTGCTTAACTAATAAAGTTATCTTAATTCCTATAGTTTTCCTTTAAAGTTCATGAAATACACTATCATCTTGAATTTTTCCAGATTTTTCAAGCCAGCAGTTTAGCTTTTTAGGGGGGGGGGGACCCTACTGGAACAAAAATTTTCACTTTATAGTTTAATATTTCGTAAATGGAGCATTAAATCGAAAAATATCTTTAGCAACCCTAAAGTCATTTGAGAAGACCTATTCAACGATACATGACGATACCCCACACGATGGGGTAGACGACGAAAAAATTATTCATTCCCGCTTCACATGTAGGGGAGCTACCCTAAAAAAATATTATCCAAAATTTTATTTTATTTATTTATTTTATAATTTATGTACACACAGTAAAATACATAGGGATATGACATAGTTATAATTTGAGTACAAAGGTACTTTACCACTATAGTATTACTACTAGGTATTTTACCACTTTGTCGGCGTAATTTATATACACACTCCTGCAAAATTACAGCTTTCTAGTACTAACGGTCTCTTAGCAAAACCTCGGACAGACAGACGGACATGACGAAACTATAAGGGTTCCTTGTAGGTACTACGGAACCCTAAAAATGAGTGATACAAGCTTTGATACTCAGCAATTAAACTTTCCATGAATTATACAGTTCTTACAACTGCCCCCTCTAACTTGTTATCCGCGCTTCTCTAAATGGGTGCGCCAAAGTTCACCTAAATTTTCAACTCCGATAAATGGAAATCCGAAAATGTTCTTCCTAACATTTTTCATCCTAACAATCACAATTCCTAACTACTCTGTCTCTAATGTTTATTATACTTTTATTTGTTTTCCTATATTTTCTCAACATAACCATCTTTTACACTATTATTCAAAGTCATATCTTTTTTGTTTAGATTTCTTTTTAACCGACTTCAAAAAAGGAGGAGGTTTCTCAATTCGACCGTATATACAATAATTTTTTACATTTATTTTCAACTAACATTGTATTAACATATAAGAATAATAGTACCATGGTACAAGTAGTTAAAGGATAATAAGAAATAGGGGGCCCCGCGAAGCGGGGCTCCGTCGACATGAATGCAAGAGCGAACGAAGGGCACCCCGAGGTTCGGTTTTGTTAGGTTACTTTAAACCCTTTTCACAGAAATAGAAGCCCCGCCAAGCGGGGCTCCGTCGACATTGGATACAAGTGCTGCTGATACAAGAGATGCTGCACGTTGCATGCCTGCTTGCATGTTGAATTGCTTGCAAGCTGCATGCTTGTTTACATATATTTTTTATTACACTTGGTAAATGTTTCTTTCTGAGTAGGTATGAGTGAAAATATTATTATGGTAATTATGTTTAGGGATAAAAGCGTTATGATAAAAAACAGTAGGAGTTTAAATATATTTACATTAATGATATTATTAATTACAATTTTCGGAAACATGAGTGTAAGGCCCTGCGCAGACGACAGACTATCCGTGACGCACTTTTTAGTCTGTGAAAATAGAACCTATGCAATTATATGCAGTAACGCACACGACGCGCAAAAAGTCCGGCGCACAAAAAATCCGTGTAATTCGGGCAGACCGCACCGCGCAGTAGCGCGCCGCTCCGCACAAAACGTGTGTGAAAAAAATTGAACGTTTGCTTCAACGCGCGCTAACGCAGACGGCGCACACTTTAGTCGGCAACAAAGAGTACAATAATATTGGTCGGCAATCTGCATTTGCTAGGGGTGGACGTAACGCACGCGATCTATTATCATGGCGCCAGAGGTCGATGTAACTATGTTAATTCAAGAAATACAAAACAGACCAGCAATTTATGATACTTCTAAGGCAGAATATCATGATAGACATTTAAAAAGAAAAATGTGGGAAGAAGTGTGCTGTAATGTTTATTCCGCTCCTGTTTGGACATGTATGACGTCTTTCCGAAAGTATAGGATGTACCCAAAATTCTCTATTTCTTCTTCTTTTTCTGTACTTCATGTACAAAATAATACTTCGCGATCTCTGCACGATTTCCATAGCGTCTACGTCCCTACAGCTCTGCCGACAAAATGATCGAAGATGTGCGTCGTGTGCGTTGAGTCTGTGAAAAATCCGCGACCGACTTTTTGCGCGCCATGCAGACTTTTTGTGCGCCGCAGACTCGATCGCACAAAAAGTGTGCCGTCTGCGCAGGGCCTTATGAACATCGCCGGTAGCACAACTTTAGGATGAACAATTTTAGGAAGAGTGATCATTCGGATTACAAATCGTTAGAGAGAACAATTTCGGGTAAAGAACTTTAGGTGAGCCAATGGACCCTCTCTAAATATTTATAAGTGAATACTAAGTTATTTTCCCTCGGCCGCACGGGGTAGGGCCGAGATGGATGAAAGCATTGCTCGAGAATGTCGAAGTCTCTATTTTTACCGACTTCACAAAAAGGAGGAGGTACTATGTTCGGGTGTTTGTATGTTTTTTTTTTTTTTTTTTTTGTATGTTTTTTCATCGAATACTCCGCCAATTGTCGACGGATTTTCAAATTTCCTTTTTAGTTCGAAAGCAGATAGTTCTGAGGGGGTCCCATTGTCACCAAGTTAGGATCTGATGATGGAATCTTAGAGAAATCGAGGGCAACCCTCAAATTTTATAGGCTCACTTATTGTTTTTCGCATATTTTATGAAGTATCTTGTGTATTTGTGTATGGTTGTCACCATCTCAGGTAGCATGATGGAAGGTACAACTCCTTAACAAGAAGTTACTCGAACAGGCAAGGACTGTTTTAGTAAATTGTTTTGATGTTTGATAGGTCACATTTGGTCTCATGATCATCAATTCATGACCTGATGCTGTAGTCAGGATAGTCTGCAGAGTACCTAACTCCTCGACAACTAACAGCAGATATATCGTGTTTAGGCTCATTGAAAAGGGCTCGATGTGTGGATAAACGTACTGTTACTGAGGAATACCTCCCCACATTCTTCAACTGAATGAGACAAAATTCAAGTCTTGTATAAAACGCACACTATGCAGTCAGGCATATTATAAGTTAGGGGATTACATCGCTGATAAAAATGCCTGGCTCAATGCTGGTCCTGCTCCACAACCACAACTAATTGATTGACACTTGAAAGTATTGTTGGAGCTGCTGAAGATTGTAAGACTATCTTTGTAGTTAATTTCAATATTTGGAAGAGGTGCTTCCCTTTTTCTTTTTTTTTGTGTTTCTGACATTACGAACATAACTTTTTTAATTTATAAAATCAAGTTTTAATTGTTGAATACTTCAATATTAAATATCTCTTCTTGTTTGGTAGGTAATAAAATTCTATTTACTCAAATAAATTGCAAACTGTAGTTTTGTATAATTTAGAAGCATTTTTTTTTATTTTGTAAATGTAAGAACCATGTTTCCGTTTATTATGATTTTTTGATGTTGACTTGAAATAGCATGGCAGTTGAGAACGTGTCATGCTCACTTAAATGTCTCACCGATGGTGGCGCGTGTGTTGGATCATTCGGTTCCCTACAAAATGGTTGAGCTGGATGGTGCTGATCCACGCGTCATGTTCGTGAACGGGCGCCGTCGGTTGAGACTGGTCATCTCTTAACTGCCAAGGCTTATTTTTAATCTTATGTCTTGAATTGTTTCTTCATTTCTGTCTTTTTTACATTGTTCTCACATATAGAAGCAACAAGAATAATGTACCCAGGATTTTGTAATATCTTGATTTAAAAGAGTGTCCATGGAGTTTCTTGTCCGTTCTTCTCCATAGAGATCTACGCTTTGGAATGGGCAACTAGCTTCAACTTTCTGACTAACTGACAGACTATTTAATTTTGACAATTCAAAAGTGCCTGTACAAGGTTTAATTGAAATAAATGATTTGAGTTTGAGAGTTTGAGTTTGAGTTTGAACACCGATGACCTGATGCTGAAGCCAGGAGCATCAGAAAAAGTAAAAACCTTGAAATTACAGCACCGTAGTCGTGTTTGGGCTCATTTTAAACAGGACTAATTTTAAGTTCAATGCAATGTTGACATAAGTCTGGCCTGATGCTGCAGCCAGGATTATCACTTATCAGCATCTAATCTAAAAACTAATAAAATGAGAACTCCTCAACAATTAACGTCCCTGCATCGAGAAAAGGAATATTTTATAAAAAGGCGATGGGCAAGTTGACATTAGGCTATTGTAACTTAGATAAATTATAAATAGACCCACTAAAAAGCGAGAAATAAAAACTTTTTAACAAAAAAAAACCGACTTCCAAAAAAAACACTACAAACTGAAAAATAACTTTAATTTCGGAAGTCGGTGGCAAAAACTAAAATACTGATCCTAAGACACCAACTTCCGAAATTAAAGTTATTTTTCAGTTTGTAGTGTTTTTTTTTGGAAGTCGGTTTTTTTTTGTTAAAAAGTTTTTTATAGTAATAGGTGGTAAGTACCTAGGTACCTAATAGCTTCTTTTGAGTGCATCCTAAATGTACGAAGTTGTTGGCCACATTATAATCTACCCCACAACTTAGATTCAATATTAAATTCTACTGAGCGAGAATATTCTCAAGAATATTTCCAAGAAAATTCTCATAAGTTTCGTAAGGTAGGGTTCATAGATATAAGAACATCTTTCTTCTTCATCGTTCTTATAAATCTATGGTAGGGTTTGTGTTTGTGAGGTTGTTAATTGTTAGTGTTATTTACTAACAAAATTGTAACTATATTATATTGGTCTTGGTTACTTAATGTACTTACCTGAAAATAAATGGTTTATTATTATTAAAACAAACTTTATGATTTAGGTACATAGCTATATAGGTACCTGATCAGCTTTAAAAATCTAAAACAATTTATTAAATAAGTCTTGTACTTACCATTTCTTTTTATTTTGAAATTTAAAACATTTTTGGTTTGTTCAGAGAATATTTTCCAACGAAAAGAATAGGTACTATTTACCGAATACCCATTGCAGAATATTCTCGATCGGAGAGAACGAACATTCTCTGCTGTGAGCTATTATTGATCGAAGGCTGTGAGAGAATATTCTCTCGAAGTCTCGACCCGTCACTACTACTTGCACGGTTTACAAGCACTATCGACAAGATGGCCGCGGTACTCTCCTCCCCCCAGTGAGCACTATCTAACCACACCGCGCCGCCGCCGCCGCCGCGCGCCGCTCGCCCGCTGTGGCCCGCGCAGCCACACTGGTCTGGCCTGGCTGGTCGCTCTCGCTAGCTGGTCGCTAGTGTGCCCGCAGTCATCGTGGCGGACACACGTGTTTACAAGTTTGTCAAGTTTTGATAGAAGGTAAGTAAATAGTGCAAACATAACAATCGCTTTTTATTATTACTTTGTAACTTTTGCTTTAGCTTTGAGGTTGTCTATTATTTAGTAATTAATTTATACTTAAACATACAACGGTACAAGGTTATATGTGGTTCTCTATGGCACGTGGCCAGACCAATCAGAATAAACGCCACCATCTTGTTTTTTAGGGTTCCGTACCTCAAAAGGAAAAACGGAACCCTTATAAGATCAGTCAAGATCTTTTTTCTCAGGAACGCGCGGAGTTATCAAGTTGAAACTAATATCGAATAGGTAGGTACTCGGGGCTGCAATCCCCTGAAGTAGTGAAAAAATCAAACTTCTGAGTTCTAAGTCGACGCAATCAAAAGATACAGGCGTTTATGCCGCATAATTTTGACACTCGCCAGGGAATCAAAACCTAAGTAGGTATAGGGTATTTCTCGCTGACCTAGAATCATGAAATTTTACAAGAAGCAATGTCACGTAGCTCCTGCTCAAGTAAAGGACAAAATCCGAAAACCGTGTAGTTATATACTTACATATCCACAAATTTGTACGGAACGCTCGGTGCGTGAGTCCAACTCGCACTTGACCGGTTTTTTTAATCATCATCATCATTTCAGCCGAAAGATGTCCACTGCTGGACATAGGCCTCCCCAAGCACCTCCACTTCGACCGGTTCTGTGCTTCTTGCATCCAACGGGTTCCTGCGGCCTTCACAATACAATATCACAAAATACCTATGTTTACCAACAACGCTCCTCTGCCATTGTCTGTCAGTCGTTAAAAGATCTTTTCAACACACTTGCTCGTAAAGTGGCTCTTATTGAACCGCTTTAAGGTCCATAATGGAGTGTATTACGAACGCGTGCTTTTTCTTTACTTTAATCCACATGTGCTGTAATACCACAGATAACTATTTACTAGTCGGAGACGCGCGCTTTTTTAATCTCATCAAACCCTGCGTTCCGAATTGGGTAATAATCGATGTGTTCCGAATTGGGAAATAACCGAATTAGCGTAAGCGCGATAACGATAACGATGTCCCGTGAATCGTCATAGATGACGTCATGACATTTGCCATCTTGCGATAATGCCGACCATGCCCTAGAATAATATCACCGTGAGCGCTGTCAAAAATGACAGTGTGTGTATGAGGTTGTGTCAGTGTGTGTTTTGTTTTGAGTTGCATCATCTTTAAATTAAACTAACGTGGCATTTTTGAAATTGTGCTTCTGGCTGACAGTCGCCACCTAACCAAAGAAGAAGAACTGAAGAAGAAATGTGGTGTTTATACAAAGAAATACTGTAATAATATCTTTTTTACATTGTGTAAGCACTGTCATGTGAGCGCGTTCACGAGTGTTCCGAATTGTTGCCAGCTCTCAGCAGTCATAATAGTAATATCTAAATCGGAACGCATGTGAGATGATGCATGGGCGTAATATTACGTCCATGAAGATGATGTGAGCGCTGTGATGTGAGCGATTATAGCTAATTCGGAAAGCGCCCAAAGAGACTTCATGCCTAAAGAAAAAATCCGCGGGCTATATTTCATTTTTTTTTTAAATAGTCTGTATTGTCCTTGGTCGCAAAATGAACTCGCAGGGGACCACAGACAATTTAAGGTGAATGCGCAGTGGTAGACCGCGAAATTCTTAGGTTTTTTGCAATTTTCAGGTCGGTGTCAGGTTGTATCTTGATCAAAATATGATTTGCGGCTATAACAGGTACCTCTTTACAGGATTATAATCATTAGAAACATTAATACATCTTTCTAAGTTAGATTTGTTCCTTATGAAAAAATCTCTTAAGGAACACATCTAACTTAAGGATTAAATTCTAATGACTATAATTCTGTAAATACATATGCCATCAAAAACATACCTTGTAAAAAAAGCCAAGTCTCGCAACTCAGTTCTTCTACCGTAAAAAGTTGTGAGATCCATGAAATACCAAGTCGGTTAATTTATTCACTCCCTACTTAAGGAACCTTCTGTCTTAAGTTATTACATAATTAGCTAACCTAACAACATCTTGTAGTGACCATCAATATTAAAAATCTTTTGTGTTTTAAATAAACAGATTGACTTGGCAATCGCACTGTGAGATACATTGTGTTTTCATGCGATGGCGATAGCCAAGTCAATTTATTTATTTAAAACATAGAAGATTTTTAATATTGATGGTCACTACAAGATGTTGTTAGGTTAGCTAATTATGTAATAACTTAAGACAGAAGGTTCCTTAAGTAGGGAGTGAATAAATTAACCGACTTGGTATTTCATGGATCTCACAACTTTTTACGGTAGAAGAACTGAGTTGCGAGACTTGGCTTTTTTTACAAGGTATGTTTTTGATGGCATCTCACTTCTTTTTGTAGATAGTCCTACTTTTTTTCCTTTCCGGTACCTTTTAAACTTTATATTTTTAACATAATCCGTTGACCATTTTTCAAGTTACCTTTGAACATAATTATATCTAGGTACCTATCTACACCTATTATTCCATTATATTATATACTAGCTTCCGCCCGCTTCTTCGCTCGATAAAAAAACTACCGCAAGTCCTTCCCCGGGATGCAATCTATCTCTGTGCCAAATTTTATCGAAATCCGTTCAGTGGTTTAGGCGTGAAAAGGTAACATACAGACAGACAGACAGAGTTACTTTCGAATTTATAACATTAATATGGATAATTGTTATTTTCCTCGCTAGAGAGCTCCGATAAACGCGTGCGATCGCTGCTAATCTTAAAGTGCTAATAGGGCGAAGCGCGTTTTTGTTTTTTGACTATGGCATCTCGTAGTTGACCTTATTCTTCTTCTTAGCGTGTCGATAGCAATCTAAATGGACTTGGCCCAGAATTCGGCTACTTGTTTGGCGACTTCACCAGCGTCCATCAGTTCCTGTAACGTGCAGCTGACAGGACACGCAGGACACGATATTAAGTACCATCTTTGCATGGGCAGAACGGCTCCACACGGGGCACGCGAATTCTCCCGCAGAAAAAGATAGCGCCAGTCCAGTAGTCTGCATAACTTCAGGCGAAGCACCCCATTTCGATGAGACCAGTCGACGAAGAAGACTGTTGCGAGTGTGCACCTTCTGCTTGATATTTTTGCAGTTTTTGCTGAATGTTAAAGACCTGTCCAGGGTAATACCAAGATATTTAGGGGAGTTGCTGAGCTCGAGGTACACCCCACCCCAAACGATGAGAGGTCGTGACTACTTAACCGTATTATCCTGTCGTTGCCTAAGGTAAACTCACCAGCGCAACCGCAATTTCCTTACTTTTTAAATCTGTAATATCTTCAAAAATATTCATTTAAATTACATGCTTCAAAGGGCCAAATTGATCTATAGTAAATGCACAATGTATTTAAGGTACCTAATTGGATATAGATTAATGCTGTATTGCTTAAAATCGCTTCGTAAACAAGCCACTATTTCTCGTAAAAAGTAAAGGATAAAAAATGGTTATTGTGGGTTATCCCTAACAGATAGACATATACCATCGCGGACTTTTTTGTAGACCTTTTTAAGGTGTGCAATACTGTAGTACATTATTTTGATCTATCTCGTAGGGTTCAGCTAGCTTTTGCAATATAAGCGCAAGAAAATCTGTTTATTTACGACATCACATTAGAAACCTCTAAAATTATCAGTGTTTCTCTACTATATTATGCATGTATTATACAAATAAACCTTCCTTTTGAATCATTCTATCTATTAAAAAAACTGCATCAAAATCCGTTGCGCAATCATCCATAGGGACAGACAGACAGCGGGAAGCGACTTTGTTCAGGTACACTGATTCATTAACTGCAAATGTAACTTTGTAATTCTATATATTTATATGGGATTACAAAGTTATTTATGCAGTTGGTGTATCTAGAAAAGTGGAACGAAATTGCAAAATATTTTAGTTTTTCCTTGATTTATACACTAAACGCTAATTGTGTTCTAAATTTGAAGCTTCTATGTCTGCTAGAAGTGCCTTAGAGTTTTGATGATCGGTCAGTCAGTCAGTGAGTGACAAAATTAAGAAACTTTGACTAGTTATAATTCTTAAACTACTGGTTCAAGTTGAATGAAATTTGAAATATACCGTGTTTATACAATACCTGCTTGATTACTGAAAATTCAGGTCTCTAGTTTTATCCACAACGAAGTTATAGGGGGTCGAAAATGTCCTGAACTGCTTCGAGAAAAGGATGGTACGGCCGTGCCGCTTTTTGCTCGAATTGGCGGGGGCACTGCCGTGCCCCCAGATACATTATAGGTAGTCGCGAATCATATTTGATCAAGATAAAGGTGAATACCTTAAATTGACCGGGGTTCCTTCCGAAACCAAACGGAAAAGACCCTGACTGGCGTTCTATTATTGCGGATTCTCACTGAACGAATGTATATTTCTCTATGCCAATTTATAGTACTTTCTAATTCCATAAATAAAACTACAATTTGACGTACAACACTACAATCAGTCTAAACATTAGCTAGTTTGTGTTTATTATATTTTTTCTATAGGCTGTTTAGCTGTTTTGTCTGTGAAAAAAATTTTGTTTTGTGTTTTGTGTGTGTGTTAAAATGAGTCAATGTTGCGCGCGCATCGCTAGTGCTGGCTAGCACGGCGCGCGGGAAAACAAAACCAGCGCGCCATTTTCCATACAAGTTAATATTTAACAATACAAGTCTGTTTTTTTTCCTCGCAAGTGTGTTGAAAAATGTCGTATGAAACGCGTGTGCTTTAATCAATATACACTCGGCTTTCTTATCGCTCTCGCCTGCGGCTCGCGCGAATAATATCGCCTCGTGCATAATGATCAACTTAGCACACATGTATCATAATGTACTATTGTAGCGCTTTACATAAGAGGCAGGTAAATATACTTGAATGTAGTTTTCTCCTTCTTTTGTAAGTATGGTTTTATTTTTATGTAGGTATGTCATCTAGCAAAGCTGAGGAGGCCACGTCATGTGGCGGAGATAGGGGGGCGCTGAAGAGGCGCGCGACCCCGGGCGACGCGTCTCGAGCTGGAGAACTTGACGGTGTGTATTCTTGAGATGTTGCAGACAGAACCGCTAGCCTGTCGTTTCTAAAATCTATTTAAATGTTCCTTGTTTCAAATGATGTTATTTCCACTTATACGAATAACAAACATTTTTATGTACTGTAGTGTGTATTGTACAAGCGTGTTGTTTTAGTACCCGCGCTGGTGGACGCGCACTTCGTCAGCATCGTGCGCGGCTACGAGGAGCTGTACATGTGCGAGCACCCGCTGTACGCCGACCGGCACAGGAGGCGAGCCGTCTGGGAGGAGATCGGCACCATCGTGAATCAACCAGGTGACTGAATTATAGTACAATAAGATCTTTGAAGACATCGACTTCTTCTTCGTCTCTGCTCAAAAATTTACAAATCTTACCAAAAAAATAACCTTAGAATACAATAGTTACTTAGTTTAGAACTATATAATACAAATATAATACAATATTCGCTCATTCTCTCTCTCTTTCTCTGTTGCTTGCATGTTCAGTTGAATAGCGCACTGTTTGATATAACTTTTAATATGTTGTGGAAAATGTCGTAGGTTATATACATTTATAAAACTTGTATATTTATAACTTAGTGTAAGATTTTAATGTATAACTGTTTATTTTCCCGAATAAATAAAATAGTATACTAGCTTCCGCCCGCGGCTTCGCCCGCGAGGAATGTCGATAAAAACTATCCTATGTCCTTCCCGGGATGCAATCTATCTCTGCCAAATTTTATCGAAATCCGTTCAGTGGATTAGGCGTGAAAAGGTAACATATAGGTATACAGACAGATAGGCAGAGTTACTTTCGGATTTATAATATTAGTACGGATTATACGAAAATAACAAACTAAAACTGGACTGGAAAGGAACTGGCATCAACATCAATGGCGAGTACCTACATGACTCACCTTCGGTTTGCCGACGATATCGTAGTCATGGTTGAGACTATGGAGGACCTCAGTTGAGCCTCTGAAAGAGTGGGTCTTAAAATGAACATGGACAAAACGGAGGTCATGTCATATGCCCATGTAACACCCACTCTCATAAAGATCGGAGACGCTACACTCGAAGTCGTGGACGAGTATGTTTACCTAGGACAAACTGTCCAGTTAGGTAGGTCTAACTTCGAGAAAGAGGTCAATCCGACTCGGCTGGGCAGCGTTCGGGAAGCTACGCAATATCTTCTCGTCCCACATACCGCAGTGTCTCAAGTGGGCAGCGTTCGGGAAGCTACGCAATATCTTCTCGTCCCACATACCGCAGTGTCTCAAGACGAAAGTCTTTGACCAGTGCGTGTTGCCAGTGATGAATTTTATAGCACTGAAACGTGGTCGCTCACAATGGGCCTTATAAGAAGGCTAAAAGTCACCCAAAGGGCAATGGAGAATGGCTATGCTTGGAGTTTCCCTGCGTGATCGAATCAGGAATGAGGAGATCCGCAGGAGAACCAAGGTAACCGGCATAGCCCGAAGAATTGCCAAACTGAAGTGGCAGTGGGCAGGGCACATTGCTCGCAGAACAGATGGCCGATGGGGCCGAAAGGTTCTGGAGTGGAGACCGCGTACCGGAAGACGTAGCGTTGGAAGGCCTCCCACAAGGTGGACCGACAACCTTGTGAAGGCCGCAGGAATCCGTTGGATGCGAGAAGCACAGAACCGGTCGAAGTGGAAGTGCCTGGGGGAGGCCTATGTCCAGCAGTGGACGTCTTTCGGCTGAAATGATGAACAAACTAAAAATGAAGTCGATTGTAATTATCAAAAAAAAAAACTGCCAACTGCAACAACACATTTACAAAAAACTCGCGCACAGAGGGTTCCGTACCATCATATGTTTTTAAATTTTCACCGGCGAGCTACTTACTAGATCTCGTTCAAACCAATTTTCGGTGGAAGTTTACATGATAATGTACATCATATATTTTTTTTAGTTTTATCATTCTCTTATTTTAGAAGTTACATTGGGGGGGACGCGTATTTCCCTTTCCGTGTCAACTGGCGACTCCGGTCTCGCGAAATCCACACGCTTTTTTTATTGCTACACAATTCAACCAACCCGTGCTCAACTCGCGTCAACTGCGCACGTTTTTGCGATCAAGCAACGTTAAAAGAGGTTTTACAAAATAGTGTGCAATTGAATTGAACACGGTTTTTTAACTGGTCTCTTCGAAACAAATCCGTGCTCATTTAGCGCGTTCGTAAATGTTCGGAATAAATCGTGCGGGCCGAAGCAGGCGCGGGAGCCGCCGCGCCGCCGCGGGGCGGGGCGCCCGAAGTTGCATTCGCGTGCTGTTATTTGTTTGTTACTGTGTGTTTGAGGTTATGTTTCTTGTTTACATGGTGCCTATTGGAAGAGTTTAAAAGATTTTTTTTTTTGGGAATTACATGATTTTACTTACATAATTACTTTTTTAATTACATTGCATGGTTGCGGTCGGTCTATAGGCGACGTAGGATGCAAGAATGAGCGAAGGGCACCCCAAGGTTAGGTTTGGTTACTTTAAACACTTTACACAGAAAGCAAAGCGGGGCTCCGTCGACATAGAATGCAAGAGCGAGCGAAGGGCACCCCGAGGTTCGGTTTTGTTAGGTTACTTTATTTTTTACGTTATCACAAAGGTGTGCTCAGTTGACGCGAATTGAACACACAAAAGCGTGTGGATTTCGCGAGACCGATGTCGTCAGTTGGACACGGAAAGGGAAATACGTGGGGGGGGGGACACGTTTTACCACTTTGGAAATGTCTCTCGCGCAAACTATTCAGTTTAGAAAAAAATTATATTAGAAACCTCAATATCATTTTTGAAGACCTATCCATAGATACCCTACACGTACAGGTTTGATGAAAAAAAAAATTTGAGTTTCAGTTCTAAGTATGGGGAACCCCCATGATTTATTGTTTTTTTTCTATTTTTTTGTGGAAATCTTAATACGGTTTACAGAATACATCTACTTACCAAGTTTCAACAGTTTTTCTCTTATAGTTTCGGAAAAAAGTGGCTGTGACATACGGACGGACAGACAGACATGATGAATCCATAAGGGTTCCGTTTTTTGCCATTGGGCAACGGAACCCTAACAACACAGTTGCAGTTCGTGGCAGTTGGAAAAAAAAAAGTTTGTTGACTCAAAATACCTTTGTATACAATACTTTGTATATGTCGGCGCAACACATGACATTCGCTGTGGTACGTCGGATCAGAGTGACAGGAATTGGCAGGCTGTCATTCTGACGGAGCGTCGCATCTGTGGTGGCGAGGCGGCCCACGGACTGGTCGAGGGTACCTCTTTTTCTTAGTCTGTGGCATAGACTATAGCTACTAGTCTGTGGACTGCGATCAAGAGGTACTCTGTGGACTGTTCGTTCAGAAGAACCGCGTCTCGCACCACGCTCACGACGAATCGTCTCTAAATCCGGCAGGATCCTAAGTGTTTTTGATGATGGATCCGTTCACTGATATAGGCCATCCTGAGCCTAATATATAATACAATGTCACAACAGGTACAGTCACCTGCAAAAGTGCATTGATACCCTAATGTCTATTTTCCTGTGAACGTTTGAAGTTCAAGTTTTCGAAAATAAACCAGATGGCGTTGGTTTCTTCCTTCTTCTTTTCGTTTTCTTCCTTCGTTGGGTTCGCCAAACAAAAAGGAAGTTTATTTCTTACAGTTTATTATTCAAATTTAACAGTCAGTTTATTAATTACCGTAGGCATAACATTAAAATATTATGTAAACTTCTTATTGAGGCCATAGCTTAAGTATTCGTTTCCAAAATCGGAAAGAGGATTGAAGCTTAGGTAACCTCAATAAAAACAAACACGATCACAAAGGTCAAACGGATTAAATGGATTAATAGGTAGGGCAAAAACTACAAAATTGCACAAAATCATATCAAATGGTTAGTAGGTAACATAAAAAACTGAAAGCTACCCGTTTTTGAACATGAAGTGTTCATAACTTTTTAAGTTAATAAAAATACGTAAGGAATAGGTTATACGCACATAACCTGGTCTCCAGTTAATATAAATAATAAGTACTAAGTCAAATAATATTAATGTATAATTATTTATTAATAGCTCGTAGCTACGTGACCACTTGTGTAGGTATCGCCTATTATTTCGACGCAACTAACATAAACGTCCGTGTTCACTGCACTTAAAAGTTTTTTCATCTGTAAAGATGACATTATTCCAATCAAAGTTTATGTAATCCAAAGCGAACTGTAATCGTGCTCTTTTATGATTTTCCGTGAGCAAAGGTTTCACAGCATGCCTCCGATAATGCAGCCCTTCAATAAGAATAGCACGATGCACGACCATTGACATTTGACATAATTATATATTACTAGCGTATGTATACAAGAGTAAGCTCTGCTCAATTTTGCGACATTGATATTGACATTATTTTTATATTCATTAGCTGATAGAATTGACAATTATGGGAGAATGCGATTTTGGTTTTTCTAAAAAGTTTGTGATAAAACCCATCTATGTGATAAAAAACATGTAGGTAAGGACCACGGAATAGATAAATAAGTATAACCTTATTTATCTATTCCGTGGTAAGGACGCACGTACAAGGTTACGTCGTCAACCTATGCAACGCTGCACTCACGTAGTTCGTATGATTTATGACAGACTTTTGCTTGTATGAAGAACGTCTATGTAAAATTGAGAACCTCCTCCTTTTTGAAGTCGGTTAAAAATGTTCAGACGAGCGTATCCTTACTTTTGAAATAATTGAGCACGACGCGACGGACAGTGTCAACACTTGTGTCAAATAAACCAGCATAGTAGTTCGTCGGCAGAAATCCATTTTCTTCATACTCTCTTATCATGGTTTGATGCTGCAATGTGTTTATAAGTCGTGGTCTACCAGTTCTTTGATGGTGTTGCAAAGAATCCTCCTCTTCAAATCGTCATACCCATTGAACAACTGTTTTTCTCTGCAACAATAGAACAGAAATATAGGTAATACCCAATACTGATTATTATGTAAATATTTAGTATAGTGACAAACAAATAAAGGAGTTTTTAATATAAAAGTGTAAAAATAAAACTACATACTTACGTTTACACCTGGTCTCGTCCGGCTATTTCTGAAAAGTTTTTGTCTTGATTATGCATAGCAATCATTTGAGCTCTTGTAACGAAATCAATATTACAACTCGCGTACTCTTTTTGGTAAAATAAGTAATTCACCTGATTAAAAATAAAAACTGAACAAAAGGCACTCGAACGAGGTTATTGAAATGAACTTAGCGAACGATCAATTGAGATTAGTCATAAGTTCATAACTGTTCATAACTCTTCGATCTAAGTATTATTTACACTACCTACCAATTATTTATAAATCCATATTCAACCTACCCTCTCAAGTTTAAAAACTAAAACTTAGAAAATCAGATACCTACCTACTAATAAATTGATATTCAATTTTAACATAGTAGGTTAATAATTAGGAACAATTTTCTTTAAAAGAAACTAATAATTATAAATTGTTTGAATGTCTGAAGAGACAAAAAGAAACTACAAAAATGTTTTGTCATATAAAGCAAAGCAACGATATCTAGTAACAGTTTATGTAAATTGTGTTAGTAATTAACTGGTTTTACGCTAGATGGCGTCATTTCTTGCTTCACACGATTTTGTTTTTAACTATCCATGCAATTTTACAGCCCACTGTACATTGGATTTTGGGAAAAAGCTGCGCAAATAGCGAAAAACCCTGCCTTCTAAACTAGGGGAACCCTGTGATCTAGGAGTCTGTGTTCTACTGTAACCTTGAGAGAGAATGAATTCAGAGTTTGAAACAATGAAGCTGAAGATGATGTTGAAAATAACAACAACAGAAGTGAGAAAACGGAGCCGTGCTTGTATTAGAAATCACGGACAACATTTTGAACATGAAACATAAATAAATTAAATTCAAATGTTGTTTTATTTAGTCTGCCAAAAATTTAAAATTTCTCCCTCAAATTGGTTTTTAGGTCCTAATTTCATTAACCCTTTAACCGCCATCACCGTAATATTACGTGTTGTAAGAATAATACTGCCGTACATTGTTTAAAATACGGTTAAACCCATAAAGTAGTTTCAGAGATATCGGACAAAAACCTGCGAAATGATGTCTCTTCCAAACGAATAAAGATATAAAAATCTTTCTAAGAGACAAATGTCACTGGTTTATCAACGATTTTTTTTTGGGGTATGAAAACTGAAAACATCTTTCAGTCTTACAAATATAACATAAATTTGAGGAATAGCTGTTAAATAATAAAGTAAACTGTAAAAAATATGTTACTTAACGGTTCACACCCGCTCTATATCTCGGAAAGTAAAAGTCGTACAGTAATGGGACCCAGCACAAAAGATAGAGAATTTTTCAAAACGTAATGTGTGATTCAAAACTAAAAAATGGCAGTTTGAGGCTTAACCGTGTTTTAAGTAACGTACGGCAGAATACCTCAGTCGCCACGTCGGAATATTACGTAAAACTCCTGTCATTTAAAAATTGTTCAAAAGATATTGAATTTGCTTACTAAATCTTAGTATACTTCGTGTTAATACTTTATTTTAAACAGTACTAGATACATATTTTAGCTAATTAAATGAAATAATTAATAGTTCTCAATTCGTGACACGTCTAAATATCAACCTACTTCGCCGAACCCGTGATTTCACGTAGACTAGTGTTGTACCACATATGAAACTCCTGATGCTAAATTAATAACAAACATCCTGTTTTTTATCAAACTATCAACTAAACATTCATTCAAATTTCATAGTTTATTAACGATTTAATTATTTATTAAAAACCGAATAAGCTTAAGTACAAAATCGTAATAAAAAAGTGTAGAAATCAACAAAGAAATATAAATTACCGACTTATGCCAGTACGTCACTAGTGCAGACGATCCGCGAACGCCGTCGCCGTAATTTTACGTGCGGCTCAAGGTCAACTATAGTCATATTTTGAATAAACGTCAGTTGCGCTAGCGCCATCGCCGTGATAACACGTGCTCTCTTTATTATTATTTCTAAACTAGTGTCGAGAAGTTGTCGATAATGTTATACGACGACGAAGAACTATTAAATATATTGCAGCAATCAATTAATGATATTAGTAGTAGTGGCAGATCAACGGATAGTGATAATGAATCGGTAAATCACTTATTTGTTTTTCTAGTCTGTTTATTTATCCTACAGTCAAAAAGACAGCTAGATAATAATAATATGTATATTTACCTATTTATTTTGTTTTAAAGAAAAAATAAAGTTGATTTAGTTATTTTATTTGTTGTTAATATTATGTCCCAATATTTTAACACTTTATACATTAATCGTAATAAACAGATCAAATTTTTACATTTATGTCATTTTTAAATGTCATGCTGTAATTTTTGTCCGCAGGATAATAGACTAGATAACGTATGTTTGAAAAAAGAAAAGGAATAAACCTTTGATTAAAAATAAGTAAGTTTTATTTATTTCATTAGTTTGTTTATCGATAACTATATTTTACAACACTATGCAAAATTGTACCTAAAGGTTGCTGGCGCTAGATGCACTCCACGCGAATTATGACATGGCGGTTAAAGGGTTAATTTGTAAGATATCCGCGTAAATGTTACCTCAATAGAAAAAGCGATTATCAAGCATGTTTTCAAAAAGGTTTGAACAAAAAAAGCACGCTCCGTTTTTTTTAAAATAAGGTTTACAAAACATATTTATGAATTTTAAAATGTTTTATGAACTTTAAATGTCTGTAAAAAAAATGTCTAACGACACAGAGGCCTAAAATATGTTTTGCTAGATTACTTACACATTACTTTAATTAAATACAATAAAAATAAATTCGTTTATCATTCAATTTGGCCATAAATAAGTAGTTTAGTTAAAACTTTGGGAATTTTCGAAAAAATTCTTAAGAAATTGGTAAAAAAAAAGTGGTAAGACTTCGTCTAAGACAACCATGGCTTAAATGGTTCTGAATTGCCTGTACTATCTTCGCCTTAAAGCTTTGCACCCATCTTCCAATCACCCTGTATATGTCAATGCTTGCCTACTAAAATTACGTCAATTTACGTCAGGCGCTGATTAATTTGACAGGACTAAACTAAAAATATCTTGTGTCCTTTTCTCAATGAAATAAAAAGAAAAAGATGCATTGAACTTAAATTTAGTTTAGTTTATGAACAACAGAATCGGCACCATTGTTTTAGGTTATAAATAAAAACCACACAAAGTAATGTTGTCTTTTATTTTTGCAGCTGATGACTGTAGAAAAAGATGGTTACGAATCCGGGAAAACTACTTCAGATCTGTGAAGCGGGTCAAGAGACAAGCCAATGAGGCGGTGTATCAAGCAGACCGACCAGCACATGAGAAGCTGCTGTCATTCCTCAACCCGACTTTTGAAACTATGACGACTGTGCTCGACTCTGATAAAGAAGCACCGGAATCAGAGAACGACGATTCAAGTGATGGCGATAATAGCTTGTCTGAAGAAAAACATAGTTCAGATTTTAGTGACAGTTCATCTAGTGATGACATTCAGGGTCTCACGACACAGGCAGTAGACGCGGCACCAGCTCCGGGACAGCAGCACCTCGAACATGACGACATCGTAGACTTCTTTGTTGAGCTCGGGGAATCCGTAAAGGACTTTCCCGAAGGCCTTAGAATTCATGTTAAGCGCGAAGCTTTTAAAATTGTAACCGATGCAGAAGAAATGTTGTATCATCAAAAGATAAAGGAAGAATTTGAGATGAATATGTCTAGGAAACACGAATAAATTGGAAACTATTTTTATAAAACAAGACTTGTCTTAAGACTGACGTTTCACCAGCAGGGCTAGCACGGCTAAAAAGGGGAGAGAGAAAAATCGGGGACAAAACCATCTCTTTCCCATTTTCTCTCTCCTTTCAGCTAGCACGGTGACGCATAGAGACAAGTTTTTCCACGGGTATAAACTTTGTCTCCGTTAGTGTTGCTATATTAGGAAAAATTATATTCCCGGTATAACCCGAACAAATTATGATTACATGACAACCGATACTTCTTAAAAATGGTTAAAGTGACAGTAATATTTAGTCTAATTATAACAGGCTTGTTTGATGTACTCTGTGCTTGTTTGTTTCTCTTCTGTCAATGTCAAATGCTTAAAATTATTTTTTTCATTAAATTTCATTTAAAATTCAAAGTTACCTACACCACATTCGATCTTCAAAAACGGCACACTAACGCATACATAAACAACGCACGTTACGTTTAGACGTCACATTTGGATGGCATGATTCAATTATCGCGGGCGAAAAAGAGACAAATATAATTTGCGACAGTACGTCGCGTCGTCGTCTCGTGTACTAGAAACTGAGACACTGAGGTCCATGGGTCCAACTTAGTCACTTGACTTCGCTTACTGACACCTTATAACCTATCTACACCTTTTTACACTTATAATATCATTGCCTTTATCTACAATATTTACAGTCATTATTACGAATAATTGTTATCATTGTTTCATATTACGAATTCGTCGCAATGAGCGATAAACTTATTAATTCTAAAAATTCTTCGAAATTCCTCATCGGGAATTTCAAACGGGTTGCTTGCATCCCTAATCGTAATCGTATGTTGGGATATCGTTAATTACATACATCGTTTATGTAACTGCGAGACATTTTTTTCTTTTTATTTCCAAAATATCTTGTCCTCACCCAACAATGATATTATAAGTGTAAAAAGTCACCCAAGATTGCAAGGGAGATGTTTGTCTTCAATAAATGTCAAAAGTGGACAAATTCCCCTCTCATATCCATGTCGTGCTAGCTCCCGAGACAAATTGGGACTTTAGTCCACTCTTAACTGTCAAAAAGAGATAAAATAATTTTGTCCCTCAGCAAAGTCAAAGTCAAGTCAAATCATTTATTTCAAAGCACATTAAAGGCACTTTTGAACGTCAAAAAAAAACTAAATAGAAATGATTCTAGTAGCAAAGGGGAGAATTTTCGTTTTGTCTTCTGTCAAGGAGACAAAGGGTGGAGAAAACGGGTTTGTCCACCCATCGTGCTAGGCCTGCAGAAGACATCAGTGACTCTCAGTGGCGGCACGAGCATTGTTGCCACTGCCCAAGTACTGTCCGAGCCCATCGTTGTTAGTAAGTGGCTTATGCTGATAACATAAAATAATTTTATATTTAAAGGACTATACTCATTTGTATAAATTCACCATTATACACTTGAAACGTTCGATAAAACTAGTAGATAATCTAGATTGACAACCATAGTTCCACACACAAGAACTCGGAAAATAACAAATCGTCATGTCATGTTGTCGAGAGCTCGACACTGCACCTGCGCCCGCGCGCCCGTGGCCGGGTTGATGAACATTGTGAACCTTACAGATAGCATGGAATTGCAAGGAAAAAGCCCACAAAGAGATTGCGGGATGAGCTGGACTCCTTTCTAAAGGATTGGCCCACAATCTAAATAAAATCAATCAATAATAAATTATTAATAGACTCGCTCGCCGGATAAATCTATACTGAATACTTATAATAAATCTGTAGAAGTGAACATTCTTTACATTGAAAATATCAAAAAAATAAATGGCAGGGGGTGTTACTAGACCGACACCGAACCCAAAAATGTGATTAAAAAATGTTTTGTCTGTCTGTCTGTTCAGGCATCACGCAAAAACTACCGGTGCGATTACGATGAAACTTGGTATAATTATTCTTTAATATCCTGAGCACCACACTGGGTACTTTTTATCTCGGAAAAGTATATACAATAAAAAAACAAACTTAATTTTGCGATTCGAGCCCTAGACCCGAGTACTGTATCAACCGCAAATAATAAGTTTGTCGTAGGTTACGTCACCCGCAGTGGAGTTCACTAAGGGGCGCTGCACACGGCTAAGATACTATAATATTTTATCTTAAGATACAATATCACTCGCCATACAATTCAATGGACTATCACACACGACGAAGATATAATCTATATTATACATATACGAGTATATGGTACCTACTAATAATAAAGCTGAAGAGTTTGTTTGTTTGAACGCGATAATCTCTGGCACTACCGGTCAGATTTGAAAAAATCTTTTTGCATTTGATAGCCCAATTCTTGAGGAAGGCTATTTAATAAGCAAAAAGAAAAAAGTCAGAATGAACGCTAAGCGAATACGAAGTGTTGCGACGGGGTGGGGGTACAAGTGATTTCACGCGGACGAAGTCGCGGGCAGAAGCTAGTATAATTATAAAAGTGGAATACTAACAATTATCGTCGCCATGCAGGGTTGTGTGTGGAACTGTGGCCGCGATATAGGACCTTATTGCTAGAATACAGTTCGAAAAGGGGTGAAAGTGTACGTCGGTGCGTGATGCACGCCGTACCTACAGTTCCCGGCCGTGTACGTGGTACAGCACAACAAGTAGGTATAGCACATAGAGTTTCATAAAGTTTGACTTTGTAGAGAGCGCCGTGTCTGGTCCTCATTCCTGAAAGTCTCTAAAGCTCGATCAACTGAATGTGCAGTATTTTTATCTCAGTTTTTTCGAGAAATTTTCTGAAATACAAACTTATTTTTGCAGTCGATCAAATTAATGATGTGCAATATGCATGCGTAAATATTCAAAAAAACAACGTAGCGCGCCGCGCCGCGCTTGGCTGTGACGCCACTCAGTGCATAATAAGGTATGCGCGCACTACGAAAATAAATCGTTGCGAAGATAAAAAATTAAATTTAAAATTAAAAAAACCCCCGACTCAAAATAATAATAAAATTAAATGTAATTGGAAAAGGATCAAATAATTTAACAACCCTAGGTAACGAGACTAAAACAGATAAATTCATATGGCAGTCGGGGGTCCTCTTAGAATAGAAGGTGTTCCACACAACGGTCCCCCGACTTCCGACGACACCCCGTCGTTTTTGCGTCGGGTCAATCTGTAGACAATACTAATACAGTGTGAGTCTTCATAATGTGCACATATCGAAATGAGGGAAACTAAGCTTAATTTTATCGACGGAAAAAATATTTAAAAAACTCTAAAAAAAATTTTTTGTAGTATTTTTACGTAAAATACCATGTTTATAACTCAATCACAACATTTCCTATCAACTGCTAAAGAAAGGCCTTGCCTTACTTTAGCAGGTAAAGATCCTTATAATATTTTTTTATTTTTTCAAATATTTTTTCCGTCGATAAAATTAAGCTATGTTTCCCTCATTTCGTTATGTGCACATTATGAAGACTCACACTGTATACTAGAGTCCGCGCACTGCGGAAAAAAATCGCTTGAGAATTCGCTTGAAAAATTTTCGTGTTTGCGATTTTTACCGCAAACCGCAACGATTAAAATCGTAGTGCGCGCATAGCCTTAGAGAAGGTCCACTTTATTGGCTACACGTATCATAATCATAACTGAAGGTGTTCTATGCTTGAGACTGTCCCGGATCGCATGATATATCGAACTTTAGAACGAGACTTCCTCACATCACAGGCATGTGTAGCAGAGATAGAAGACCGGTATCTCTATGCAGAAATCACTCTGCAAAGCGGCACTTTAATAACTTCCATAGCCAATGCGCAAGCGATTGCCACTCGTCTAGGCTCCAGGAAAGGTCGGATGGCTGTGCAAGCCTGTCAAGTTAGTATACTTACCCGCTACCGATCCGTGCCCGCTACGGATATCTATGGTATCAGCAATAAGCGGCTAAGAAAACACTGTCAACAAAAACACACTCTGAGATAAAATTACTGTAAGTATTTAACAAAATACAGTAATTTTATCAATTGCAGTACTGAAAACTTGCTTTCAAATGTTTCAAAATGTTACTAGGATATATCTGACATTCGGGCGATCAGTCACCGCGTCACCGCACACCTCTACTTGGATATATCTGACCTCCGGGCGGTCAGTCACCACACACCTCTACGACATTCCTACTTGTAGCGTTTCGGTTACTCTTATACTCGGCTGGAGGATGATTTGTTCACTAATTTGATGGATCCTCCCCTGGCTCCCCAATGCCCCCCGCCCCCCGCCCCCCGTTCCTCGCTAAGTGAACCGGCTCATTATTTGTTTAGTAAATAACGTGCTTCGGCGGTAATACACAAGTAGCGCACGTTGCTTATGGCTATGTAGGTACACAGCCGCTAACTTATGTCTTGCAAATTGTTTGGAGCAGGCTCCCGTTCGTCCCTGACTTCCACCGACTGATGAGGTTGATGACCGTTCTGTTCCTACCTACCTGTGTCGTCATAATTATGATCGTGATGTATGGATGAGATATGCGTCTTTACTAAATGTACTTGTGGAAACTCCCCATGGTTTTGGTCGGGTATAGTTAGCATGAGGGTTTCGGAATTTCTAACTACTAAATGTACAGTTCGCTGCAGAGAAATAGATACCCCCTTGGTATTGTAATGTAACGTAAGTGGCGTGTTGGTCTAATGGTTGACACTGCGGCTTGGCAATGCGATGGTCACGAGTTCAAATCCGCGGATGGGAAGATTTTTTTTCTTTATTATATTTATTTATTTACTTACCCTTTTTTTTAGTTTCAAATGGAGGTTTGTAATAAAAGCTAGGCATTTTGATAAACAATATTCATTTATTTTTCTAATTACATTTCTAGGACTTCATGGAATCCACTTCCTGGTTGAGTATACAGTTTTCTATCCGTTTAGGGTTATTTACTTAGAATATTAACTAAACACAAAATAGATAGGTACCCAGGTTTTTTAGAACGTTTAAAATTAGATAACGGTTCGTTTGTAGATATTTCTAAAAACATAACTACAATAATATTTATTTATTTAAAGTTGTGAAAACATATTTATTTTCTATACTCTGTATGATCTATCGGAAAAAAGCCTGGTTAAAAAATGAAATGTTGTCATTTATGCCCTTCTTTGTGTCGGTGAATTAAAGAGAAAGAACCAACATGCTAAACTATAACATTATAGCAATATACATCTTTCTCTTTTATCACATTTTCTGATAACCCTTATTTAACACAATTACACAAAATTAGAAAAATATGTGAGGTCAGCGCATCGTTAACACATTACGAGACTAAGTACCTACTTGTAAACAAGAGTAACTGGATTATTAATAAAGGTGGTTTTTGATTAACTACGAGATAATGATCCCACAAATATTGGGAATTATTAACACTTGCTCATAGATGTTCCAATGCAATTTTATCACATAAATTACACAATCAATCTGCCGAGTAAATTGCCTATTAACAACGTCAACTGTCTGTCAGTCTTCTTGAAGTCTGCACTTGAACGCGTAGTGTTGAAGGGTGCCACCAATGATATTCTTGAAGTCTGCACTTGAACGCGTAGTGTTGAAAGGTGCCACCAATGATATTCTTGAAGTCTGCACTTGAACGCGTAGTGTTGAAGGGTGCCACCAATGATATTCTTGAAGTCTGCACTTGAACGCGTAGTGTTGAAGGGTGCCACCAATGATATTCTTGAAGTCTGCACTTGAACGCGTAGTGTTGAAGGGTGCCACCAATGATATTCTTGAAGTCTGCACTTGAACGCGTAGTGTTGAAGGGTGCCACCAATGATATTCTTGAAGTCTGCACTTGAACGCGTAGTGTTGAAGGGTGCCACCAATGATATTTTTGAAGTCTGCACTTGAACGCGTAGTGTTGAAGGGTGCCACCAATGATATTCTAATAATATCATTGGGTGCCACTGAATGAACTTTCACAATATTAGGTACCTACGTTGTCGCTCCGATTCATTACTTTATGCAATTGGGCGAGGGTCTTGGCGATCACATTTCACATCACCCGTCGTTTGATACCTTTATATGCATCTACGAACTGGTTTTCTCTGTAATGAAAATAATAATATTATAAATACTACATAAAAAAATCCAACTTGTAAGTAATAAAAATAATGCAACATGATTGCATCAATAAATAGGTATAATTATGTGTAAGTAGTAGGTAACGTAAATCTTACCGTTATGTATCTCGTGCTATTTTCTTTAGGCTTTGTTCCTGTTCCCAGATAACAACAATTTAAGCCTTCAAAAAAGTTGTTAATCGAACCATACCATCGGTTAATAAAATAAACTGGTCAAAAACTTAATAAATTGGATAATATTACGACGAAGATAATTACACACAAGCGGATCGGATCGAAAACGAAACCATTCGAAAAGTAGATAATTATACCCTCAATCACAGTTTAGTAAATAAGGCGAAGAAGTATTCTAAATTACTCGCAGTTAAACAGCAGTTAAGTTTCTGATGTAAAATGACGGTAGTGCAACAATCGGAATCAACACATTATAATCAACCAAACAAGAAATCTATGCTAATTTCAACCTTATCTTATAGTTAATAGAGGAGTAGCTTATTGCATTTTGTAAAACAAGACGGTAAGGTGCTAGTATCTGGGGGCACGGGAGTGCCCCCGCCAAGACGAGCCAAGCGAAGCGCAAGGGCACTACCTACCTTTTCTCGAAGCACTTCGTCGTATTTTTGATATACCAGATAAACAAAATTTTCGGGATATGATGTCAGTGGTTGACTTATTAAACCTATAAAGTTTCAATTGCATAGCTCTTATACTTTAGATTTTATTGATATCTAAAATACCCCGATTTCGTCACTGACTCACTTACTCACTGATTCACTGACTCACTGATGATCATCAATATTCTAAGGTTCTTCCTGAAGTCCTAGAAAGCTGAAATTTGGTATGTAGGCTAGTAATAGTACACAAACAACAAAAAAACTCTAAAACTTGGAACTTTTACCCTCCAACCCCTTAAACTAAGGGATGGAAGTTTGTACGAGACGTCCGCAAATTTTGATGCTAGAGTTCTGAAAATTGATATAGAGACTCCTTGTAATAAATAATAAAATACATATTTCAGGAATTTTAGAAAAGAACCCCAAAAAAAAAATTTATTTCATAAGCACGCCAAAAAGTTATCAGATCTCATGTAGAGCCAAGCTTCTAAATCTACACGCCCTAACTTCCTCTCCCATAGACAAAATTACGAAAAATAAAATACTGAGCCGTGGAACGTGCTTGCTGTCACAATTTTTTCCGGGTCTAGATCAGGACGGGTTCAAAAAGCGGATGTGCACACGAGGCAGAATCGCGGACGCTCTCACGCGAGCGGATATAGGGACTCCTTGCAATAAATAATAAAATACATATTTCAGGATTTTTAGTAAAGAACACCCCAACCCCCTAAAAAAAATTCTTTTTTTTTCATAAATATGAATATTCTGAAGTCCTAGAAAGCTGAAATTTGGTATGTAAGCTAGTAATAGTACAAAAACAACAAAACAATTCTAAAACTTGGAACTTTTACAAAAATCATGAAACTTTCAAAAAGATGTGAAATCCCACCAAAAACATTTTCATGTAAAATGTTGCCAAGACGAGACCACATATGGCTCGCACTGCCAAAAAGTTATCAGATTTCATGTAGAGCCAAGCTTCTAACTCTACACGCCCTAACTTCACAAACTCTACACCTTAGTCAAAATATGTGGCTTGGCCGTTTCGCTACCATCACATGGGCGTAAGGTGAAAAATTTATTCACTGTTCATTACTTTTCTGTTATACAATTGTTTTTGTAGTAACGAAACGGCCAAGCCTCATATTTTGACTAAGGTGTAGAGTTTGTGAAGTTAGGGCGTGTAGAGTTAGAAGCTTGGCTCTACATGAGATCTGATAACTTTTTGGCAGTGCGAGCCATATGTGGTCTCGTCTTGGCAACATTTTACATGAAAATGTTTTTGGTGGGATTAAATATAACACGGAAGTTGAAATTTAAACCTTAACATCTAGTAGATTAGACCGTTAATAACCTTGTTCGATAAAAGGAGTAATGCTATTCAAATTTTCGTTAAGGTTGATAACTGAGCCAATAGCCGAGTGGTATAAGTCTTGTACCTAGTAACCCGTTATCATCCATAGGTTACTACTGTCACTATTTTCGTTGTCAGTTTGTCACCCATAAGCATAAATTAATGCATTTTCTGCAAATGCAGAATATTGCCCTTCCAAACTGCTGAAGAATTCACGAAGTTAACTCCGATTGTTTGTGTTGTCTCATTAGATCAACAAAATGATTGGTCGGTTATGCAACAATATTGTTGATTACAAAATGCAAGTAGGTACTAAGCTACTCTGTTATTTCTTCAGCTAATTCTGAATTTAGTTTTAAGAAACACGGATTTCCGAGATTCCTCGGAGATCCGCCGTTAACTCCTTCTCAAACTAGATGGCGCTACTAGTGTCGTTCGGAGAAAAGTAACAAACAGAACAGCGATGTCCATAGCAACTGAAGCGAAACTGACGGCATCGAGTAATAAGCGAAGCTGCGCTATTTATAGCAAGTAGGTACCAGGGACACAATGTCATGTAAGTTAAGGGAACTACCCGCTTAACGGTGGAGTTTCTTGCCCATTCTTCTCCATACGAAATCTACCTTTTCGAATGGGCGACTAGAATCATTTCTATTTAGTTTTTTTTTTGACGTTCAAAAGTGCCTTTAATGTGCCTATTTGAAATAAATGATTTGACTTTGACTTTAACAAACAGTACCTAATTAACTTCATGAATATAGTGTTAATCGCGTGGAGTGTCGCACTGCCGCGTGGGAGTCCTTTGTAAATGTAAACTCATGTTCATTTGAAGAGGGACGTCGACCTCCGTACTACGCGCATCGTGTTGTCATGCATATTGAAAGATCTGGTATTGTCTTCTAAGTTAGCGTAGTGTTGAGCACTGAAAGTACTGAAACTGAACAGAGTATTGAGTGGAGCGAGCGAGTAAGGGTCAGTTCACACCGAGACGCGAAACGACGCGCAGTTTTCAAGATAGAAATACAATTACAGACCTTATCTACTACACAAAAAGGTACACAATTCAGTGAGCTACGCCGCGCGGCTTCGGCGCCGCGCTGCGTAGCTCGACGTAGTAGGTAGACACTGAATTGTGTACCTTTTAGGGTCAGTTCACACCGAGACGCGACGCGACGCGCAGTTTTCAAGATAGAAATACAATTACAGACCTTATCTACTACACAAAAAGGTACACGATTCAGTGAGCTACGCCGCGCGGCGGCGGCGCCGCGCTGCGTAGCTCGACGTAGTAAGTAGACACTGAATTGTGTACCTTTTAGTGTAGTAGATAAGGTCTGTAATTGTATTTCTATCTAGAAAACTGCGCGTTGCGTCGCGTCTCGGTGTGAACTGACCCTTAGTGTAGTAGATAAGGTCTGTAATTGTATTTCTATCTTGAAAACTGCGCGTCGCGTCGCGTCTCGGTGTGAACTGACTTAACACTGCATACACACACAACGTACTCGTAATATCAACCTTAGTTCTAATTCATAAAAATCAAAATCTATTATAAACATCGAGCAAGACGAAGATTTAGCTCACAGGTATGGCCGTATGGACGCCTGGACGGTATGTAAACAAAGAATGACGAAGAAAATTGAGCTCTGTTACTGAAAAATAGAAATTATAATTCAGGTAGAAAGTATTTTTTTCCAACTTTTTCGGAGGCTATTTGTGCGAACAATGTGCTGTTACAGCAGTTACTAGGTACAAAGAACTGTGCGGATCAGCCCTGTGTCGGGGAGTTAGAGTTGAGAATACATTGGCGCTAGAGTTAGAGATAATGAGGTGATGTTTGTTAATCAGTGAGTGAGGAGTCCAAGTGACGTGGCGAGAAGGCAATGAACTGGAACCGACGGAAACCGAAACATTCCGCAGAGCCCGCACTCCGTACTTCACGAAGCGTTGAATAATCATTTAAAATTAATATGCCTGTTAATATTGTTACCACGGAATAGATAAGTAAGGTATATATTCCGTGATTGTTACATTAGGCGATTGAAATTCCAAAAATAGAGTACCTAAGTTTTATTGATAAGTATTAATGTATTGATAAAGAGTTAAAAAATATTCAGTTCAGCAGTGTCGTCACAAAGTAGACAAACGGGTGTCGTTGTATAACGTGAAGCGTATTCAGTCGGAAGCTGTGCTTCTATAAGAGATGAGCTCATATTGGCTCGCCAGTTTGTCTACACCTACCTGTTTGTTTACGTGTGTGTGTGTGTGCGTGACAGTTGGCAACTTGCATCGCAAATTCGCGACACAATACTGTCATCTAAATCAGCTCACTGCGACAAAATAATGTAGCGCGCGAGTCGCGGGGGTACGGGAGGCTGGGGGGAGGGGGTACTCTAGTTTATTTACCATGACCGCTGCCCTTGCCCTTTTAATGCATCTGTCAGAAAGCTTGTTACTTTGCTAGTGGTCTTAAATTAAGTCGTGTCGATAACCGCGCAAAAAAGGTACCAAATCATTGTATTTTCAATTTAAAAATTGGACAGATAACCTCAGTAAGTACGTAGTGTACGCCGTACGGTCAGGGAATAGAGAATGTTTAGGAATTTGATAATCAACTTAAATGGTCTATTCATTCTGATAGCAACAATTCGTGTGAAATACTCGTAGCTATAACACGGTAATTGTGCAAACAACACATTTCCCTGACTGTCCATTAAATTCGACTATCAGGCGCGCGTCGCCGGCGGCGTTGCGTGCCGTGGACGCGTGCGCCGTGGACGGGTGCGCCGTTCACCTGT
Organism: Oligia latruncula; assembly: GCA_948474745.1. Taxonomy (NCBI): domain Eukaryota; kingdom Metazoa; phylum Arthropoda; class Insecta; order Lepidoptera; family Noctuidae; genus Oligia; species Oligia latruncula. The sequence continues at coordinate 17,898,422 of OX419702.1, read as the reverse complement.
GACCCGCGCGGCCCGCGCCTGCGACTGCGCGCGGGCGGAGGTCACCCATCCATCATACAATCACACAATCTCAACTATTGTGTGACTGTGCGGCACTTCCCACCCAGCACAGTCACTAGCATCACGTCCACGCGCCTGCGCCTGTGCCGCATAATGCTCGCTTCGTTATTATGTATTATGTTGAGTACCTACAGTACCTGCACAGGACAGTCGGATAAGTAGCTGGTTGGTGTTGCAAACTCAAAAACTCAAACTCAAACTCAAATCATTTATTTCAATTAAACCTTGTACAGGCACTTTTGAATTGTCAAAATTAAATAGTCTGTCAGTTAGTCAGAAAGTTGAAGCTAGTTGCCCCATGGACGTAATATATAGAAGTAACTCTATATATTACGTCCATGAGTTGCCCATTCCAAAGCGTAGATCTCTATGGAGAAGAACGGGCAAGAAACTCCATGGACACTCTTTTAAATCAAGATATTACAAAATCCTGGGTACATTATTCTTGTTGCTTCTATATGTGAGAACAATGTAAAAAAGACAGAAATGAAGAAACAATTCAAGACATAAGATTAAAAATAAGCCTTGCTTGCTTGCTACACTCACAAACGTGTTCTTATATCAAGTCTGTACCTACTTATATCAAGTCTATACCTACTTATCAGGCCGTCTCTTTATAAAGCATTATTTGCGGAGCTGCTAAATGAGCTGCCAAGTGAGAAAATATTCATATGAGACGTGATGGGTATCGATATCTAAACATGATACAACATGGGTCAACCGCCGTAGACCAGGTACCTAGTGTTGTTACTTACTAAACATGATACAACATGGGTCAACCGCCGTAGACCAGGTACCTAGTGTTGTTACTTACTAAACATGATACAACATGGGTCAACCGCCGTAGACCAGGTACCTAGTGTTGTTACTTACTAAACATGATACAACATGGGTCAACCGCCGTAGACCAGGTACCTAGTGTTGTTACTTAATAAACATGATACAACATGGGTCAACCGCCGTAGACCAGGTACCTAGTGTTGTTACTTACTTGAAAACTACAAAAAAACTGATATATATATGTATACCTACATAATATTTATTTATTTAATACTTCAATCACTAATTGTGTGATGCAGAGACAAACAGTAGTAGGTAGGTGCAATCATGAAAATTGAGGAATAAATATTTTAAATATAAAGATACGCATAATGATAACGGTATCTTAACAAGATAAAACAAAGAAATAGTAACTGATTGTCGTAACTCATACTTCAAGTAATCCAAAGACCCAAAGAAAAAAAAAGCATCATGTGAAGGAAAGTTGAAGATTCGTAAAAATTACCGGTCAGGTCCACTGCCTCGCGCTCCTATGCAGCTATGGGCTCAGCGTGGCGTCCGGTCTGCTGAATCCTGTTAAACTTACCTGTCAGGTCATGTCCACTGCCTCGCGCTCCTATGCAGCTATGGGCTCAGCGTGGCGTCCGTTCTGCTGAATCCTGTTAAACTTACCTGTCAGGTCATGTCCACTGCCTCGCGCTCCTATGAAGCTATGGGCTCAGCGTGGCGTCCGTTCTGCTGAATCCTGTTAAACTTACCTGTCAGGTCATGTCCACTGCCTCGCGCTCCTATGCAGCTATGGGCTCAGCGTGGCGTCCGTTCTGCTGAATCCTGTTAAACTTACCTGTCAGGTCATGTCCACTGCCTCGCGCTCCTATGAAGCTATGGGCTCAGCGTGGCGTCCGTTCTGCTGAATCCTGTTAAACTTACCTGTCAGGTCATGTCCACTGCCTCGCGCTCCTATGCAGCTATGGGCTCAGCGTGGCGTCCGTTCTGCTGAATCCTGTTAAACTTACCTGTCAGGTCATGTCCACTGCCTCGCGCTCCTATGAAGCTATGGGCTCAGCGTGGCGTCCGTTCTGCTGAATCCTGTTAAACTTACCTGTCAGGTCCCGTCCACTGCCTCGCGCTCCTATGCAGCTATGGGCTCAGCGTGGCGTCCGTTCTGCTGAATCCTGTTAAACTTACCTGTCAGGTCATGTCCACAGCCTCGCGCTCCTATGCAGCTATGGGCTCAGCGTGGCGTCCGTTCTGCTGAATCCTGTTAAACTTACCTGTCAGTCTGTCAGGTCCCGTCCACTGCCTCGCGCTCCTATGCAGCTATGGGCTCAGCGTGGCGTCCGATCTGCTGAATACTGTTAAACTTACCTGTCAGGTCCCGTACACTGCCTCGCGCTCCTATGCAGCTATGGGCTCAGCGTGGCGTCCGTTCTGCTGAATCCTGTTAAACTTACCTGTCAGGTCCGGTCCACTGCCTCGCGCTCCTATGCAGCTATGGGCTCAGCGTGGCGTCCGTTCTGCTGAATCCTGTTAAACTTACCTGTCAGGTCATGTCCACAGCCTCGCGCTCCTATGCAGCTATGGGCTCAGCGTGGCGTCCGTTCTGCTGAATCCTGTTAAACTTACCTGTCAGTCTGTCAGGTCCCGTCCACTGCCTCGCGCTCCTATGCAGCTATGGGCTCAGCGTGGCGTCCGATCTGCTGAATACTGTTAAACTTACCTGTCAGGTCCCGTACACTGCCTCGCGCTCCTATGCAGCTATGGGCTCAGCGTGGCGTCCGTTCTGCTGAATCCTGTTAAACTTACCTGTCAGGTCCGGTCCACTGCCTCGCGCTCCTATGCAGCTATGGGCTCAGCGTGGCGTCCGGTCTGCTGAATCCTGCTAAACTTCACTACACATTTTTTCCACAGGTGCTAGTTAATGTTATTGTTCGTATCTTGAGGGGATTGTAGAAGAAGATCACAGAAGGACCATATCTTATTAGAAAAAGTTTATAGCGCGCGGAGCGCGGCACTTGTACACGTTGAGATGATTAGTTCAAGTGGAAAGACACACGGAAATGCGGCGCCACTGTGCTCATCAGTAGACCAATCGGAATACTCAGCGCATCGGAATAGGCGATGAACAGAATTTCAACTCATTCAAATCTTATACCTTTTAATACCTTTTCCATTATACATAAAAGCTTATAAACTAGTTGTGGTGGGGAAATGCTATCAAAAAATCCCTAATATTTAATGCGGTAGGTAATACCTGCGGTAGGTACCTTATAAGATAACGGTATGTAAAGCCAGAGACACATTACTGTGTCGTGTTGTGTCGTAACTCGGGAGTCGGGATACACCAATCAAACGAATCTGTTCAGGACTACGTCAAATTACAACGAGTTTTGACTGGCTAACACTGCGTCAGAAGGCGTCACGACACGCCACGACACGTAAGTATGTTTCCGCCATAACACATCATCAGATATTCTCTTTACGATACTAAGTAGTAAATAATCATAATCATCATAATCAGCCTATAACGTTCCCACTGCTGGGACACAGGTCACACAGGCCTCCTCTCGATGAGAGGGAGTAGGCCATAATCCACCACGCGGGCCCAGTGCGGGTTGGTAGATGTCACATACCTACATGTCTTCGAATTTTTGGTTTTAAGTCATGTAATATAAGTAGTACCTACTTACATATAATATAAAATATGTCGAAGATGGATTGTCAAATCATCTGTTTTACATAATCGCTAGGCGCTAGCAACAGCTGAACGATGTTTTTCATAATTACTGAACTTTAACACGCAGAATTGCATAAACGTTTTGCATTTCTCAATGCAGCGCACAGCGCGGCGGGTCAACGATTAGAGGCAATGTGAAACAGCGTGAAATGAAACGTCACATCGTAGATTTTAATTCTAAATTTTGCCAACAACAATAATGGCGTCTGAAACAGAAATCAATAAAACAAGTTATATGAGTAAAATAAAAAATAGTAACCCAAGTGAAAACAGTGATTTTAGGCTAGGTATAATCATTAAAAATTATCAGAGTTTTATGAAAGTCAGTCATAAAAATACTAAATAGACAAGTAGGTAACTCCGACTAATTTGGTCACAGTTCTAACCAAAATTAATAAGTTAAGGCCCTAGCTTAGTTACTGCAGTTAGCATTAGAAGCCACACCAAACGTCTTTCAGTTGTTGGGTTGTCGACACTCCGTCCAGGTTCTCTAGAACACGTCTCTGGAGCATGTCCTGTGTGTTCGATGGGATTGAGGTCTGGCGATTGTGCAGGCCACGGCAACACCCGGATGTTTTCCATTGCCAAGTACTCTCTGGTTCTCCGAGCTGTGTGCGAACGCGCATTGTCATGCATCAGCATGAAATCTGAGCCAAGACTTTGTGCAAATGGGTGATCATATAAGGCCCGAGGACTTTCAGCGTTTATATTGCCATCTACAAAAACGAGCTCATTTCGTGTGTTCTTCATAATACCCGCCCATACCATCACTGTGGAGCCACTGTAAGGGTGCACTTCCTGGACGCATCTCAGCCGGAAGAGAAGAAGTACGCTACGAGAAGTCGTATTAGGCCTAAATCCAAACCGGGACTCATCGTTAAATAAAAAATTATCCCATTGCTCCTGGGTCCATGTCAAGTGTTCCCTACACCATTCGTTTCGACAGGCGCGTTCCCCATGGCGTATAGGTGGGCACCTAATTGGGCGTCGTGCTCGTAGGCCGTATTCATGCAGCCTATTTCTCACGGCTTGGTGGCTAACAACATCACCGCTTGAGAAGTTGCTGCGGTACAGACTAAATGGAAGTCTCTTTTCAGGCGAAACATACAAATTATTTTGTTTAGCTCTCATGGCGCGACACTGTGAGCCTGTGCAGAGTGTTGTTGGGAGTAATCTTACTGCTAGTGTTGACTTGTGCTGTGTCGCGGGATGAGCGCAGCGCTTGAGATTTAATGATCCGCTGCGCGCTCGAGCCGCGCGCGCATTTACAAAACAACCATTACGTCGCTTTTTCTTTTTTGTGTATCTCCGGAGCGGACCTCGGAGGAGCCCCGCTGAGCGCGATGGAAATAATAGGGAGCTGGCGTCGCTGGTTGTTATATTATTTTTGTGTATCTCCGGAGCGGACCTCGGAGCCCCGCTGAGCGCGATGGAAATAATAGGGAGCTGGCGTCGCTGGGTGTTATATTATTTTTGTGTATCTCCGGAGCGGACCTCGGAGCCCCGCTGAGCGCGATGGAAATAATAGGGAGCTGGCGTCGCTGGGTGTTATATTATTTTTGTGTATCTCCGGAGCGGACCTCGGAGCCCCCCGCTGAGCGCGATGGAAATAATAGGGAGCTGGGTGTTATATTATTTTTGTGTATCTCCGGAGCGGACCTCGGAGCCCCCCGCTGAGCGCGATGGAAATAATAGGGAGCTGGGTGTTATATTATTTTTGTGTATCTCCGGAGCGGACCTCGGAGCCCCCCGCTGAGCGCGATGGAAATAATAGGGAGCTGGCGTCGCTGGGTGTTATATTATTTTTGTGTATCTCCGGAGCGGACCTCGGAGCCCCGCTGAGCGCGATGGAAATAATAGGGAGCTGGCGTCGCTGGGTGTTATATTATTTTTGTGTATCTCCGGAGCGGACCTCGGAGCCCCCCGCTGAGCGCGATGGAAATAATAGGGAGCTGGCGTCCCTGGGTGTTATATTATTTTTGTGTATCTCCGGAGCGGACCTCGGAGCCCCGCTGAGCGCGATGGAAATAATAGGGAGCTGGCGTCGCTGGGTGTTATATTATTTTATCGTGATGAAAATCTTTTCAAATAAGATTACTCATGCAAGAATTATTCATCTTAGGATTAGGAAATTTCTTTATGAATAGGATTTAGATTTTTACTTTCAACATTTTACAACAAAATAGGTAAGTAGTTTTATGATTACAAAATGTTCGGTCCGACATCCAACCCCTTACAAAAAGCAATTTAAAAAATAATAATAAAGAAAATACTTCCAACCAAATAGATAATTAAAGCCGTTCAGAGCTGATCGCGGGGAAGTTCTGAAGTGTTGCAGAGGACCTGAGGATATCAGTGAGGCCAGCAGAACACACCGGTAGAAGAACCACACCTTACAGTGCACAGAAGAAACTCACATAAACCGTCGCTGACAGTCATACAAACATCTAGTTAGAATCACTGCACTTTCCGATTACAGGGGCCCCAGTCGTCATTTGTAGATAGTTGAACACCTACTTTCCGATTACAGGGGCCCCAGTCGTCATTTGTAGTTGAACACCTAATAAAAGCGTGAGCCTCCTGCATCTACCTCCGCTTGACCTTCGCTGTTGTCGTGGCGTGTTGAAGTGTATGAACATTGTGCAAATGATTTACAAGCGTTTTATTCAAATCATTTTCAAGATTGCGGAATAATGTCCACTCTTAGCATGAAACGGCGCTTTCCTCCAAACCTCGGCTACACTCATTCAGATTTTTTTTGGGATATGCATCGAACTGTATCATACCGTACCTTTATTGCAGGAGCGGCTCATGAGAAACCGATATTTTTTTACACGCTCTCAGTTTATTTGAGACTAGCCATGTTGTCTAAAAAAGTAAAAGTTAGTCAATGATTTACGCTAGTAATATACATATATGTCAATGAAGTTAGTACTTTTCGCGGACTAACAATAAAATCGATCTAATTAAAACGATAAGCAAGTATCGATGCAATAGATGAATAGGTAGATGATTCGATGTGACGAATACGTGTGCCAGTTGGGAGGCACGCCGCGTGTCACCGCGTCATCACACTAATATTATTACACATATAGGCGAAATTGTGTGAGTGGGGGTGTGTTTATATGTTTGTTACTTCTTCACGCTCAAATGGCTGGACTAATTTTGATAAAATTTCGTATGAAGGTAGCTGACACCCTGGATTAACATACTTATAGGCTACTTTTTATCCCGATATTCCCACGGGATCGAAACTTATGCGGGTGAAACCGCGGGGCGCAGCTAATAAGGGATAAATCTGTATCGAGACAGATTAGATACTTATCAAAATGAAATGATTGCACAGTGCGAAAGCGATCAGAACCCCCAGACCCCCTCCCCCCGCCGCCTATGCGCCCTCCAGCCTATGAATAAAAATGAATTATCAGTGTTGAGTGGAACAGAAATGAATTATGGTGGCTCCGGGCCCCGAACGCCGCCATTTCCGATGTCCGCTCAATTTCCTCCGACACATCTATCATGGACGCTCAGCATTGGTGCCGGCCGTGCCGGGCGGGGGGGTTGGTTGATTCATCTCGATTCTCGATGACATACAGATTGCACATTCGAATTTTTGTATTAACGGACATTTGTCAGGTGGCGGAGATGACCTGCGGGGAGACAGGCAATAAGTAGGAGTTATAAATTAACTCAAAATTATGAAATAACTTTAATTTCGGAAGTCGGTGTCTTCGTATTTTAGTTTTTTGCCACCGACTTCCGAAATTAAAGTTATTTCATAATTTTGAGTTCATTTCTTTTTGGAGTCGGTTTAATTTTTTTAAATTACTTTTTTATTTCGTATTTTTTTAGTTTTAAGTTAAAACTGGAATATTTGTTTGTAATAAGTAGGTAATAGTTTTGTTGTAAATATTGCACTAGAATTTGACCAAGGTTTTGAGATGTTTTCCCTTTGACACTACACCCGTAGCTCGTATCAATAAGCCAGGCCGTCACAGTCCGTATCTTGAAAATTACTAAATCGATTTTGATGAAACTTCCACTGTTCCCTAAGTTGAAGTAAATGTAAGCCGTTAAAAAAAATGGTCACAATCCAATTAATAGTTGCGGAGAAATGCGTGGACAAACATACATACATGCATCTAGGTATAAAATTTTGTATGGAAGCCAAACAAATATACAAAATTTTAATATTATTTTAATATTACATACATACGTGTAGAATTGATGACCTCCTTTTTAGGGTTCCGTAGTTCCTACAAGGAAGCCTTATAGTTTCTACACGCCCTAACTTCACAAACTCTACACCTTAGTCAAAATATGAGGCTTGGCCCATATGTGGTCTCGTCTTGGCAACATTTTACATGAAAATGTTTTTGGTGGGATCTCCTCTTTTGGTATAGAATTGCGGATATTTTCGTACAAATTTACTCAAGTACCTATGTAGAGGCAGGGCAGGGTTAATATTTTTAGGTCTCTAAAGTAATCTCTGGCTTTTCTACGCGAATTTTGATGATTCTTCTAGTCGGTGATGTCGGTGTCTTCAATTCTTCAAGACTAGTAATTGATTTTGTGTGGGGTAGATACAACTGTAGAAGTGAAAAATAAAAACATTTTTCCAGAAAAAAAACCACCGTTAGACAACCGTTAGACAACCAAGTTTTGTATTTTGATATGATACGTTATTGTTATAAATTTTACCAACGTACGTTGGTAAATAATTCAGATTTTTTTGTTGGAAGATCAGTTTAGGAGGTTAGTTTACCATTTTTTTGTATCGAGAAAACTTTTCAAAAACGTGTTTCGAAAACAACGAAGTTTTAGGAAATATGTTCAAGATTAACATATATTTTTTCCGCTGTCTCAAACTGTATAGATTTGGCAAAAAAATTGTTGGAGACAAGCCTATTTGGGTCTATTCAGCGCCTTAATTTCGGAAGTCGGTGTCGTCGGTTCCGCATTTCTTTTTTGACACCGACTTCCGAAATTAATGTTATTTTGCACTTTGTAGTGTTTTTTTTTTAAGTCGGTGGTTTTTTTTTTGTAAAAAAGTTTTTTTCATTTAGGTGTCACAGTTTGTTTTGTTATCAATGACCTCTTACTTAATGGATCCGAGCCTTTGTTGTAGGGAAAATATACCTACATAGCTAGGCCAGCACAGTAGGTTGAGCGAAAGCTCTTTTATCTTCCATAGGCCGGGTTACAATAGCATACTGGGACATTAAAATATCCTTGAAATGGGCGTACTACCGGATGTAACCTTCAAGCACAACAGAAACGATACGAATCAATGATGAAAAGAGATCTGTCATCAATGAGTCGGTGAGCTTCACTTATCGCTGGCCACTCCAAACTAGCGAGTGATCGTGGTGGCTGATGGCACAGTTAGGGAAAGCGGACGCTGGCAGCGCGCCCGCGCCGGCCGCCGGAGACAGGAGACAGTCGGTCACCTCTGCGTTGTGTAATAGTGCGGAGTGCCCGCGGCGCGGGCGCACGAGCGGGGCGGCGGCGTCACCACCCGTTATACTCCACCAAACACCCTCGCAGCACAGAAGAACCACTCGCTCAAAGCTCTCTACTAGTGCGAACGAGTCATTATTTAAATATCCGTAGGACTCTTGCTCACTCTCATCACAATTAGGAAAGATTCGTTTCCTAGACTTAAAACCTGAAACATTTGTAGTATGGCTAGAACATAATAATATGTCGGCGTCAGTTCCGACTTCGAGCACGTGCCAAAAGATTCTTGTACAGCTGGACGTATTCTAACCCAAATGCAATAGTTTGGGACAGTTGCAAAGTTGTGTGGGCAAATACTGTATGTTCGCTAATGCACTGCTGCACTGGTGCTTCTGCTAGTTCCCAGGCAGTGTCGCCCAGCAAGCGTGTGGCGCGTCGCCAGCAACTCTGCCAGCCGCGCCTGGCACAGCCGCGCCTGCATAGAAATGACCTATTGGCGCTTGCGCAACCCAGGTTACAGGTAACCAGCCGCTGTAGGTTAGTGAGCCATCCACGATACCATCATGGCTCAATCTAGGAACCTATCCTTGATTCCCTAGATATGTGTTATGTAGCAATTCAGCGCTCCGAATGGTGGTTATGATGCCTTTTGCTACTCCCTATTTATAAATTGAACTATTCTTAAGTTTTCGTCGTATTACCTACCTACATACTTATTTCTTTATTTCTTTGGAAACCTTACCGCTAAACAAAACAGCCATGTTTTTATTTATTTATTTATTACATACATACATGTTATATAAGTTGTATTCAAGAACCAACACAGGGAGGTCTTAAACTCTGCTTAATGAAGAGGACAAAGGAAAACGCAATTAACGTAAAGAAATGAAACAAAACATTTTCTGCAGAGTTAGCTCAGACACTGTTATTATTTTTTTTTTAATTTAATGTCATGATAAATAACTGCAGCCCGTTCAAAGAGATGGGAAAATGAACGAATGAAATGTATCCCTTTGACTGTCAGTGCCACGTTCTGAGTGAAGCAATCGAGTGAACATTCGAGTGTAGCCGAGTGTAGCCATGCGTGCGAGCAGTCTGTTGATACACTGGCAACAATGTTGATGTATTGAACAACTGATCAATGAATAATTAAATTGAGTGAGTACCTGACAGTCGCAGTACTTATTATAATATCTGTCGCCGATGCATCATGAGCACTGACGGTATGAGTGTGAACTGCTACAAGCATCGTAAAGCGCTGCAACTACGAGGACAGGGAGGCACTGACGGTATGAGTGTGAACTGCTACAAGCATCGTAAGGCGCCGCAACTACGAGGACAGGGAGGCACTGGCGGTATGAGTGTGAACTGCTACAAGCATCGTAAGGCGCTGCAACTACGAGGACAGGGAGGCACTGACGGTATGAGTGTGAACTGCTACAAGCATCGTAAGGCGCTGCAACTACGAGGACAGGGAGGCACTGACGGTATGAGTGTGAACTGCTACAAGCATCGTAAGGCGCTGCAACTACGAGGACAGGGAGACAATGACGGTATGAGTGTGAACTGCTACAAGCATCGTAAGGCGCTGCAACTACGAGGACAGGGAGACACTGACGGTATGAGTGTGAACTGCTACAAGCATCGTAAGGCGCTGCAACTACGAGGACAGGGAGACACTGACGGTATGAGTGTAAACTGCTACAAGCATCATAAGGCGCTGCAACTACGAGGACAGGGAGGCACTGACGGTATGAGTGTGAACTGCTACAGGCATCGTAAGGCGCTGCAACTACGAGGACAGGGAGACACTGACGGTATGAGTGTGAACTGCTACAAGCATCGTAAGGCGCTGCAACTAGGAGGACAGGGAGGCACTGATGGTATGAGTGTAAACTGCTACAAGCATCATAAGGCGCTGCAACTACGAGGACAGGGAGGCACTGACGGTATGAGTGTGAACTGCTACAAGTATCGTAAGGCGCTGCAACTACGAGGACAGGGAGACACTGACGGTATGAGTGTGAACTGCTACAAGCATCGTAAGGCGCTGCAACTATGAGGACAGGGAGGCACTGACGGTATGAGTGTGAACTGCTACAAGCATCATAAGGCGCTGCAACTACGAGGACAGGGAGGCACTGACGGTATGAGTGTGAACTGCTACAAGCATCGTAAGGCGCTGCAACTACGAGGACAGGGAGGCACTGACGGTATGAGTGTGAACTGCTATAAGCGTCATAAGGCGCTGCAACTGCGAGGACAAGGGCCTCCCTGTCAGTGCCTACTGACGGTATGAGTGTAAACTGCTAAATAGAAGCATCATAAGGCGCTCCATCAGCACCGGCCACCTGGTGGCCTACCATGATCTAATTAAAAACGATTCAAAAGCAAGACATTTCAAACTCAAACTCAAAGCATTTATTTCAATTAAACCTTGTACAGGCACTTTTGAATTCCCCATTCCAAAACGTAGATCTCTATGGAGAAGAACGGGCAAGAAACTCCATGTACACTCTTATAAATCAAGATATTACAAAATCCTGGGTACATTATTCTTGTTGCTTCTATATGTGAGAACAATGTAAAAAAAACCGGTTCCGTTCCATCATATGTTTACATGCATCATATATTTTTTTTAGTTTTATCATTCTCTTATTTTAGAAGTTACAGGGGGGGGGGGACATTTTACCACTTTGGAAGTGTCTCTCGCGCAAATTATTCAGATGAAAAATTTTGAGTTTCAGTTCTAAGTATGGGGAACCCCCATAATTTATTGTTTTTTTTCTATTTTTTTGTGAAAATCTTAATGCGGTTCACAGAATACATCTACTTACCAAGTTTCAACAGTGTAGTTCTTATAGTTTCGGAAAAAGTGGCTGTGACATACGGACGGACAGACGGACAGACAGACAGACATGACGAATCCATAAGGTTTCCGTTTTTGCCATTTGGCTACGGAACCCTAAAAAGACACAAATGAAGAAACAATTAAAGACACAAGATTAAAAAAAACCGGGCAAGAGCGAGTCGGACTCGCGCAACGAGGGTCCCGTACCATCATAATTATGTTTTTAAATTTTCACCGGCGAGCTACTTACTAGATATCGTTCAAACCAATTTTCGGTGGAAGTTTACACAAACTATTCAGTTTCGAAAAAAATGATTTTAGAAACATCAATATCATTTTTGAAGACCTATCCATAGATACCCACCACGTATAGGTTTGATGAAAAAAAATGTTGAGTTTCAGTTATAAGTATGGGGAACCCCATAATTTATGGTTTTTTCTATTTTTTTTGTGAAAATCTTAATGCAGTTCACAGAATACATCTACTTACCAAGTTTCAACTGTGTAGCTCTTATAATTTCGGAAAAAGTGGCTGTGATATACGGACGGACAGACAGACAGACCGACAGACATGACGAATCCATAAGGGTTCCGTTTTTTGCCATTTGGCAACGGAACCCTAAAAAGGGAAGCACCTCTTCCAAATATTGAAATTGCAAAGAAAGTCTTACAATCTTCAGCAGCTCCAACAATATTTTCAAGTGTCAATCAATTAGTTGTGGTTGTGGAGCAGGACCAGCATTGAGCCAGGCATTTTTATCAGCGATGTAATCCCCTAACTTATAATATGCCTGACTGCATAGTGTGCGTTTTATACAAGACTTGAATTTTGTCTCATTCAGTTGAAGAATGTGGGGTGGGGAGGTATTTTATTATAACATTTTAAACAGTACCCCATAAAAGATGAGTCTACTTTAGCCAGTCTGAAACTAGGTTGAACTAATAGGTCCCTATTTCTAGTACTATAATTATGTCTTTCACCTCTTTTACTAAAAAGATGTAAGTTTTTTCTTACATACATGATGTTTTCGTAGATATATTGACAAGGTACCGTCATGATGTTAATTTCCTTAAACAGTTCCCTCAGAGAATCGCGCCTGCGGAGGTTATATATGGCTCTGATGGCTCTTTTCTGCAGAATAAAAATAGAATCGATGTCTGCAGCCCGTCCCCAAAGTAAAACACCGTAAGACATGACACTATGAAAGTAACTAAAATAGACTAGTCTCGCGGTATCTACATCAATAAATTGACGGATTTTTCTGACAGCATAAGCTGCTGAACTTAGCCGTCCTGCAAGAGATGTTAAATGAGGACCCCATTGTAGCCTTGACTCGAGCGTGATCCCTAAGAAAACAGTTTTATCGACGAATTCTAGTTTCTCTTGATTCATTATTATCTCACAATCACTACCCTTTGGTAAAGAAGGTTGGTAAAGAAGAAGAAGGTACATTTGGTAAAGAAAATCTTATGCACTTAGTTTTTTTTCCATTTAATACTAAATTATTAGCAGTGAACCAATTTTGGACCTGCAGTAGGGCGTTATTTACGTCATCAAAATTTGTAGCACTTCTATTTACCTTAAAAAATAAGGAAGTGTCATCAGCAAATAACACCATTTGTGGTTGATTTTTTAATAAATGGAGTAGATCATTAACATACACTAAAAAGAGGAAAGGGCCCAATATCGAGCCTTGTGGCACACCCATTTTTACTTTTAAACCATATGAATTGACACCATTTATTTGGACTTGCTGTTGTCTATCATTTAAATAAGAACTAACTAAACTGAGCGCAAGTTTTCCAAGTCCGTAATGCTCAAGTTTCAAAAGCAAGGTTTCGTGATCGACGCAATCAAATGCCTTAGAGAGGTCACAAAAGATTCCAATGGCGTCTTGGGCCTCTTCCCACGCGTTAAAAATGTGTTTTAATAAGGTTACACCAGCGTCAGTCGTACAACGTCCTTTGGTGCAACCATATAATTGTTGATCGTGAAGGATTTTATTCGTGTTAAAATGATTGAGCATCTGATTAAGCATTATCTTTTCGAACACCTTACTGAAAACCGGCAACACGGATACGGGTCTATAATTATTGGTGTCTTTACTGTCCCCAGATTTGAAAAGTGGTATTACCTTACTGTATTTCATTAAATCGGGAAGATTCCTTGATCAACGCACAAATAAAATACTAAGGCTAAGTAAGGTGCAATAGTCTCAATTATAATAATAATAAAGGATCTGTCGACATGCTGGATAGATTATAAGAAGGCCTATGACTCGGTGCCACATACATGGCTCATGAGGGTGTTGGAGTTGTACAAAGTAGATGCAACTCTGCGCACCTTCCTGATGTCGTGTATGGGGCAATGGAGGACGGTCCTTCGATATCCAGGATGTCGAAATATTCAGAGGAATAGCGAACCGATAAGGATCGAGCGAGGCATATTTATTGAAGGAGTTGTGAAAAAAAAATGTAATTCGCCATTTTGTGGTGGCGGCCATCTTGGATTTGAAATTTGTAATAGTGTATAGTATTCTACTAGTCAAGCCCTTTCATTTGATACTTACCCATATTGAGGGAGTTGTGAAAAAAAAATGTAATTCGCCACTTTGTGGTGGCGGCCATCTTGGATTTGAATTTTATCATAGTGTATAGTATTCTACTATTCAAGCCCTTTCATTTGATACCCATATTGAGGGAGTTGTGAAAAAATATGTAATCCGCCATTTTGAGGCGGCGACCATCTTGGACCGATTTTCATCAAACATAGCTAAGAACACTCAGATTCAGATTCAGATTCAGATAATTTTATTTGCTCAAACATGAGTGTACATACAATACAATGCATGCAAGTTGTTATAAGTACATGGAGTTGTGCTAACATGTTTACCACATTGTCATGGCGTGCAAATATTATTAAAGGTTTACAACTAAAACAAATAATTATTAGGCAGGTACAACATTAATTAACAACAATCCTGACATAAATTGAATTAAATTGATTGTTTACATAATTCATTCACATAGAAATAGATAGGAGTTCCACACAAACTTGTCAAATATTAAATTATAAAAAATAAAAACATAATATAACAAAAATAAAATAAAAAATAATGTCAGCGTAGGTCAAAAATATTCATACAAGCATACATTAACAAAATCATTATTACATTAAATACATTTCAAATTAAAATAATACGAGTACTTATAAACATGTCAATTTAAAAATGATTCCCTTAAGAATTCATTCACATCATAATATGCTTTATTAGCTAAAAAAGATTTTACTTTCCTTTTTACTCCCGACTAATTCACCTTTCAAACAAAAAAAACAAAACCAAAATCGGTTCATCCGTTCAGGAGCTATGATGCCACAGACAGACACACACACACACACACATCCACGTCAAACTTATAACACCCCGTCGTTTTTGCATCGGGGGTTAATAAAAAATGGCATTTGTTGAAATTCACCCTTTTGTTGATGATTTCTGAAAAAGTGTGCTATTTAAAGATAGAAAAAGTATTTATTGCGACTCGTACAGGAAGATCACAAACTAAACTAAACACAGTAAAATAAAAATCCAAGATATTTCTTTCTTTCTTTCTTTAAATAGCACACTTTTTCAGAAATCATCAACAAAAGGGTGAATTTCAACAATTAATGTCATTTTTAATTTTCAAAAAAAAAAAGAGACTGCGTTTTATTTTTCCTCTAATCTTTAGGTACATAAACTTCTATAACATGGAACAATTTCAGATTTTTCTCTTTGCAAACTTCGGAAATAAGGGGGTGGGGGGGGGGTTAAGGTATTTTTTTTCATTTTTCATCAAAAGTCGAAATTTATGCGGCCTAAAAAAAAAATGTTTGAGAATGTGCAAACTGCGCTCTTTCATAATATGAAAAAGCGCAGTTTATTATATTGTGGGCACATGCCCTAGTAAGCCCCACTTCGAATTTTTCAGACCCTTTCAGTCCCTGTTGCAAAACATATACTTACACTTATTTTTATTTCTTTATTATTTGCAAAATAGTTGGGCAAACATAATCTAAAACTACTCCAAATTTCAAGTTGATAGCATTAGTAGTTCTTGAGATAAGAAGCAGCGACAGACAGACAGACTGACTGAGTCTCACCATAAGGGTTCCGTATTACCATTTTGGTACGGAACCCTAGGTTTAGAATCGGCCTTCCTGTTCTTACCCGTCGTATGCCGTGCAGCGTTGACGCAAGTCGAGCTAATTCCAAATACTCCGTCCATAAGGCATATAACTACTGTTGTACATGTAGGTATCACGACACGTTGACAACTGAGAATAATTACGGAAACGTACGCTAATTAGAATTTCAGGAAAATGTATTTTAAACGTTTGACAAGTAGCCGAGCACACATTACTGATTGGATAGTTTTTGTAAAGAGACACTGTTTGAACTAGCTTCAATTATATTTTAGAACTTGATGTAATTGATTGGTTCTGTATGCTACAGCATTTACTCAGCCGCTTATAGAACCACTAAGATATTTCTTACTAATGGAGCCGAGGCCGTTATGAAAATCTTTTATCCGGCTACTGTGCAGCTTCTTACAGCGCTTGTGTGCTAGTTGGGGCAGGACCTCGCGAAGCTGAGACCGACGCGACGCAGCTCCATATGACGCTGCATCAGCCGCTCGCCTCGCACCCGCGCTTCCTCGCACCCACGCTTCCTCGCACCCTCGCTTCCTCGCACCCGCGCTTCCTCGTGCCACCGGTACAACGACGCGAGTACTTTCGCCTCCAGGACCCAGGGCGGGAAGGAAAGTGAACCTGTGCCAAGTGTTCTTCTAAATACGAAGTGACTGACGTCTGTACTGAGTTCACTAATGTGACTGTGAAACTGAAGGATGGAAGCTATTGGACACAACAAACTGAAGGATGGAAGCTATGGGACACAACAAACTGAAGGATGGAAGCTATTGGACACAACAAACTGAAGGATGGAAGCTATGGGACACAACAAACTGAAGGATGGAAGCTATGGGACACAACAAATCCTTTAACTTTAATATAAAATAACTTCAGTCACGTGCCCGCTGCCTCTTCCCAACGGACCTACTTACTCATCTTACTCAACAATAAAACCAACAGAATCGCAGAGATTAAGATAAGCTAGTATTTGCGAACACATACACATCTGCTACACTTTTATAAGTATTCCATAGGGAAAAAACAAAAATGTGGTCCGAAATAAATTCGAAAGTCGTCCTAAATACCGCTGGACCCGGTATTTGTGTAAAGAAAACAAACAACAGGTGAACATAAGAAAACAAACAACAGGTGAACATAAGAAAAACGGCGGTGTTCAGGCCCTCAAAAACCCTAAGCCCGGGTCTCGGACCTTCCAAAGCCCATAAAAGAGGCATTCGCGCGGACCTCAAGGGGATCAGAGCGCCGCATCACAGGGCAGCTCAGCATCAGAGGAACAACTCCCGGGCAGTCCCGGGACCGCTTTACACAACTCACTGGGCAGCTCCATCAGAGGAACAACTCCCGGGCAGTCCCGGGACCGCTTTACACAACTCACTGATTCATCAGAGGAACAACTCCCGGGCAGTCCCGGGACCGCTTTACACAACTCACTGATTAATCAGAGGAACAACTCCCGGGCAGTCCCGGGACCGCTTTACACAACTCACTGATTCGACCTGTGACAAGGTTTAGCGTTGAGAAGTAGTTATTTGGGTCACCAGCATATTTATTAAACAGGGTTAAAATAGGGCACGAAATATCAATACAATTTTTTTCCAACCAAAAACGGTTATCATATCATTAACTTCCAGGTTTCTTTGTAAGCTTCGATCAAGAATAGTCTTGATCGAAGTTTGTAAGTGTATATTATTATGTATGTAATGTATACCTAGTTTTATTAACTTTCAACCACACATGATGATATTATTAAAAATATTATTTCCATTCACAAATACCTTATTTGTTAAACATCACTTTGTTTGCTCAAGTGGTTGCAGTACGTCCAGTTGGCGGCCTGGTCGGACTTGGCCCACTGGCCGCACGGGTCGACTGGCCGAGTCCTCCGCGCCTCGCTCGCAGTACGGCGGCTCTCGGCGCTCGGCGGCTGATCCTAGCTTATCTGCTTACCTGGACAAAGGACGCTTTCTTTGTTTCTTATTACAAATGAGCCGATTACAAAGTTTTGACGAATAAGGGGGTGTTACGGTGGAGTCGGTGGAGGCTTTCAGGCGAGATTGATTGACGTGCGTGATGGACTAGCGTAGCGTGTCACTATTATTATGGGTAGGTAATGATCGGTTTATAGGTGTAAGTACATTTGAAAACATCGTATAAGTAATTTTATTTTGGAGCTGTCTCTAAGTATGTATGGTTGATTCCTTCTAGCCGTCCATTATATAAATAGTTTCAGATTGTCTTGGCCTGTGGCCACATATAGTTAACACTATGTGAGTAAGGCCGGCTCCAGTCGCGCCACCATGTTTGTTTGTTAAATGCTAAAAACAGTATCGTTTGGATCATGTTAACATTTACACGACTGCTGCCTACCCAGCCTACCGCCACATGAGTAGACAAACGGAACAGAGGCAAAGCTTCTTAAGAACGTGCAAAATTGTTACCTATTTTGGTAGGGTTACCGACTTCAAAAAAAGGAGGTATAATTTTTCTTTTAATACCATTACCATAGTTAATTAATTTACATTTCATCTGCATGTGGTTGCTATGGATATTTGAGCTTATTGACAAAACGTCAGATAAATAAATACAAATTAAAAGAAACTTACTTATGAAGTCGGTAAAAATATGGTTTTCTTTATCATAATATTAATAAAATAAAGGTGGTACTACTTATTTACTTGAAAAAGTATTAATCAAATATTTACTTACCTATTGTAAGTACTCCTTGGGATTGTTAAAGTATGATATATATATTTTTATTTTTTCTATTATTATTCATACACACAGTACAATAAACCACCCTTGTTATAGCGCTACCTCGAACATCTAAAATCCTAGAAAACCTACTAAGCGAGCGAAAGAGATGCAATTAGGTACTTTTGAAACGCAAAAGAAGAGCGACAGCTATGGCTAACTTGCAACTAAAAAAACAAACAACGTGCGTCGCAATTCGTAACCCTGAGATTGTCAACTGGCTGTATCAGCGTAAACTGGTTTTTTCCAATCTCGCCGCGTACGCGACAAGCGGCCAGTGGTCACGCACACATGCCCCGCGTGCTTGTAGTAGTGCAACCGATTCGCGCGGTTATACGTTGTAAGCTTTATCTCTGTACCGTTTGTCTACTCATGTGCTACCGCCGCACATACGTCAATATTCCACATTTACGCGGCCAAAATTGAATTTTAAAAACTTACGGTAAACACATAAAATAGCACATGCAGAGCTAGAAGACAGTTCCAAGAATCCTAACTGAGCCCCACCACCTACCTGCGATACACCCCGACCGCTTTCAGGGAGTCGGTACTTGACCGTCTAGCGCTCGTTTTTGCTGCTTAAAGTTACAAACAAAACAAAAGTGACAACATTAATTTTTTTTTCTGTGTCAGTTTTTGAAGTGAAAGTGATGGATTCCAATAACATGTATGGATCTTTATTTTTATTATTATTTACTTACCCAAAATGCTCAATTCGAATAATTTTGGGGTTTCAAACACATGGGTTGTTTTAGACTCGGTTTAAAAACAATGTATTTGATGGTTTATACCTATAGGCTATATATTTTTATATTAACATCATGCTACAACTCTAAGGAGCCGAGCAAAAATTAAAAAAAACACTAAGCGAAAGGACCATGCGTCATTTTGGGCCCACTTTTTCAACATTGTTCAACAGTGATAAATTATATGTCATATGAAAGCTCATAAAGTGTACGTTATTTCATTCTATGGCAGCTAAGTTCAAATCCAGCGCGAAAACGGCTTTTTTATGCGTTTTATAAAAATGTTCAACATTGTGCAACAGTAATGAAACCTATGTCATATGAAAGCTCTTAAAGTGTATTTTATTTCATTCTATGGCAGCTAAGTTCAAATCCAGCGCGAAAACGGTCTTATATGCGTTTTTTAAATGCGTAATTTTGGGTTCATTTTTTCAACATTGTTCAACAGTGATGAGTTATATGTCATATGAAAGCTCTTCGCGTGTACTTTATTTCATTCTATAACAGCTAAGTTCAAATCCAGCGCGAAAACTGTTTTTTATGCGTTTTTTAAAAATGTTCAACATTGTGCAACAGTGATGAAACCTATGTCATATGAAAGCTCTTAAAGTGTACTTTATTTCATTCTATGGCAGCTAAGTTCAAATCCAGCGCGAAAACGGTTTTATATGCGTTTTTTAAATGCGTCATTTTGGGTTCTTTTTATAACATTGTTCAACAGTGATGAGTTATATGTCATATGAAAGCTCTTGGCGTGTACTTTATTTCATTCTATGGCAGCTAAGTTCAAATCCAGCGCGAAAACGGCTTTTTTATGCGTTTTTTTTAAATGTTCAACATTGTGCAACAGTAATGAAACCTATGTCATATGAAAGCTCTTAAAGTGTACTTTATTTCATTCTATGGCAGCTAAGTTCAAATCCAGCGCGAAAACGGTTTTAAATGCGTTTTTTAATTGCGTCATTTTGGGCTCACTTTTTCAACATTGTTCAACAGTGACGAGTTATATGTCATATGAAAGCTCCTAAAGTGTACTTTATTTCATTATATGGCAGCTAAGTTAAAATCCAGCGCAAAAACATTTTTTTTATGCGCTATTTAAAATCTGTTTTGTTTTGATATTAAATTATAATTAGCTGTCAGTCAGTAGCTAGGATTATAAATAGCTCTTGTTTGACTAAAAATACACTAAAAAGATCATCATAGCCCGTATATTGCCGTATTTATTAGGGCTGATTTGAACTTAGCTGCCATAGAATGAAATAAAGTACACGCCAAGAGCTCTCATATGACATATAACTCATCACTGTTGAACAATGTTGAAAAAATGAACCCAAAATGACGCATTTAAAAAACGCATATAAGACCGTTTTCGCGCTGGATTTGAACTTAGCAGCCATAGAATGAAATAAAGTACACTTCAAGAGCTTTCATATGACATGTAAATCATCACTGTTGCACAATGTTGAACATTTTTAAAAAACGCAAAAAAAAAACATTTTCGCGCTGGATTTGAACTTAGCTGCCGTAGAATGAAATAAAGTACACGCAAAGAGCTGTCATATGACATAGGTTTGATCACTGTTGCACAATGTTGAACATTTTTAAAAAACGCATAAAAAACCATTTTCGCGCTGGATTTGAACTTAGCTGCCGTAGAATGAAATAAAGTACACGCAAAGAGCTGTCATATGACATAGGTTTGATCACTGTTGCACAATGTTGAACATTTTTAAAAAACGCATAAAAAAAGCCGTTTTCGCGCTGGATTTGAACTAAGCTGCCATAGAATGAAATAAAGTACACGCCAAGAGCTCTCATATGACATATAACTCATCACTGTTGAACAATGTTGAAAAAATTAACCCAAAATGACGCATTTAAAAAACGCATATAAGACCGTTTTCGCGCTGGATTTGAACTTAGCAGCCATATAATGAAATAAAGTACACTTCAAGAGCTTTCATATGACATGTAAATCATCACTGTTGAACAATGTTGAACATTTTTAAAAAACGCAAAAAAAAAACCATTTTCGCGCTGGATTTGAACTTAGCTGCCGTAGAATGAAATAAAGTACACGCAAAGAGCTGTCATATGACATAGGTTTGATCACTGTTGCACAATGTTGAACATTTTTAAAAAACGCATAAAAAAAGCCGTTTTCGCGCTGGATTTGAACTAAGCTGCCATAGAATGAAATAAAGTACACGCCAAGAGCTCTCATATGACATATAACTCATCACTGTTGAACAATGTTGAAAAAATTAACCCAAAATGACGCATTTAAAAAACGCATATAAGACCGTTTTCGCGCTGGATTTGAACTTAGCAGCCATAGAATGAAATAAAGTACACTTCAAGAGCTTTCATATGACATGTAAATCATCACTGTTGAACAATGTTGAACATTTTTAAAAAACGCAAAAAAAAAACCATTTTCGCGCTGGATTTGAACTTAGCTGCCGTAGAATTAAATAAAGTACACGCAAAGAGCTGTCATATGACATAGGTTTGATCACTGTTGCACAATGTTGAACATTTTTAAAAAACGCAAAAAAAAACCATTTTCGCGCTGGATTTGAACTTAGCTGCCGTAGAATGAAATAAAGTACACGCAAAGAGCTGTCTTATGACATAGGTTTGATCACTGTTGCACAATGTTGAACATTTTTAAAAAACGCATAAAAAAACCATTTTCGCGCTGGATTTGAACTTAGCTGCCGTAGAATGAAATAAAGTACACGCAAAGAGCTGTCATGTGACATAGGTTTGATCACTGTTGCACAATGTTGAACATTTTTAAAAAACGCATAAAAAAACCATTTTCGCGCTGGATTTGAACTTAGCTGCCATAGAATGAAATAAAGTACACGCCAAGAGCTGTCATATGACATAGGTTTCATCACTGTTGCACAACTTTGAAAAGTGGGCCCAGTGTTCATTCAAAAGTGCCCATGGTCCTTTTGTCTCCTCAAAAACTTATATAACGCAACGGCCGTGCCTGACCTGTCAACATGAAAGCCTGAAGTAATTTTGAACTTCAAGGGTCAATTTGTTGTATATTTATCGATAAGATACGATCTTTTTTTTTTTTTTTTATATTAGCCTGTTCTGTCCCACTGCTGGGCAAAGGCCTCCCCCATTTCCTTCCACATTTCCTTATATTGTGCCTTCTCCGTCCAGTCGGTTAGGAACGAGTCTAAATCGTCACGCCAGCGTTTCTTAGGCCTGCCTCGGTGGCGACGCCCGTCTTCAGGCACCCACTGTGTGACGACTTTGGCCCATCTGTCTGGATGCATCCTATAAGTGTGACCCGCCCAGTCCCACTCTTTTTTTATTTGAAACTACAATCCTTTGACTAAAAGAAAATACAAAAACCAGCTGCGGAAGAGTGCAGATGACAAAACGGGGGACCTTTTTAACCATTAAGATTTTGTATGGAAATATAACCATTTTTTTATTAGTTCTTAGCTTTTCGTTGTTTTCGATACTTCAAACACTACTACTACTGAGTTCGGATCCACTTATTAACAGCCTGAGGCCCAAGAGATCAATACCCAGAACATTTTGCCCGGAAACAATAAACATGTTAATGCCAGAATATTCCGACCAACCAGACCGGATAGTGAGCAGCAAGATGAATCCATTACGTTATAATATTTTATTTTTGTGCAAAATTCTTGTTGTATTAATTTGTTTGTAATATTGTACAAATTTTGTTTTATTTTGTGAAATAAAACAAAAAATAATAATAATAATTATGTGAAATAATAATTTTTTTTACCTTAATTTATGATTTTTTACCTTAATTTACAAAAAAAAACAAAATACTCTTATGAGATATTTAATATCATGCAGATGTGATATAAGTCAACAAATAATTTTGGCCTCGTAAATTTGGAATATTGACGTATGTGCGCCGCCGCAGCGCCGCGCGCCGCCGCGCCGCGACCGACCTCTGTGTTGCGACTTGCGAGTTGCGACCGAGAACATTACACGAGACACTAGTACCGGGTGGAAGAAAGAAGTTTTGTACATTTTATTGAGTGGAAGTGGAAGCTTTACATTTGGGCAATCAGAATATTAAGATTATTTATAATTTAATAGATTTGACAAAGCCATACTTTTTTAGGTACTTACTGATAGTTGTCTGTCGACAGTCTTCATGTCTGAGGACCGGCAGGGTAATTGCGTAACACACTATAAGTAGCAATGGGTTTCATTTTGACAGTTCAACAACATTCATTGCGTTATTTACGTTGTTGAACAGACACACTTTTCGTAGATAAGGAGCAATGGATTAGCAATATGCTTCAAAATTATTCAAATTGAGAGTACCTAATAGTGTGTTAGGGTCGTTCTCAAAAAAGTGGGTGTGCGTTACCCCAGCCAGATATTGTCGAAAATCGTCATCTAAGTGCAATAGATAATTAGATATAAGTACAGCTTCTGTAAATGGTAAGCACATAGATTTATAAGAACTTATATCTATGGGTAAGCACATTTTTGAATTTGGTAAAGTGATAGGTAGTTTTTTAATTATTTGATAAAAACAGTTCCGGCTGGAGTAACGTTACCCCAGCCAGATCTTTTGTTTTATAACGGATATATTGAAATAAATTTTATCTAAATAATTAGATATCAATTTGAAATAAATGGTACAACTTAATTTATATTTGTATTTGCTATGGTTGCGATTGCGAAGATATTTAAAATCCTGCTGGGGTAACGTTTGCACGATTGCTGTATCTTGGAATTGACTAAACGGATGAATATAATTTTTTTACAGGACATCTGGCATTAGTTATAATTTGTTACGCAATAAAAGAATCCACAAAAATGCACCGTTTTGAAGTTATTTTAGTAAATAGAAATTCGCTTTAATAGGTCCTAGCACTTCCAATAAGCGCTCCAAAGAATAACTTGAAACGTTATTATATAGGTAATTACTGTCTGTAAATGGTACTGAAGTTTCATTAGTAGCCTATACGTAATTAAAAAGTTATAAAGAAAATTCAATTTGTTCCGGCTCCGGCGCGCAGCCAAGTTATTTGACGACCGATTAACCGAGTTTCCTGTAGTAGTGGTAACTGAATCTTATATCAATAATTAGATATACAGTTTAATCATATACCTGTGAAATTTCAGATTCTCACACTAATTAATTAACGAGATAATCGGAAAAAAATATTTATGCGCGGTAACCCGATCAAATCTAGGATGTTATAAAAAAGCGGCCGCGCAATACAATATACCAACCTTCTAAAATTATTAGCATTATTGTCCTTAAAAGTTGGTACAGTCACGAATAAAATAAGTTTGATTGAAAAATTAAACTTACCATACTGAATGTTTTAAATAAACTTTAAATTGTTCAAAGTAAGTATCTACTATGCCATTCTTATATCTACGTTTAACCATTCTATCGATGAGGTGGGTACCTACTTACTTATCAATTTACAAGGTACAAATTGCGCATAATTAGTTTTTAGTTAATTTTATATTAGGTACGTATTTAGGTAAAGGAATTTATTATTATATTTTAATATGACATAATAACGATACATGGTATAGATAGGTGGTAAGTATAGGCCTATGTAATATGCTAAGTATATTTTTCATTTATGTTGTGTAAAAAGAGAAGAGATGGCTTTAAACAGAGCAGAGTGGAAAATCAAAGGGGAGGCGTTTTCCCAGGAGTGGGACACTGTAATAGGCGTAGACAGAGTAATCTATTACACTGCATCTTACCATTTTCACAGTTGCGCAAATGTGCTATTATTGAATTAAGCACGAAAAAGATCTTATTTTCCGTTTAATCGCGGTGTAGTTTTTATTATTTTTCATTCATTAACGTCAAACTTGTTGTGCACATTGATGTGCTTACTGCTTAGCCGACACGCAGTAAGGGACAGAAATATTCTTACTCTATCTCTTTTCTTTGCTAGTGACGTTAATATATTTCTCTTTTTCTTGTGCGAATGAAAAAGAAGATATGCAGCAGTCTATAGTTTACTCTGTCTACGGTGATAGGCAAGTTAAAAAAAATGTGTATATAGAATAGAATAGAATAGAATATTTATTTGCCAGAAACATGGTGTTTACAAAGGTGTTCATAACATTGACAGTACTACATGTCTCACCGTTTTAACGGTATGCAAAAATAGATTACAATGAACAATTAAATGCAGTTCTTAAAAAAATAGAATTTAAGTGCATTATTTACATTATATTAATTTTAAAATTTTAAATATTATTTCAATTATTATATTATATTACACACTTCCATTTTTACTATATTATTATTAATAAATAAAACAATACATTTAACAATTATTATCACTTAACTTAAATAAATTACTTGGGCCTATATTTTGATGCCAGATCAAGAGAAAAATATTTACAGGGACATTTTACAAAAAACTCGGGAATTGAATAAAAACATTCCTGCAACAACCACTTCCGTAGTGCCGAACAAAATTTTTTGGAATAGTTGGGTAATTGACTTCGGCAAAGCATTATAAATTAGGGGAGCCATGTAGATACAACTTTTCCGGAAGAGTTGCAACTTAGGAACAGGTATCTCGAAATCCACATGTGCAGCTTTCCTCTTATTTGTATTATCCCTTCGTTCGAATAATGCAAGATTGGATCTCAGAAACTTGGCAACTTCAAAGATATATATGCAGGGTACAGTCAAAAGGTTATGTGACTTAAAAATAGGCCTACACGAATCAGACCATTCCATGTTAAAAATTGCGCGGATACACTTTTTTTGAGCAATGAAAATTCGATCTATTTCTGGGGAGTGTCCCCATACAACTATGCCGTAGCGAATGACTGAACAGACATAGGCATGATACACCATTATGGATGTTTCTCTCGACGTTACATTTTTAACCTTTCTTAGCGCAAAAACAAATTGGTTGATTTTCTTGCAGAGTATCTCGATATGATTCTTCCATGTTAAGTGTTCATCAAGTGTTACGCCTAGAAACCTTGTGTTATCTACCTGTGTGTGTAAAAAGTATACCAGCCGGTCGATTCTGTAAAAATCTCACCGTGATAACTTAGGTGATGTGAGTTTGTTTTTCCTAGGAATTGATACTATTGACAGCTCACTTCACCTAAGTTTTCACGGTGAAATGGTTACAGAATCGCACTGCTGTTGTAAGTAGTAGAAGCATCTTGATATTATATAATTGATCTGTGATTTGTATGCAATAAGACTTAGCTTGTCTTTGTACTGTGTCAAAAAGTAAGTATTCTATGACTTGACTGAATTGTTATGTCGTTTATTTTTACTATTGTAGATTTTTTATTTTTATACAATAAAACTTAGTTTAAGAATACGGCTATCTTTACGTAAGACATTTGTGATTTTTAAAATCAGATTAGAAAAACAGTAGCACCTTCCTACCTACTATAAAATATGTTAGTAGGTACTTACTGCACTGTGATTTTATTCCATTTTATTATTGTTGATCTGTGATTGTTTACAATAAAACTTAATTTTAAATATGGCAACAACTATTTTATTTTAACTTATTCGGAACGCTAAGCACAATACAGTGAAAATAGTGAAGGTGTTTATCAGTTCTTAATTTTAATTTCAGATATGCAAGCAACGTTGCATATTAGTCCATTAAAAAAAATCTGTGATTATTTTTGAAGTTAATTTATATACACTTACTTACGTTAGAATAGAATATATTTATTTGCTTTAAAACATGGTACATTAAGGTCTTATAAATAAAGTTATGATCTTACATGTTTCGCCATGGACTGGCATACAAATATTTAAACATGTATTATAAACCTTAATTAATATCTGTATATGATCATCATCATCTACATAGGTAGGTAAGTACTCCATATTTTTTATTACCTACTCATTATTATTTTTGAAAAGATTATTCTATCTGTAGATACAAAAATATTTAATTATAACTATGTTTTACTTTACCACTTGTGTACCCGTCTGTACCAAACACGTATTATTCTCACGTATTATCCTGTAAGTTTTAGAAGGTTGGTATAATGTATTGCGCGGCCGCTTTTTTATAACATCCTAGATTTGGTCGGGTTACCGCGCATAAATATTTTTTTCCGATTATCTCGTTATATATTAGTGTGAGAATCTGAAATTTCACAGGTATATAATTGAACTGTATATCTAATTATTGATATAAGATTCAGTTACCACTACTACAGGAAACTCGGTTAATCGGTCGTCAAATAACTCGGCTGCGCGCCGTGGCCGGAGCAAATTGAATTTTCTTTATAACTTTTTAATTACGTATAGGCTACTAATGAAACTTCAGTACCATTTACAGACAGTAATTACCTATATAATAACGTTTCAAGTTATTCTTTGGAGCGCTTATTGGAAGTGCTAGGACCTATTAAAGCAGATTTCTATTTACTAAAATAACTTCAAAATGGTGCATTTTTGTGGATTATTTTATTGCGTAACAAATTAAATTAGCCAGATGTCCTGTAAAAAAATTATATTCATCCGTTTAGTCAATTCCAATATACAGAAATCGTGCAAACGTTACCCCAGCAGGATTTTAAATATCTTCGCAATCGCAACCATAGCAAATACAAATACAAATTAAGTTGTACCATTTATTTCAAATTGATATCTAATTATTTAGATAAAATTTATTTCAATATATCCGTTATAAAACAAAAGATCTGGCTGGGGTAACGTTACTCCAGCCGGAACTGTTTTTATCAAATAATTAAAAAACTATCACTTTACCAAATTCAAAAATGTGCTTACCATTTACAGAAGCTGTACTTATATCTAATTATCTATTGCACTTAGATGACGATTTTCGACAATATCTGGCTGGGGTAACGCATACAAAAAGTGGCACCGCTCGCTCGATTAAATTTATCAATTTGAGAAAATGTATCAATTATTGTTTTTTTTATAAAAATCCATTCTGGGTATTTCTCTTATGTTGAATTGTTCTAAGGGAATAAAAATTTCACATAAATAGACAAAATACAGCTATTCAAAAAAATACCT
Organism: Oligia latruncula; assembly: GCA_948474745.1. Taxonomy (NCBI): domain Eukaryota; kingdom Metazoa; phylum Arthropoda; class Insecta; order Lepidoptera; family Noctuidae; genus Oligia; species Oligia latruncula. The sequence goes on along the minus strand of OX419702.1, from coordinate 17,869,802 downwards.
TACAGGTTAAAGAGATATCGTACAGGTTAATGAGTTTCATATGTATGTATGCTTAGTATTCACACCAAATCGTAACTTGATTTTTCTAGTAAGATAGTTTTATTAAACAATAACTGGCAAAGTCTCTTTAACCTGGTACCTAATAGTACCAATAACCTGTGTTTTCACAGGTTAATGAAAAAAATTATGGTTTTGATGTCTGTGGCGTTCACTATAATCTCTTATTAGGGGCTTAGGGTTTAAAGTAAAACTACCAGATTATCAGTAAGTACACAACAACCCAACGGGCACGTCCAGTCGCCATGGCGGGTAAACCATGACAGCTCGAGCAGTGTTGCCATCCAATTGTGTGTTATATTTATTAGTATACCACAATGTCATAACAACAAAACGGTGACGTTTTTGGAGTTTATATTTACAGAAGAATAAAAACGCAGTAAATTACGTAGTCTAACGTTTATACTCGCAAAGTAGTTAAACCGCAAATAAAAATATTAAAGTCAGGTTACAGAAACATACCTGTTATTACTAACTCAGATTGAAGCGATTCATCGTTATTTAAAAAAAAAGGCGCTTTCTACACTTCTTTCCTTGACAGAGGGTAGTCCGATACTGCTTGGTCATTTTGCGCGGGGTGGGATGTTGAGCAAGTAATAGTGTTTGTGTGATACGCGTTAGTGTGCAAGCACAGGTTATGGAGAAAATCACTACGGACACGATTTGAACATGAATAACTCGCAAATTATGTTCATTATTAATATACTGTGTAAAAAAAGTAAAATTTATTAATATACAGACTAGTATTTTAGTAATTTTGAACATACATAATCAGCCTATAATGTTCCCACTGCTGGGACACAGGCCTCCTCTCGGTGAGAGGGAGCGGGCCGTAATCCACCACGCGGGCCCAGTGCGGGTTGGCAGATGCCACATGTCTTCGAATTTTTGGTTCTAGGACATGCCGGTTTCCTCACGATGTTTTCCTTCACCGTTTTGAGAGCAGTGGTGATGAAATAATTTACACAAAGTAAAGCGCCTGTCTGGGTTCGAACCTACGACCTACAACTCGTAAGTCGCGGCCGTTACCACTGGGCCACCACTGCTCTCGATCTCTCTGCTCTCTGCTTTTGAACATAAATTTTAAATATTTATTTTTTTATGTTTATTCAAAGTGTGACTCTTTGCGTTTGGACATGGCAGGTTAGTGAGAAACAGGTGTTACAATTTTATTTTGCTGTAAGAATATCACTTCGAGTTTCTTAATATTACTCAGCCTCTGTGTGAAAAGTCTCTTTAAGTACAATATTGTGTAGAATTTTATAAAAAGCATTTTAAAAATCACACATTTCCACTAAAAACTGCCTGACAGGTTACAGAGCCACTTTTTTGAGAACGACCCGTTACGCAATTAGGGTGCGGGTCTCTCTTGTTTCATCTAAAAGAAATTACCAAATTATCACTTCCCAAACAATTTTCCGCATAATTTCATTTGGCAAATCATTACTTAGCAAATAAATTTTTCACAGAAAATTGTAACGCAGACCTAATGTTTGGCAACTGAACGTTTAAACAATAACTTGCTTACCAAATAGTAGGTACTTTTATCAATTTTAATTTAGTCAAATATTTCAGTTGGTTTAGCATATTTTACGCAAAATAAAATAAGCCAAATATTTAGTACTATCGGGGCCCCTATTTCTGTCTGCCTATGATTTCAATTGGCCCTGTTTAATATGATATGAGGTAAAGGTATTTGTATTCTCATTCGCTCGTTCTTGCATCTAATGTCGACGGAGCACCGCTTCGCGGGGGGATCCTGCCGTTTTGCCGAAAAGATTTTGCCAAAATTTCACTACCCAAACAAATTTTCGCAACCTTTTATTATACCAACGCAATGTTTGGAATAATTTTAGTATGCACATTTTCATTTGGTCGAATTTTTACTTGGCAGAATATTATTAAGGATAATGTCATTTAGGCATTTGGTCTTTAATCAAATGATTTATTACGGCAAACAATCTTTAGACATTAAACGTTTGGTCAAACGATTTGTTATGACAAAAAATATAAAGGCATAAATAAGATTTTTTGAAAATTTTTTTTTTTTCGGGAATTAAATATTTAAAAAATGCAAATTTATTTTAAAATAATCATTTATTTAATACAAAATATTTGTAACTTACTATTTTATTTTTTTTTGCAATGGACATTATCGAGAACCGAATAAGTTAAACGAGGTTAATTATTAAAAAAAAATGCTTAGGTTAGGTTAGGTTAAAACTGTGACCTCCTACGCACGAGCCGAGCGAGCGAAGCGAGCGGTGCCGCGGCAGCGGCCGGCGAGTGCCAGAAACGACAAGATTATATAGAAAAAAAAAAATGGAAAAAAAGTCTACCCGAAACTGAACTAGTTAGACGAGATTAATTATTTTAAAAAATACTACCAGAATACTTAATATTATTATTACCTGTTTAGAATTTGTCCCAAGTGGAAAAAACACCCTTGTAATAAAACGTCTTCAAAGTTAGATCTTATGCTTGAAATGGCTGCCTTAAAACTGCGAAAACTGACGATACTAAATATTTGGCAAATGTAATTTTGCGTAAAATGAGTTATTCCAACTGAAATATTTGACTAAATAAAAATTGGCAAAAGTACTAGTTGGTAAACAAGTTATTGTTTAAAGGTTCACTTGCCAAACATTAGGTTTGGGTTACAATTATTTGTGAAGAGATTTTTTGCTAAGTAATAATTTGGCAAATGAAATTATGCGGAAAATTGTTTGGGAAGTGATAATTTGGCAAAATCTTTTCGGCAAAACAAGGGAGACCCCTTCGCGGGGCTCCTATTTCTGTGAAAAGGGTTTAAAGTAAACTAACAAAACCTAACCTCGGGGTGCCTTTCGCTCTCTCTTGCATCCTACGTCGCCTATCGAACGACCGCAACCATGCAATGTAATTTAAAAAGTAATTATGTACCTAAGTAAAACCATGTAATTCCCAAAAAAAAAATATTTTTGCCTATATATTTTTTTCATAACAAATCATTTGTCTAAAGATTGTTTGCTGTAATAAATCATTTCATTAAAGACCAAATGCCTAATGACATTATCCTTGATAATATTATTCTGCCAAGTAAAAATTTTACCAAATGAAAATGTGCGTACTAAAAGCATTCCAAACATTCCATTGGTATAAAAAAAGTTTGCTAAAAGTTTGGGTAGGTAGTGAAATTTTGGCAAAATCTTTTCGGCGGATCCCCTGAGGACCATCTGAGAAATTATTGACTCTGTCGTAGTTGGAAAACACGGATAAGTAGCGTGTTCGACGTGTTCGTGGTAAGATTAACCTTTGTTACTCGCAGTTGGAGAAACATCCAATATTCATTGACTGTACGGAGTTAAGGTATTAGCAAGTTGTAAGCATACCGTTGCTAGCCGTCAACTAACTTCGCGACTGGATCCCAGTGGCTTGTCAAACCCTTAAGCCGATATTATGGCAACAGCCCAACGTGAATGTAACTCTATCAGAGTATAGATACGATTGACTTCTGTCCGGAGGCTAAAGCAGAAAGTTGTCGGATGAATTAATCCGCCCAATTTAGATCGGTGGATGTTTACGGGCGACGTCGTGCGGCAGCGGCACAGAGCGGCAGTACATCAGTCTCGGTCTGAGCGGAATGTTGTTTGTTGTTTGGGGATAAGCAATCATTCCTTCTGCCAAGTATAGCGTTATTAATCGCCGACTAAATGAAAAATCACTATATTTTTAGAATTAATATTTATCTGGGTGACCGGTCAGTTCACCAAAAATTAATTCATAAATTTGTACTTGACAAGCAACGATTGGCAAAAACATTATTTGTCACTTCATCATTTTACAAAAACAGGTTTACCAAATAATTCACTTAGCAAAATAATCATCTGACAAACTTTTATTTAATAACGTATTATTTGACAAATAATTCATTATTTTTACATTTCATCTTATAAAACAACGTTTAGAATAAAATCATTACACATATTAATATTATAAAATAAACTTTGTGACTGGTTTCGAACTCAACATTCGCAATAGGCGACGTAGGATGCAAGAGCGAGCGAAGGGCGCCCGAGTATAGGTTTGGTTAGGTTACTTTAAACCCTTTACACAGAAATAGGGGCCTTTTAAAGTCCAGACATAATCTTGGTCAGGTTATATGAAGACCATGTAGATCGATGTCAGAGGTGGTCTTTTGAGGAAAGAACCACACAGATTGAGAGGACCTGTCCAGTCAGTGCACGCATTTGTCAAAAATCGTGCAGCTCAACTCAAGACATAAGGAGCTCAACGATTCGACGAACAATACCAAAGAAAGGACATTTGGGTAGGCCACATAAATTACTCAAACTGCCAGACCATGAAAAAAAAACTAACAGAACAGAGAGAATAATAAAAAAATATATACATATATATATGTAAAATGACCCACATCGTCTTCACATTCACAATGAAAAAATAATATAATACTTTATAAAGTAAGCAAATGTCATTGTTTAAAATAAAAAAATCATCAATGTCAATGTGTACATATATAAAAAAGAAAAAAAAAACATTCAAAATGCAGAAATTGGAAGCAGCTCAATCCCAAGCCATTTTGTCCTCAATATAATCTTTAACGGTATAAAAGGCTTTCTGGCACAACTTACGTTTAATGAAAGATTTGAATTGATCTTGAACGTGGCTTGGTAGTTTATTATAAAAGCGTCATCTGTCACTCTGTCTGTGACATTGTCATCTGAACGAGCCACCTATTTTCTTGAGCCTGGTTGTAGGTACAACATATTTGTGTTTGTTTCTTGTATTTATACTACGGATATCACTGTATTTTTTAAACAATTTTGTATTTTTATGGGCATATATAAGATTTTCATAAATGTACTAAGAAGGCACAGTCATTACATTAATCTCTTTAAATTTGTCTCTGAGAGAGTGTCTCGGACTTAATTTATAAATTGATCGAACAGCTCGCTTCTGCAAAACAAAGATAGTCTGAATATCGGCGGCATTTCCCCACAATAGAATACCGTACGACATTACACTATGAAAATAGCTAAAGTACACTAAACGAGCAGTCTCTATATTAGTTAAATTACGAATTTTTCTAACAGCGTATGCTGCATAACTTAGCTTTTTTGACAATTTATCTATATGTGGACCCCACTGAAGCTTAGCATCCAAAGTTATGCCCAAGAATACTGTGTTGTCTTCAGGATTCAATTCCTCGCCCTTTATCAACACATTAGTTTTCACCTACCTTACGTGGGGTAGCGTAAACTTAATGCATTTGGTTTTCTTCTCGTTTAGAAGCAAATTATTAACATTGAACCAGTGGACTACTTTCGAGATCGCGCTATTTACATCGTCAGTAACCAACTGCTGACGTTTAAGTTTAAACAAAGGAGAAGTGTCATCTGCAAACAACACTATATCATGATGATCTTTTATGAGGTACGGCAAGTCATTAATATAAATGAGAAACAAGAAAGGACCAAGAATTGAGCCCTGACTCCCATTGTCACTATAGATCCGGGTGATCTTTTTCCATTAACGTCAACGCTCTGAATCCTTTTACTCAAGTATGAAATAAGAAGATCCAGAGCAGTGTTTCGGATCCCGTAGTGGCGGAGTTTCCTGATTAACGTTTCGTGAAGAACGCAATCGAATGCCTTGGACAAATCACAAAAGATGCCCAAGGCATCGCATTTATCTTCCCATGCATTATAAATATGTCCTAATAGTTCAACGCAATCAGTAGTTGAACGACCCCTTGTAAAACCAAACTGTTTGCTATGTAATAATTTATGTTTATTAAAAAATCTTTGCATTTTGTCTAAAATTAATTTCTCAAAAATTTTACTAAAGGTAGGTAGTACAGAAATAGGTCTATAATTTGTGGGGTCTGATGTACTACCTGATTTAAACAAAGGTATTATTTTACTATTTTTCATAAGGTCAGGAAACTCCCCATTGTCAATACAACTATTAAAGATAATAGCTAGAGTAGGCGCTACAATGTCAATAATAGACTTGGCTACTTCTACAGAATTACCCCACAGATCTGCAGTCTTTTTTACATTTAAAGTGTGAAAGGTTTTAATTATATGTCTACAGGTAATATAATATTCAAAATGAAATTCCGAATCGCAACCATTAACATTTTCCTTAAGCAAAGACTCAGCAACAGAAGGTGATGAGTTTAGTGATTTAGTAGTTGAAACGGGAATATCTGAAAAGAAATTTTCAAATGCCTCGGCGACTTGTGTGTCTGATTTTATTATGTTGTCATTAATAGACAGGCTGTAGTCAGTATTTCGGTTACTAGATCTTCCCGTTTCACTATTAATAATATTCCAAGTCGTTTTAATTACATTACTGCTGTTTTTAATCTTTGAACCCAAATAACGTGACTTGGCCATTAACAAACTTTTTTAAATAATTTTGAATAATTTCTAACATACAAATTAAATTCGTCCTTTCATTGTACAGTTCATAAAGCCGTGTTCTACTTTTATGAATACCAATGGTAGCCCAATCACTGAACGATGCATTACTATTAACCGAAATAGTCTTAATCTTAGAATAAAGGTGGAATCAAATTGTTTACAGTAGTATGATATTTTGTAAATGTAAGGACTAAGTAAGCACCATGGATCTGTTTATTATGATATTTTGTAAATGTAAGGACTAAGGACCATGGATCTGTTTATTATGATATTTTGTAAATGTAAGGACTAAGGACCATGGATCTGTTTATTATGATATTTTGTAAATGTAAGGACTAAGTAAGCACCATGGATCTGTTTATTATGATATTTTGTAAATGTAAGGACTAAGGACCATGGATCTGTTTATTATGATATTTTGTAAATGTAAGGACTAAGTAAGCACCATGGATCTGTTTATTATGATATTTTGCAAATGTAAGGACTAAGGACCATGGATCTGTTTATTATGATATTTTGTAAATGTAAGGACTAAGTAAGCACCATGGATCTGTTTATTATGATATTTTGTAAATGTAAGGACTAAGGACCATGGATCTGTTTATTATGATATTTTGTAAATGTAAGGACTAAGTAAGCACCATGGATCTGTTTATTATGATATTTTGTAAATGTAAGGACTAAGTAAGCACCATGGATCTGTTTATTATGATATTTTGTAAATGTAAGGACTAAGTAAGCACCATGGATCTGTTTATTATGATATTTTGTAAATGTAAGGACTAAGGACCATGGATCTGTTTATTATGATATTTTGATGTTGACTTAAAGAGCATGGCAGTTGAGAATATGTTATTGATGTCTCACTGATGGTGGCGCGTGTGTTGGATCATTCGGTTCCAAAGACTATAAATATTCTATTATTTTCGGTTCCCTACAAAATGGTTGAGCTGTATGGTGCTGAATGTGCTGATCCACGCGTCATGTTAGTGAACGGGCGCCGTCGGTTGAGACTGGTCATCTCTTAGCTGCCAAGGCTTATTTTGAATCTTACATTTTGAATTGTTTCTTCATTTGTTTTTTATTTTACACTAGCTGACCCGGCAAACGTTGTTTTGCCATATAAATTACTAGCTTCTGCCCGCGACTTCGTCCGCGTGAAATTTCTTGTACCCCCACCCCGTCGCAACACTTCGTATTCGCTTAGCGTTCATTCTGAATTTTCTTTTTGCTCGGCTCCTAAGGGTCATAGCATGATATTAAATAGCCTATAGCCTTCTTCAAGAATTGGGCTATCAAATGCAAAAAGATTTTTTCAAATCTGACCGGTAGTTCCACAGATTATCGCGTTCTAACAAACAAACTCTTCAGCTTTAATATTAGTATAGATTTTATGTTGATAAAAAACTCTATGGCCCATAACTCCTTAATAGGTACCAACTCTTAACATCTTACACACGTGATAACTTTTAAACGAAATATCCGATTGAGATGAAACAAAAAGTATTTTACTTCTTCATAAATACTCTTGATAACATAATGCTTAATTTCGATAAAGATTAATATTACGATACATATTTAACGTAGTTTTTTTTTCTTCAGACGATTTAATAATTATTTTGAACACAAAATCGGTTATTGTGATTAAACCATGATAGCTAGATATATGTTGTCGCGGCCTTTTTTGTAGGTCTTAATGGGCTCTACAAACCCGTAGTACATCATTTTGTTCTATTGTCAATACTTTTTGCAGCGCACGCAAAAATAGGTTTTCGATTTTACACCTTGTGTTACAAAATAGCAATTTTATTACGGATCCCTAATTTTGAAAAAAAAATATAGCCTATAGCCTTCCTCGATAAATGGACTACCCAACACTAAAATAATCATTCAAATCGGACCAGTAGTTCCAGAGATTAGCGCGTTCAAACAAACAAACAAACAAACTCTGCAGCTTTATAATATTATATAAAATATAAAATATAAATATAAATAAATAAATAATAATAGTATAGATTTCTAGCTGCCCGGCGCTACTTCGTTCGCGTGGTGTCCTACCCCTTACCCTACCCTACTCCTACTCTACTCCTACACTACTCCTACCCTACTCCTACACGACTCCTACCCTGCTCCTATCCTACTCCTACCCTACTCCTACCCTACTTCTACCCTACTCCTAACCTACTCCTACCCTACTCCTACACTACTCCTACCCTAGTCTTAACCTACTCCCACACTACTCCTACCCTACTCCCATAAGTAAATAATAAAAATATTAAATACTATGTCCGTCTAAAACCGGATAAAAAAACCGGATAAAAAGTATCTATCCTATGTCCGTCTCCTGGTTCTAAGCTACCTCCCCACCACTTCTCGAGTTTTTTCTTTTATATTTATAGATTATAATCATTATCATTACTTTTTAGGGTTCCAAAGGGTAAAAACGGAACCCTATTACTAAGACTTCGCTGTCCGTCCGTCCGTCCGTCTATCTGTCACCAGGCTGTATCTCAAGAACCGCGGTAGTTAGACAGTTGAAATTTTCACAGATGATGTATTTCTGTTGCCGCTATAACAACAAATACTAAAAACAAAATAAAATAAATATTTAAGGGGGGCTCCCATACAAAAAAACGTGTTTTTTTCGGCGTTTTTGCCGTCTGTCTGTCGCCAGGCTGTATCTCAAGAACCGCGGTAGCTAGACAGTTGAAATTTTCACAGATGATGTATTTCTGTTGCCGCTATAACAACAAATACTAAAAACAAAATAAAATAAATATTTAAGGGGGCTCCCATACAAAAAAACATGTTTTTTTCGGCGTTTTTGCCGTCTGTCTGTCGCCAGGCTGTATCTCAAGAACCGCGGTAGCTAGACAGTTGAAATTTTCACAGATGATGTATTTCTGTTGCCGCTATAACAACAAATACTAAAAATAAAATAAATATTTAAGGGGGGCTCCCATACAACAAACGTGTTTTTTTCGGCATTTTTGCCTTGTGGTACGGAACACTTCGTGTGCGATTCCGACTCGCACTTGGCCATTTTTTTTTAAATAACACAGACTTAGGTATCAGAGTTAATAATACACTTATTAATATTTTAAAGATCACAATATGTTTTTGTTAGTACTATATCGCGCTAATAGATGTCGTTACGTGTTTCCACTTATTGCAATTAAAATTGTTATGGAATGCTTTAAATTGATTATATCTTTTGGTAGACTGAAGCGATTGCGATGAAACAAAGACTAATCACTACTCAGAGTCCTACTCTACATTTGAGTATAAAAATGAACCATATTGGTTTGGTACTTTTTACGTTGAACGTGTTCAAATAAATCTGTCACATCCAAACAGACAAAAATTCCAACAATCGATGAAATGGCATCTGTTGGTTATCCTTTAATACCCCACCAATTTTTTTTTTATATTTTCAATGTACAGAAACGCCTCGTCTACAGATTTATTATATGTATAGATTGTTCTCACTTATAGGTAATACCTATACCTATAACTATGTAGAAGAAACAAGAATAATAAATTGATTGATTTATCATAGTGTTTCTTGCCCGTTGTTCTCCATAGAAATCTACGTTTTGGAATGGGCAACTAGCTTCAAGTTTCTGACTAACTGACCGACTATTTAATTTTGACAATTCAAGAGTGCCTGTAAAAGGTTTAATTGAAATAAATGCTTTGAGTTTGAAATTACGCCAGTTTTACTTAATTAATTACTTTGTCACATGGAGCGATGATAGAGGAGTGTATGCAAAGAAAATATCGTCGTTGAGTGTATGACACAAGTATCAGCCGGGAGTGTGCCGGTGACACAAGTATCAGCCGGGAGTGTGCCGGTGACACAAGTATCAGCCGGGAGTGTGCCGGTGGGCAGGTGCACAGCAGCGATCCGTCTCAATCGGCTCATTCAGAACACCCACGTGTGGGCAACGCATTCTCTCCGCAACCGTCCGCGGCTGTTGTGTCTGACATGTCTGACAGCGACGCGGACGTCAGCCGCGTGCACTGCGGGAACAGCGAGTGACGGCAGCACATCACGCCACGTGCTCGTCGCGGGGCGAGCAGACATGAGTAACACAGGAAAC